>JAKSZP010013137.1:0-450639 GCA_022478985.1 Massospora cicadina
GAGTGGAGCCTTGGGTGGCTCCTGGGATACTAATGCCGTGCCATGAAGAAATTAGAGTTCTCCTGGCGAATTTAAGTGAAAAGCTGATGAAGATCATGAGGAATCAGATCACGTTTTATCATCTTATACCAATGGCTGAATTAGGAGATTCCATGATTTTGGGACTTCAACAGATGCATTACTGGCTGGGGTAACTGAAAGTGGTCAACCTATTGGTTGATTGAGAGCAGCTCGCCGGATCTGTCAAAAGGCCAGCAAGAGGAGGTGCCTGAACTATTCATAAAGTATTGGGAAGTGTTTTCAAAGCGCATAATTTGGGATGGCACAAGATGTGATCCACAAGGTCAACACTGGGGAAAAGCTGCTAACTCAGGGATGAGACTGATCCATTGATAAAAGCTGCCAAAGCGGTAGTGGAGGATGAAATCAGCAAACTAGTGAAGCATGGGCTTCTAGTTCTGTCATCAAGTCCCTGGGTGAGTCCAATTTTGATTGTAAAGAAAATGGATGGATCCAACCGGGTGGTGATTGAATACTAGAAGCTGAATAAAATTATGAAGAAGTAACCATATCCCCCACCAAGGAATGACAATGTGTTAGATCATTTGGGAGAAGTGAAGTATTTCTCCGTTATGGATCTGATTTCAGGATATTGGCAGATAGACTTGCCAAAAGAAGACCAGATTAAATGCGCAATTGTTATTGCGTGGGGCTGTACCAACAGACGGGATGCCCCAGGGTCTGGGTAACGCGCCTGCAACGTTTCAGAGGGCCATGGAAAAGATACTAGTGACTTGAAGTTGTCGTGCGTCCTGGTATACCTGGATGATATTAACATGCTCATTAGGATGTTTACTAATCACCTACACCACTTGGAAGAAGTATTTAAGCGACTGTCCACAGCTAACCTGAAGATTAAGCCAAGGAAGTGCCACTGATATGAGAAAGAGTTGGAACATCTTGAACTTTTAATCAAAATTAGTGGATTGCAGCTGCAAACCCAGAAGATAGAAGCCATAGAATGGATGGATGTGCCAAAAAGTGTCCATGACATCAAAGTGTTCCTTGGGATGGTTGAATATTATAGAATATTTATTTGGGACTTTGCCAAACATCCGAGCTATTATTCCATTAATTAAAGTATCCAAAAAAGATTTAATTGGAATGAAGAGGCCCAGGACTCCTTCGATGAGCTATGCTGGTATTATAATAGATTCTCTGATTCTGAAATATCTGAATTTTGGTTGGGAGTTTATTATTCTAACTGATGCTTCGTTGACAGCAATTGGTGCCATACTAAGCCAGGTAGATGAACTTGGGGATGAACATACGGTGGTATATGTGAGCTGAAACTCTCAGCCACTGAGAGGAACTACACCATAACTTAGCAGGAATGCCTTGCGGTCATTTACACATGTAAGCAGTTTCAGGTGTACATCCACAGAATGCACTTTAAAGTGGTGACGGACCACTCTTTGCTACACTGGATGCACAATTTAAGAGAGCCAGAAGGACAACTGGCACAATAGGCACTTAAGCTCCAGGCTTATGATTACAAGATTGCCCACCAAGCAGGGGCTTCTCACCAGAACATGGATGGCTTATCACAGTTGCCAATGGTCCAGATGGTATACCTGCAGGTGGATGAGCTATTCCAGAGAATGGTTGACAGAAAATTGAGGGATGAGCCCCTTAGAAATCTAAGGTGCGCTTTGGAAAGCGATGGAAAACACCAAGACCAAGGATGGACAAATATTTAAGACAACTAACGGGAAGCAATTATTATTCCCAAAGCTGTCAGAGAAAGAAGCTATTGTGCAAGCAGCTCACAATGTTATCGGGTATGAAGGCCTGAGGGAAAAAACTGATCATATTCGCCAGTAATATTACTGGGAATCTATCAACTATGATGTCACGGATTATCTAGCTTGTTGCATGGAGTGCCAGCTGCACAAACCACATAGGAATATAACTGGATAACAACTGGTCCGCCCTGGATTTGCCTGGCACACAGTGTCCATTTATGTGATGGGACTGTTGACAATAAGCACAGGGGGAGTCAAGTGCATTATAGTCTCATCAACCATCTGATGAGATGGGTTGAGATAAAGGCCCTAAAAAAAGTAGACACTACCAGTGCCGCGAGGTTTATCCTGGATCAAGTAATATACCAGCATGGATGTCCGCAGGTCCTGCTTAGCAATAATGGGACCAACTTCACATCTCATGTGATCCCAAGATTGAATGCGATAATGGGGATCAGAGGAGTCGTGTCAGTACCCTACTGGCTGGAGACAAACGGATTGGTAGAAAGGGTGAATGGAAAGCTGGCCACAACGCTGAGGAAGCTAGTTGCAGGAAGAACTTCTACGTATGTTACATACCTGAGTTTGGTGACATTCGCCTACAATATCAGTCATCATATGGCAATGGGAAAAACGCCATTTGAGTTGTTGTATGGGAGAAAGGCCGTGTTGCCCCCAATTTCATATTTGGTGGTGAAAGCTAAGTTGGGGATGAGTTCTGATCAGTAGTTGAACCAACTGATGAATATCCTGATTAATATGCAATTGCAAGCAGATGATACTACTTTGAAGAAAAGGATACAAGCAAAATCAACATACAATAAGAACTGACCAGCCTTAGCAGAATATCAAATAGGGGAAAGAGTTACCTATTGTGATATGCATGGTTTCAGAAGATGAAACAAACTAGATGCGTTGTGGTCAGGCCCATTTGAAGTTATCGCCAAAATGGCAACTGATGCCTACTCCATCAAGAATCTCTTGAATTTAAGAGTTGTGAATTGAGTCCACACTAATTATCTGAAGCGATAAATCAATTAAAAGAAGAGTTCCCAAAGGACTGATGAACCACTAAGTTGGACATGTCATGATGATTAGGTCAAGTCCAAAAAAAGGACCTCTGAACTAATCTAGATGGTCAAGTCCAAAAAAGGACCTCTGAACCATAGAAAACTGGCAGATTAGGTACCCAGATCCCAGTTTGGGGGATAATAAAAAGATGGACCGCTGAACTGAAACAAGGTCAAGTCCCATGGAAAAAAGAAGAATAAAGATAAAAACTTAATATAAGATATTGGAAAAAACTATAAACTGCATAGAGAAAAATCCAATATAAGTAGATAATTTAATTGTCCTTGGTATGAGGATGATTCCGCCTATGTTGCCTCTTGGGGGAGTGAGGATGGATTGCAGTAAGAATGAACAGCCCATAAAAATTAATATGAGATTGGATGCTAGCGAGGGCTAGACCTACACAAAACCACATTCTTTGAGCGGACGCAGAGCCTGTGAGAAAGTGACTAGGGGAAGGGAAATTGAGATGTCAGATGAAGCCAATCGCAAAACCCCAAAGTGGGGAGGAAAGCAACAGTATAACAAGAGGCAATTAGCAAATAACCCCGAGTAATCCCAGTATGGTACTGGAGCTGAAAGATTAGTCTTGAGCGCCTGATGATAGGCTTCATCAAGAACACCAGACATATGAGCCAGCAATGAAGAAGGGATGCTTGATGAGGGTTGCCAAATCATGCCCCTATCAAAGCCATCAGTGGAAGATACCTATGGGAAGCATTGGCGAAGAGATAGTCATACAGGGAGTAAATGGCATCCTGCAAGCAACGGCTATGGGTTTCTAGGAAGCTAAAGCTGAATTAGCGGTGAACCTAAGTGAGGATGGAAGCTTTGTGGACCAACTTCGTAGTACTTGACCAGCAAAGTGAAGAGAATAAGCAGCGATATCCCAATCCAGGATGTTATCAAGATCAGAGGGATTCAGTGCTAGGGACAAAGCCTCAGTGACTTGGACCAGAGTTCAGTGTAGGGGAGCTTGAAGTAGATACTATTACCGTGAGTGAGCTCAGTAGCCAGAACAGCAGGTTTGTTAATATTGTCTGAGTTGGAAGAGGAACTCAGGAAGCAGGCCTGACCCAGCAAGAAAAAAGCGATCAAGAGAAAATGGCATAATCTCTGGAGCATCTATGACAATGGTTGGTGCATCAGCAAAAGGAGCCAAATCCAGGAGAGTTTCAAAATCCAAGTCTGGAATTGACGGCAGAGGAAGAATCAGATGAGAGTTGTTCAAAATGATCGCAATCCTGGTTTTGGAGGGATTAGTTACCATTTCCAGTAATTTGATGGAAGGACTAGCCACTAGCGCCAGACTAGGTTTATGGGTCCTGTAAGAACCATAGAAGAGGTTATGTTGAGCATCCCAATTCATCTTCTGGAAGAGACGGAGGTCCTGATCAGACAAACTATTAAGAAACTGTTTATATCATGACTCAGAATTTGACATATGAGCTGGATGAGAGGGTGATTTCAGACTTATAAGGAAGTTGACATTATGCACTCTACAATCCATTAAGCTATAATTTTAGAGAAACTAATCTCAAAATTAATGAGATAAGCTCTCCAAGAGAAGAATTAAGAATGACTTGAGCCAAGAGGTTATGAGAGAAATAACCAGGGCGAATAAAGATAAAGTAGTCTTGATTGAGCTGCAAAACAAACATCAATGGCAAGAGTCTTCTGTCTAGGATGAGGAGAAAATCAGGAAATCAAGGACGCCGGACCAAGAATCTTGAATATGACAGCAGGTCATATGCCCTGATGGGGAAACTGAATCCTGGGACTTATATCATCACAAGTAAATCAATCAGCATGGCATAATAGTAGATTGTGGGGACCACGCTCTGAGTAGGCGGTAGCGAGGAGGAAGAGGAAGAGAGCCGCATGCCAAGGTCGTCCTGAGCAGAGCTGAGTATTGGTGGTCATACTCCGCTTGAGCAAATGAAGTATTTGACCATGTGTTCGAAGTGGTGTTCCCATGCACCAGTCCTTTTCTCGCTGGAAATCTAGGCAAGAAGGGGGATTTGTTGGGATTTTTTCCCAGATTCTCAGACTGCTAGATTACCAGGAATTGCTAGTAAAAAATTCCCTAAGGCGAAGTGAATTGGAAATTTAATTGGCCCAAGTTTTTTGGGGGAACTACATTCAGGGGATTTTGGGATATTCGCCTTTGGGTTTTATCCATCAGGGATTGATCTGGACAAATACTTTAAGAGCTCATCGGGAAGAGTTGCCAAAAAATAGGGGGATCTGATAGTGATTAACTATCAGGTGTACCAATTGGGATTTGTCAAATTTTATCACCAACTGATTGGGAAAAGAATAGCAAGTTGCAAGGTGAGTGATGCTGCCTGCAACTAGCAAATCGATTGGTTGATGAATGATCTGCCTTAATGGGGAATAAGTTTTATTACCTAAGCAGGTTGCTAGCCAAAATGGTTGATTCACTTGGATTAAGAGGAAAAAGTTAGGGACACGTTTTCTGACTCTTTTCCCCTTAGGTCTTGAGGATGTCCAACGGCAGAATCCTAGCCAGGATGGGGAAGACCATCACTACTGAGATGAGGATGGGTGATTCAATGGCAATGGCTGCTGTTTCATCGAAGAGGGGCCCAAATAAGGGTTAGATGACAAAATCCTCACTATAAATTTCCCCAGGATTTAAAAAAAATAAAAAAGGGGAGTAATTATGAGAACAGAGTTATATAGTTCCAAGTTATTTTTATCTAGTATATAGTTTAAGAGTAAACTATCATCAGCTTCCATTGTGCTATTCTTCTTAATAATATTATTACTGTATGAAATAATCTGGAACATTAGAGAAAAGAGTAAATATCTGAGCGGGGATCTAGAGAAGAAGGAGACACAATTGGGGATTGCTGCCGACTTGTGTTGGGCTAAAGAGACTGTCACCAGGGAATCTCAGAGAAGATCAGGTTGGACAGAACAAGAGAAGAAATCCCAACAATTATGACATCACAAATATTAATTGGGAAAAACGGGGTGAGCGTTGGGACGAGTTAAGAATTCATACTTAACTATGGTTAATAGTTGTCATACTATTATTAAAAGATAATCTATTATACTATACAACGCAATGAAAAAGGGAAAAAAATCGAACCTGTGCAGTAAAAAAGATTACTAGGGTTGTTTGCCAATAAATAACCAAATAAGTACTTTACACCAGATCAGTGGATTCTTTGCCCCACATGACTCGGAAATTGAGGATGAGGAATTGAAGTTGTCTTCATTCGGATAGGTTTGAGAGTAGATTCATAATGGCTCAATTTAGAAGTGGGGAATTTCAATTTGTTTGTTATCTCAAATTTCAACAACGCCCCCCTCAAGATCATGTCAGAGGGGGTATAGGGCTGAAGGAACTGGCCATGCACCTGATTGACCACAGTCCACTGGCTGACATCAGCAATGGATCACTCTGAAACACCTTATGAATGACCTTATAAGTTCCAGATCAAAGAACGTCTAGCTTATTCTGTCAACCTCCAGGTCAATGGTTATACAAGAGAACAAGGTCACCTAATTTGAAAGCTGGTAAGGAGGGTTGGCCGAGATTAAATCGGGATGTCTCTCTTCCTGTAGTGGTGATAATGCCTTGTGTAGGGCTTGAAGACGGACAATTTCTTCAACTAAGGCCCTTTTATAGTTAATTTGGAGTTCTCAGGTATGGAGGCCTTGAGCAATGGCTTGACGCTACTTGATAGCCGAGGTGCACGCCCATATAGGGCTTCAAAAGGGGACATCTTAATGACTCGTTGGTAGCTTACCCTGTAGGCAAATAAAGCTCTGGATAGGTAGTGGTTCCAACGGGCATGATCCAAGGCGGCCAAATTTTTTAAAATGGAAATAAGAGTTCTGTTAGCGCCTTCTACCACTCCATTAGTTGATGGGTGGTATGGTGCAGCAAAAATCTGGGTAGTGCCAAATAGCGAGGTAAGTTTTGTACTATCTGTGAAGCAAATTATCCCATTATCTGAAAGTAAGGTTTGGGGGCACCCATGCTTGGTGAAAACGGACTGAAAAAGGAAGAGGGCTGTGGCTTTGGCAGTGGCACTGTTTTTGAAATCTCTTTAACCCACTTGGTTAAGTGGTCCACGGCTAGGATATTATCTTATGGTCATGCAATCCAGTGGGAAGGGACCCGCCATATCAATGCAAACGAAATGAAGGTCCCAGTCAGGGTGACAACTGATTGTTGGTATTGAGTATTGGCTAATTCTAAAATCGGCAAGTCATACATGCTTCAAGTCCTCTTGAATGGTTTTCATCATTTTAATCCCAGTAACATCGTGACTTCAACCATTCATGAGTCTTCTTAACTGCCCCATGTCCCACAGTAGAATGGCTTTTAGAATAACATCAGTTTGGGAAGAAGGACGGACATAAGGGAGCCACTTTTATTAACCTTCTTGTAGAGCAGCCCATCCCCAAAATTGAGTGTCTCAAGTCATCCTTTGGAGTTCATCTTGGACCTCAAAAGTTTCCAATTCCCACAGCTCAGGTCGTCCTATTAATAATAAGGTCAGTACTTCTTGGGCTCAAAACTGATAGCACTAGAATCCTGGAGAGGCTATCGACATTTTGGTGAATTGTGCCTGCATGATGGACAATGGTGAAATTATAGCTCTGTAGTCATAAAGCCCACCTGGATAGTCAGCCATATGGGTCCTTCATTTTCTGAAGCCACCGGAGCGAGGTTTAGTATGTAATGATGGTAAAGCATGTACCATAGAGCTAAGGCCAGAAATGTTTAGTGGCTAGCAGGACAGCCAAGCACTCATTCTTGGTAACGCTGTTGTTCCATTCAGCTTTATTATCATCTTACTAAAATATGACACAGGATGATCGACTTTTTTGTCATCATATTGGGCTAGGATAGCCCTGACGGCAACATTACTTGCATCCATAAACAACAAGAAGGGTTGGTCAAAGCTTGGGTGGACTAAATTAGGTTTAGTACATAGAGAAGTTTCCAGGCATTAAAAGCCTGTTCTTGTTCAGGCTGCCATTCAAATGGCACATTCTTATGCTTAGGTAGAATAGTGGCTCAGCTAGGCGCAAACTGGGGGATAAACTGACAATAGTAGCCCACCATGCCTAAGAATGCCTGTATATCTCTTAAACTTTGAGGGTGTGACATTCTCTCTATGGCGTCGACCTTGTCTGGTATAGGCTGGATGCCATCCTTGGAAACTTTGTGTCCCAGGAACTCCAGTTCAGATTGAAAGAGAGCACTTCAAAGGCTTAAGCTTTATAGAAGCCTTCCGTAGCTAATTGAAGACTCCCTGAGATGCTCAATGTGCTCATTGAAGATTAGTTTTAAAACAATAATGTCATCTAGTTAGATGAGAATGCATGAAAGATTAAAGTCCCCAAGGATACCGTCCATGGCACGTTAAAAATGTGACCGTGGCATTACAAAGTCCCTGGGCATCCTTTTGGGCTCGAATAATCCTTTGTTGGTTATTAGAGAACACTTGGCTTGATCTTCAGGGGCGAGCTCAACTTGCCACATCCATTGGCGAGGTCCATGGCAGAGAAGTACTGAGATCCGGCAAGCAGACAGAGGGAATTGTCAATTCAAGCGGAGGATAAGTGGCCTACTTGGTGATGGTGTTGAGTCGCCAGTTGTCCATCACCAGGTGGCTGCCATCCTTCTTCTGAACCAGCAGAAGAAGAGAGGATCAAGGGCTTCAAAATGGTACTAGGAGTCCAACGTCAGGTAATTGTCTGAGCTCCACTGACACCTGAGCCTCTTCAAGCTTGCTTTTTTGGTAAGGTCAGGACAGAAAGGGGGAAGCATCCCCCAGTTTCCACATGATGCAAGACTCGTTCATTCTTCCAAAGTAGTAAATTGAGGCCAAAGATAGGTCCAAATACTCCTCAAACAACTCTTGAACCTTATGTTATTGGTCATCTGAGAGGTCTTTGCCATTATTGGTATTGACCGGGCTGACCAATGGAGGTGTCTCCAAGCTGAAATCTTAAGTCCCCAAAGCTTCAGACATCAGCAATAGCCTTCACCAGTAGATGGCAGATATAGGCGGCAGGATTGTTTGGACCTACTTCAATTTTGGGTTTGTCAGTAAGCGTTGGCCAACAACACTGATATAGATCTGGTATAAGCTGGATCTAGGATCCCCAGGCAGGTTACCACCTCTTTCATAAACAGGTTGTCTAGGCCTCATACTTCCACAGGGTATCCCAAGGGGATGTTGACATGGACCCAGGTGTCAGCAATGACTTGGGACTTCGGAGTTATTGTAGCTGCCCTAGGTAAGTAGACCGGCATGCCCTCTTGCCCATCAACAACAGGAAGGGGTAGTCGGACTCAGGAGCCCCTAATGTGATATTTGAGCCAATTGGTTTTGCCTTCACTTCCAGTGCAAATTTCTCAGGCCTTGTCCTCAGTTTAAAATCACGAGAGGTTTCAAAAAATCAGAGGGAGCTGATGCCTAGTAGGGACAGAAAGACACCATCATAATGGAATACTACTGAATATTCTCAAAGGAACTGAGTCTGAAGGAGCAGGTCATAACTAGTGTTATCTAGCGCACAGTGGGAGTATTTACAGGCAAGCTTCACAAACCATAAAGGTAGAGATGAATAAGCCCCTATAGATTGTGTAAAAAGTGGGCCTACCATGCCTTACCCTTATAGTTTGGCAAATCTGGAGCGATCTTGACATGCTTTATTAACTTGGATGATATGACGTTCATTGGGGAGCCACTGTTAACTATGGCAAGGACTGAAATTTTATGAGCTTGAACTGCGAGCTGGGTAACAAGACTTCCAAACTGGTGCAGCAGCATGAGGAACATGGGAGCGTCATTGGAAGAAGAGTAAGCAGTATCAATTTCTTTATCATTGGATACCGCAACATATTCTCCAGGTATGATAGTTCCAGGTTCATTCAAGGTCATAGATGGATCCTTGAGGATGGGTAGGGATGTCAGCATGAAGCGCCTCGTCCTTCACGGTGACGGCCCTTTTCCTGCCTCTTCAGCAAGTCGTTTCCAGCAGGTCTTGGCATTAAGTCAGAAACTGTTGCAGTAAGTGCATTAAGGTTAAGGTTTTTCTAGTTTTTTGCCGCATGAACTCTAGGAAGGTTAGAGAGCCTGTAAATGTAGCCTTAAAGTGTAGAGTCAACACAGCGATCTTGTTAAGTGCTTCCTAGATCTCCTAGATACAGGTAAACCCATTCTTCTGCACACTCATATGAATTTTAACCTTGGGATAAGATTCCAATGCAGAAATGACAGTGGTAATAGCATCATCCAGGGTTATACGATTTGTAGTGACTAAGGGTTGTGCTTGGCATAAACTTAGATGGCAAACTCCATGGGGCTTTACCCTTTATTCAGTTGGATACCCATGAACGCCTGTTTTTGGTTATCCAGGGTTTGATTGTTGCTGAACTCTTGGATATAGGCTGTATAGACCTGTTCCCAGGTGTTGCTCTCCTTCAAATAGGAGGTCATGATCTCACAAGCAGTGCTATCTGGGCAGGAGTGGATATGCTTTATCTTCTGCCGGCCAGTGGCCTCCCTCCATGGAACTCTCATATGCGTACAAGAAGGAGGCAATGCTTTCCTAACCGGTGGAGTACCTTTCTTTAAATTAGGTTTATAAGTTAGTTAAAAGAGGAGCGGAAAGGGTGTTAACACCAGGGATGGGCGGTGGCTCGAGATCTCAGTCTCTGTATAGTCGTGGGGTGCCTGCTGGTCCAGCCATTGCTATAGGCCCTCAAGGTTTTCTTGGATATCATCCCAATCTGGTTTAGAGAGTAACCGGAAGCCTTATTTGTGACTTGCCCCTTTAGATATTAAATGTCAGCGCCCTGAAGGCGAAGATGGCTCTCAATGGTAGTCAAACGGGTTTTGAACCCTTGTCACGTTTTTTTGAGCTGAGAGATGCGAGTATTGGTAATCTTGGTGAAGCCATTGAGGTTGTCCATTTCATCCAACAGTGCATCAATGGAGACCCTAGGGTCAAGGGGGACTCCATCCACCTGGATTATGCATCCCTGAGCTACATTCTGAATTTGATCACATAGGGCAGCCAAGGCTGTTATCACATCCTTCCGCCATGGGTCCTCAGGGCCATCAGGGGTAGGAGCCTAAGGACCTTGGGGCCAGAAGGTCCACTGGGACCCTCTGGACCTTCAGGTCCTACACACCCTTTGGGGACCTTCAGCCCCTAGGCCCTTCTGGGCCTTCACTCCTGGAGGAGTAGTCGCAAGAGGCCAGCTCCCAAAAGTGTTATTGCGAAGCTCATACCAGATTTTCGATTTGGTGAAATCCTATTCCATGTTGCCTTAAGAAGTTGGACGTCTCACGCAGCTGGTCCTCAAGGTAGCCAGAGATCCTACTGTCTAACACCAAAATTTGGTCTTGGACCTCATTGATAAGCCATCAGTTATCAATAAAAATCTCGTGATTGTCATGAAAAAAGGAGGAAGCTGCGTTATAGAAATTTACAATGTGAGAGTGCAATGCTGAAGGAGCCCAGTTGCTAGGAGACTTCTTTATGGTGCAACCCAACCAGTTGGAGTAGGTGATCATTAGCTGGGTGAACAAAGTGAAAAGATAGCGTTCAGCCCAGAGCAAGTACTCCTGCTGGCAGCTGGGCTGAGTCATAGAGGTCCCTCATGGTAGAGGGAATATAAGAGGCACAGGAACAGTTGGAGCAAGCACCCACATAGTAGATGCCATTTATTAATCGTTGGACAACATTATTAAGGTTATCATACTAAAGTTGGTATTGACTTCCATCAATAGAGTGCAGGGAGAACTGGAATATGGCCCAGAATTCTAACCTCTCAGGCTGTGAGAGTGATATTACATATTCCAAGGTACAAACCCATTGAGCAACACTTCTTAACTGACCAACAGATTGGTATTCAGGGCTGATAGTATTCTCCATTGTTGTGATAGATGTTTCCACTTAAAACAGCTCAAAGCCCCCTGTAATGAGCACCACATTTGTCAGTGTTACAGTTCTCTAGATTGTCTCTGAGGTCCAAACGTGGCTCAAAGCTGTAAATTCATAAAAAGGGTCAAGAAGGAAACATAAAGGTGGATAGAATAATGAATATTTTATTAGGTTAAAATGTGGTTATATTTATAGGGTGAGTGGGGACATAGTGCCTTGAGGATCGTTGTGGCCCCATCCATTCAGGATCTGTCCTGCCCTTCTGGATTGACCGCCTGTTGGGCATCCTCAATGTATTCCAACGCCCATATGACCAGATAGGGGAAACTCCACCCCACGTGACTCAGGAATTGGGGATGTGAATCCTGAAGTCGTCTCCATTTGGATAGTTTGAGAGTCAATTCATTACAGTTTAATTTGTAAGTGGGGACTTTGATTTGTTTGTTATCTCGATTCCTGACACCCCCCCCATTTAAATCTGAAGCTTAGTAAAAATATAAGTCAAGGAATCACAAGTAGCACTTGAACTAAAACTTTACTAGAAGCTGGGCTACATGTACCATCTAAAAGCCCTTGGGCCTCTCTGATTTTGCTAATTCATAAAAGTATTTCAGGCATCAAGTTGTTGTGTATTATTTCTGAATAAATTCCTTTACGCGAAAAAGTTATTTATCCCTTACCTCATATAGATGACTCCTTACAATTAATGTTGGGATTCCAGTTTTTTAGCAATGGTCATCGCCAGTGGGTATTGGCAGATTAACTTATACCTAAATAATGAAAAAAGTGCGCCCTCATCTTTTAGCAAAAGGTTATTTGAGTCTACTGAGATGAAGCAGGGATATGCAACGCCCCTGCCACCTTCCAAGGAGCAATGGATGGTTTATTAGTATAATTAAAACTCTTTTATGTATTAGTCTATCTCAACAATATAAACTTTTTCTTATGAACTTTTACTGCTACTTGGCACAATAAGGGAGGATTTCAAGCGATTTTGCAAAGCTTATTTGAATTTAAAACCTTTAAAATGTTCCTTTTTCAAAAGCACTTTAGATTTTTTGGGCCATAAGGTAAGCAAGGCCAGAATATTCCTGATGTATAAAAGATATAGCCACATTGATTATGTCCCCTTAAATCCCTATGCAGTGTACAGGTCTTTTTATGGATAGGTGATACAATCGCTAATTCATTTCACACTTTGCCAATAACTCTGAGACCTTAGTATATCAATTGAATAAATGAATACCCTTCCAATGAAAAAATGAGCAGCAACAGGCCTTTAGCCCATTAAATAAATTACTTTAACACTCCATTGTACTCATGCATCCTAATTTTGACAAGTCACTTTTACTTTTTACTGATGCTAGCATTATAGTTATAGGAGCTATATTATCCCTTAAAGACAAATATCTGGTGTTTACCATTAGCTTATCATAGCAAAACCCTATAA
Source organism: Massospora cicadina (assembly GCA_022478985.1). Lineage (NCBI taxonomy): Eukaryota > Fungi > Entomophthoromycota > Entomophthoromycetes > Entomophthorales > Entomophthoraceae > Massospora > Massospora cicadina. The sequence continues at coordinate 13,276 of JAKSZP010013137.1, forward strand.
AAAGCTGAACACAACTATAGAGTTACAGAACAAGAGTATTTGGCGGTACTATTGGCTATTAAGCAAATTTTTACTTTAATTCCATGGGAAACATTTTACCATACATACGACCATGCTTCATTGCAATGGCTCCAAGTGATGAAATATCCTGATGTAAAATTGTCCCAATGGGCTTTAAATCTTCAAACCAAGATTTATTAACCATGTCTAGGACTCATACATAAAAATGCGATTTGTTTATCCAGGTTACCTATTATAATTTTAACTGGACCTGTGGAAGATTGACTATACAATCTTTTAACCCAACCTCATTTATGGAAAGATGAGCCCGCTATTCAAAAAGAATTAGAGAAAAATATCAGCAAATATCCATGAAAATGAAGGTAGCCTATAGAAACTCATGTCACAAAAATGCTCACTCTACATTTGATCTTCAGCTTGCACAGATGTTATACTAGAAGGACATCTGCAAGTCATCCATAGAGGAATTTGGAAAACTCACCAGTGGCTTAAGACCCTATGTTATTAAGTAAGAGACTCATATCAATTCAAAATATATTAGAGTTCTGTCTGGTATGTAAAATTCAGGATGGAGCTTATCCCGACCACAACATCAAATAGTTCCACCCTTTGAACCCTTTCATACTATAAGTATTGGTGTTAAGGCCCATCCCTTTGAGCATCTAATGACCACCATTTCCTCTTTCTAGCTGTTGATCTTTACACAATTTATATTAAAGCTGTAGCTCTACCCTCCACTTCAGAAAATGCTTCCACCACCTTCCTTTATAATCTAATTATCACCCAGCATGGGTGCCCTAACATAATTCTCTGATAGTGGTCAGAATTTTCAATCATTGCTGGTGAATGAGTTAACCAAATTAACTGGGTCCACACAATTTGTTTTCCACTCCTTATTATCCTACAACCAATGGAATGATAGGGTGAGTAGATGGTAGATTAACCTCAACTCTCTTCTGAAAATGGCCTCAACCGACCCTTTACATTGGCTACAATATCTTTCTAATGTAATTCTTGTCTTATAAATAAGTTATCATCATATTGTCAGAATAACTCCCTTCCAAGCCTTGTATTAAAGAAATCCCCAGATGCCTCTAAAGTGGAAGCCATTTTAGATCAAGAATCCCCTAAATCCCCTAAAGTTTCTATGAAAAGTATCATTAATGAGGTTAATTGACTTCAAGTCTTGGCTTCAAAAATTTGTCTGCTATCACCACCAAAGAAACTAATCATTTAACAATAGGCATGCTCCTCTGCATACCTTTCAAAAGGGTAAATTAATCCTTTTTTATTATCACAAACCTGGTGGACGCAATAACATATAAGGTACTAATCGATCAAGACCCTATAAAGTTATATATAAAGGAAGAAATGATTACTCTGTTGTGGAGGTCGCTCAGGAGACTTTGATAAATTGAGTACACAGTCAATTTGTCTAGCCGTCATCCCCCTGCGTTAAGATCTATAAGGTGGCGTTGTCAGGATAATGGTTTAAATTAAAGATTTGAGTTAAACTGATGATGGGATAAAATCTGATCTAAAGGTTTGGTCAAAACTATTGTTGAGAAGGATATCTGATTAAATGCATCAAAACCTCATGATGTCAGGGTCCAAAAAGAATCTAAGAAAACAATTTGTTTGATAGAAGTAATCATAATGTTACATAATCCCTGAAAAGCAATTTAGTTGTAATCATGGCTTTGGAAGCACTTGGAGAGTTTTCTTAGAATGCTTGCATGATCTCCTATATTATTCTGTTTGAGAGAAATAATTACACGTTCTTTTTGCTGTATCTTTTGGCTTGACACTATCATTATAGTGAAGAAATAAATATACACAAATCAAGGAGCTTTTCACCTTGTTTGAAGACTTTTTAATAGAAAAAACTTTTTAGTATCCTTCACCTGGGGATTCAGTTGCACCCAACTTAATTAGAAAGTTAGATCATATCCCCCTCGTCACAACAGATCCCACCTTGAAATAGGGGAAACAAACTGAAAGTGATCTCAAAGTTTTATTTTGTAGTTAAATTTTAATGATTTTCAGTTGGAAAATACTCCAGCGTGTTTGCCCACAATAATTACACCAAATTAAAAACGAATCATGAAAAAAATCTAGATTGATGAAACCAAAGGATTAACTGGATTATGAATTTAGTATTATTTTGTGCTAAGTTTTATATGTTTTTATTTATAAAATCACTATTATATAGTTTTTTTGTCACAAAAGTGATCATAGAATAAAATAGTAGAAATTTTTATTGTAATTTTAAATTTTATTCAAGGTACACCAACCAGGAGATGGACATTACCAATACTCATAGAACTAACAAAAGAACAAAAATGAACAGAATAACAAAACAAAACTAAAAAGGAACATCTAACCAGGGAGGGAGCGGAGTACTAATAACCCATCATGGAAGAGGGGGGAGAGAGGGTCAGGCAGATCTTCTTAAGGCTTATTTTTCATGTTAGAAAAACTTTGGTTGTAGTAGCGGACAAAAGCTGAGAGCAAGGACGTTGAGGCATCAGCATTGTGGTGTTGGAGGTGTGTTAAATATCAGTTACCTACCTCAAAATTAGCCTCAAAAACATTCTCAACTAACTCTACAACATGATTTTCATCTTGAAGGTGTACATCAGTGAGTTGGGACAAACTGGCTATACTTTACCAGGTGATTCTAGAAGTTGTGTTAAGGGCTTCTAGTTTTGTAACATGCATAGCAGCGTCATTGGCATCATTGGTCATGTTAGTGATTTCCTCTTTTGATGCTTTGGGGAAATAAGGGGAAGTCAATTGCACTCATCCCTTCATGGACTTAATAAGCTGATTGTGTCAATGCTTTGCAGAGGTGTTTGCAATGGGGTGAGGCTACCGCTGCTAAGAAAGCTGGTGTTCATTTTGGAAGGGGATGGCATTGGGTTTAGAAAGCATAGCGTATGGATGAGAGGATGTTGTCAAAATCTAAATTATAAAATTCAGCCATTCATAGTCATCCAGGCTGAGAGTTTCACAGAATTCATTATCCCATTTGTGACTATTTTACCTGATTCATCGACCATCCAATAGGTCCCAAGGATTTTAGTTCATGAGAATAATGGAGTTAGATTTTGTTAGGGTGGTAGTAGGCAAATGGGTTGATGCTTGGGTCCAAATGGTGATCCAAGCCTGACTCTGATTAGTTGGGTTGAACCCAGGGTAGTAAGTGTGGCCGGAGGTTTTGGTGAGGGCTATCTTCCTACTTTGGCTCAGCAAGTGAGAGTGTTGGGTGATAGGGGGCAACAAAACACCCTATTCAGATGCCGCTGAAAAGGATTCAGAAATATCATCAGGTGAAGCAGCATGGGGGCAGGACTTTTTATAGTAGTAAAGCTCAAAAAAGAGGGGAATAGTTTTTTGACTACTATTGACATGAGCCCAACAGAGATGCTCAGGCGCTGCAGCAATGTGAGCACATGAGGGGATTTGTTGGGCAATGGCAGAGTGATTAGGGATGATGGTGGCAGTAGATTAAGGGGAAGCAAGGTGCTCTGCACCAGAAGAAACAGTGAAGACTAGGTTGGGAAGAGTTCCATAAGCCAAAAACCCTGGTATCAACTGTTCATACAAAATTTGCGGTGGGAGATGCAAAGGGAGGTTAGCAAATGACACCATCAGTGTGGTGCCATCAGGGAGATGAGAAGGCAGGAGGGGTAGGGGTTTTTATAATTAAGAGCTGTCAACGCCACCACTGCAGCATCCTCCTCCATATGGAATCATATGTTAAAATAGCCCTTAAAAGGGCAGAAACCAATAAAGTCAGCCAGCGCAAAGGAAGTGGTGGCAAGTTCAATTATTGATTTTTTGTCATGTTGGAATAAACGCTCATAGCTGGCATGGAAGCAAAATCAAATGGTGGATTGAGGGCTTGCAAGAAGATGGGGGCGAGTTGGGTAGATGCACAAAAGGTGAATCGCTAAGCACCATGTAGGGACAAATCAGCCAGAATAGTGTGACGAACTATTTGAACACATCTGAACGCGTTCCCTGCAGGTAAGAAAACGCTAAGTGTTGGATCACTGATGCACCATATTGGGACAGAAGGCGGCAGATCTGAGGACATCAATTGTGAAATATATGTGGCCAGGTTGCAGTGTATAATTTAACTTTTGTAAAGATCGCTTGAAACTGATATTGACCAGAAAAAACTATTAACTTAAATGATAGTCAATAATTTTAAGTAATTTAAATATTCTTGAAAAGCTCGGTACCATTACCATAGGTTTTAAGACTAATAATAAAACCTAACAATTATTTCCCACTCGCTTGGTGGCAAGGAAGATTATAATCTTAAGATAATTCAAGTTTTTTGGCCATAGAGCCAAGTAAATTAGTAAACTATAAATGATTTGGGGTATATTTAGCATCTGTGTGGGAAAGAATTGATCCTTATATAAATCATAGTCAGAGGTTTAGGATGAGATAACTTATAGTACCTTAATCCTCTTAATTAATAACTACATAAAAACATTATTGTGGGGCGAGGTTATCCATAAAAAATTAATTTTATAGATCACCATTGGCGCCAATGCTTAAAGAATCAAAAACTTCATATAAATTTGAAATAAAAAAGTATATCTAAAAATATAACTAAAGAAGACACTGAATTGCTAGGAAGACCAAATTATAGCATAAAGCTTTCCCAAGAAGGTAATTTATGACAAAAGCTTTCCTGATTTATCATTTTTAGTGCCAAGTTAGCTGCTCTCACGTGTTAACTACTTGCCACAGATTATTTCATGTGAATCTGATATGAGGAGAAAACCTGAATATCATCCATATAGGCCACATCATATACACCTAAGAGCTCTCCTAACGCCACGTCATTAAGACATTGGAAGATTGCAGGCGTATTATTAAAACCAAATGGTATGACATATAATTGGAATTTACTTTCTAGTGTGGAAGTCATTAAGCCATTCTTGGCTTTTATATGAATATTTGATTAGTGGTGTTAAAATAGTTTAGCTTTGAGACTTTTGTATTTCTCCACATATTGAGCTATTTTTGCTTCCATCTGGATGGTATGCAGATTAGTAACTTGACAAGTTGATCGTACCTTTATCTACACATGGGCGATGGGTACTGTTCAACATCTATACAAATAAAAGCATTGAGCATACTGGTGAAGTAAACAGAAAAATAAACCCCTTTGTAAGGTGTCTGTAGCCAAAATATCTATCAGTGAGTCTTTTTAAAATGCTAAGGAATAAATGAAGAAGATGCAAACAAAGTCCACTATGAGTTTTTAAACACAATCAAACTCAGAATCTTCAGGTAAAACAATTTCAGAAGCCACATTAAAGGAAGACTCTAACCACTCCAAACAGGTAGGAAAGGGGCCTACATAATTGGATTCAGCAGAGTTGCAAGGCTGAATGTCTGAACATAAGTCTATAGTAGAAAAACTCTTAAAGTATATACCTCAGGCATGGAGGTTATTAAACATTCCACTATATAGAGCTAGTCAAAGTATTTTCCTCAAGATTAGATTTAATATCAAATTTACGCCACTACCATCTTCTCAGGATAGATGGGTATAGCAGGTTTTTTGACGGACAATAGGCGGTCAGCAAGCTGTTACTTTCCAACTTAATAAGCTCAAGGGCCTGAACTTTTTCTCGGTGGAAATAGCCTGTGAGGCACCTACCCTAACCATACCACTAGATAAGTAGTGTAACTCAGGTGTTTGGTTAGGTCTTGATCAACAAAGTTCTCTAAAGCACCCGTATATACTAAAAAATTTTTTAACCTCCTAGAAGGGAAGAGAGTGTTATAGAGAAGGAAATATCCAGATTTTTTTAGTTTGTAATATAAAAGAAAGCTAATCACTAGTAGACTCCACTTCAGAAATTTTAATGCCACCAGGATAAATGTTCTTATCACAGTTGAAGATTGATATTTTGCTACTCAGAAAATAGAAGAAATATACCCCATAACGTCTTCTGCAGTTAAAGACTTAATCATATTTTATTAATGATTGTTTTCTGCCTCTTTAGCGTGGCAAATCATTTTGTGGGTAGGCATGTGTTCTCATAGGTGATTGGGTATACAGAAACTGGTCAGGAGCTAGACCCCAAGAGCTCTTTCAAATGCCTCATTTTTTTATACAAAGACCATTAAAAATGGCGTTTTTGTATTCTAAAGGTAAATTCTTAATTGATTGCTGGTTAAAATTACTATCCATTATAATAAGGTTAAAACCCCTTCGGATGAGGTCTGCTTTATTCTGAGGAAAGCAGTTTCAGGGTAAAGCTTAAATTTTATATATTTATAATTAACAAAATTGGGGCTAGACCCCTGCCAACCCACTGATTTTTGAATAACATAATGGGTCAGTGTAGGACTACTCCATAAGAAAAACAAAGTATTGTTTATGGGGGGTGGTACCTATAGGGTCCCCACAGGAGAAATATAATCATCAAGTTAATAGAATCACCATTATTTTAGGCAAGAAAATTCCAAGGAGGCTGGTGATCAAATTATGAAAGTTGAGAGATTAATCCCACCATACCAGTGTTATTTACAAATTTCTGAAAAAGCTCCATGTGTAGAAATGACATTTTCTACAATTTCAAATCAGAGGGAGGGCCTTTACTCAATCACAAGACAAGAGTAATATGATGTCAGTTGTCTGTTTGTAAGTTAGGGGGAGAAATACTCTGGAACATTTGGAAGGAAGAGTAGTCAAACAGTATGCATCCAAAAGCAACACAAGCCTTTGTAGACTTCCATAAATGCATCTGAACTTCAAAAACAATAAAGCCCAGTTAATGGACTGGGAAAAAGCCAACACAGCGAGTCAGTATCGTGAAGGGGTGTATGAGAGCTATTCAAAATGGTGCTGATAGAAGTTTTAGAGGCAATAAAAGCTAGTGCCTTTTTAACTTGATAATATTACTGAGGTTGGTTTTGGAGTAATTACAAAAGGGAATAGAAGGGCTTAAAATATCAGGCACATAAAGGAAGGGAAGAAAGATCTAGCTGTCTTTAGAAAAGAAAAATCAATCTTTATAACAATAGAACTGAAGAAAACACGGTGGCTGGAGCATAGTAATTGTGACAAATGGCCAACATACCCAGTTAAGCTCAAAGAGACCTACACGGAAAATATACATGCAAGTATATTGCTTTGTTTAATCATCTAGTATAAAAGATTGTCTGTAATTATCCTGTTCTTGAGTATTTTATGAGAAATCTACAATCATGAATAGGGAACATACTAATAGAACAAACGGAAACAAGAAACAAAAATCAGTGTTATTGACAGGATAGCCCTGTAAATATATAAATAGCTATTAAAAACGCCAAATAGCCCAATAAGACGATGATATGTTTAGACTCCCATTGTCAAGAGAGTATCTATAACTCTCCAAATCCTAGCGTGGTGGTTCTCAGTGCACAGGACCAACGCAAGGGAACTAGTAGTCATCACTATAATAATAGCCCAGCAGAGGGTGCTTGAGCTAAAGAGACTTAGGGGCTAGGGTGTTGTGCATAGTTAAGGTAATAAATTGATCATTCTTCAAAAACTTGGCCGTGCCCCAGAGGGCAGTTCAAAAACAAGTTTGGTATATGGGTATAGTGCACTGGTGACTGGGTTTGGAGGGAACCTGGTAGAATTAGTGGTGTACTTGAGGATGTGATAAATTTAAATAAAAAAAATGGCTAACAAGAGGCGAGACATCCTCAAAGAGATCTGCGTACAGGTTTGCCCAAGTCAACATATGAAAAACGTAAAAAAGGACTAGGGGGCTTATTAGTGAAGATGACCAATGAGAAACGTTGATCTCGAACAAACATAATCAGACCATCTCAGGGAAATTCTGGATTGGCAAAAGTAATCCCAAGCCTTGGTGCACCAATAAGTGAACGCTTCTATCCAAAATGGTAGCATACTTTAAAATTGACCTTACTTGAGTGATTGATTGAAGTTATACCTGTCTGAGCTCATGTTTTTATGAATGAAGAGGGTTTTGAATCCCTGTTCCCTGATTAACCAGATTATGCCATCATTGTTTATTAAGTAACTCGTCTGTCTTAACGCCTGAGTTGAAACAAGGGAATGGGCGTTTTGCACCTCACTTTTACCAACCTGGGCATATTTGGCCTGTACCCAGTATGGTCCAAGGTGTTCTTGAGATCATGAAGGGCTTGAATTTTAGACTTCTGGACCTCCTGTCACCCAGCCTTCTCCTTAGGATTGGTGCCTTCTATCAAGTCATTTAAACATGACACCCATAGGTTTGTCATGACCAATTGTAACATGGGTTTAGATCTTTTATATCTTTAAATTTGGGTGATCCAAAATTTACCAAAGGTTAAAATGATTCAGAACATACTTTTCATAGTTAAAAACTAAATTTATGGGATATCTCCTTGATTAGCTCCTCAAACAATTAAACCAAGGGCTCATCATATATATGATTTTAATAGATATGAAACCAGAGAATCCAAAAAAGTTAGGTAAACAAGCATGACTTTAAGGGATATTGGTGGGATGGTACATGGTCATTTCTCTGAGGGCCTGAGCCAAATTGAGCAATAGAATCATACTACCTTTGATGTTAGTACTGTAGCTTGAGTATGCCCAAACTTAAGATTTTGCTTAGAAATGAAACAGGCCATGCGTAGTTATATTGCATCTATCATTGGATTCAAAATCCCCAAGTAAAAATAAAATACAACAACCCCTTTTTATTTACTAAGTAACTTGTGACTTTCAAGCTTGTTTATTTTATGCCAGCAACCACATCACGCGACTAATTGGTACCAACCTTGGCATAACTATCCCTTAACCTACTTTGGTTTTAGGTGTGTTTAAAATCAGGAAGGGCAGCCAACTTGATAACTTTTCCTACTAAAATCATCTTTTTTATCACAAACTGTCTCCATAATTATATCATAAGACATGAAACCCTCTATTTAAAAGTCCTTTCCATGGCAGCATAGTTTTACCTATGTACTATATAAACTCAAAAGCCAGAAATGTGGTTTTTTATCAATCAACTAATAATGGCAGCAGGATTATGTTATGGGTATATAAATTATTAGGGATTGTATCTTTAATTTAGGATAGCACAAACTCTTTTTGCCTTGCCACAGATCATCTGCAAATTGTTCATTTTTTTACATATATATCTTACTAAAAGAAAACTCGTTTGATATCAAAATGATTGCAGGTTGCTAACAAAACCTTTTTGTTTCGTTTAAAAAATGAATTTTATCAAAATCATGTATTTCCAGAAATGTTTATTCAAATTACAAATAACAACTTGGCTATAGAAGCATTGAGATTTTAGAAAAATGCCAGATAACAACTGCTGTTGAGTAAATATTAATCTTTGAATAGCCAGTTAGTTTTATATGGTGGTTTGCTTACAATGCAACTGGCGAAAGCCCGTGGAAATATGGGGTATCAGAGAATACCAAAACTAAGATAGTTATCACCCTATGGTCCAAAAGCCGCCTGTATGAGGTGCGGTATGGTAGCAATCAGTGTAACTAACTTGTTCTTATAGGCGACTTTCACACCAATTTTGGGGATAATATGGCAGTAAGTGGAGTCAACAGATGGACATAACACGTGTCTTACTACTTTTCTACAAATTGGGGCTCTGAAAAATCTGGTTATAGTATCAAGGGAAAACATCATGATTAACTTTTGCTTGCACACCTGTCTAAAATAAAGGCCTTAGTTTTATGGTTATCCTATATCTGGTTAGCTGCCACTGGCTTATGTGTTCCTGCACTGGATCTGCAAATTCAGGAGAACTCAGTATCATTGATACTATTTGACTTGAAAAGACTGCAACGCTTGCCGCACAAAAAGGGTCTGGAGACCAACTTTACTATAAAATAAAAGAGGTTTTGCCTTTTTTTTATACAAATGCTCTAATCTCTTGGTTAAAGGTGGCTGCTGAAGAATTTGGGGATAGAGCCAAGTTTATAAAGTGGGTTTTTTGTCCCATGAAGGTTTTGATGACAGCAAAGGTTGAGAGCCAGTAGAAGGTTCAAGCCACTGAAAGAAAGACATGATAGTCTTAGGAGACACTTATGAGCCGTGTATCTGAGAAATGGGGTCTCGCTCAACTCCATATTTCGCGCTTAGCTCATGGAAAAAAACTGATGACTCTCCAGTCAAAATATATGATGAAAGTTTTGGCTTCCAGTTTGAAAAGAAAGGATAGGGAGTACATAAGTCTTGACATTGGCACCAAAAAAGAAAAATTAATATTCTACTTACCATCTTTGGTGAGTAGAGATACCATGATGTATCAGTTGGAAACTTTAGAATATTAATTTCTTATATGTAATAAAGACGGTAAAGAAGGTGAAGCAGAATGATAGTAGCATGCAAAAATTAAAATGTGCCAAGAGGGATTATGGACTAAAAGTCTTATGGGAACTTCCTCATTAGGTTACCATGGGAACTTGGTTATTCTTATGATACCACTGAACAGGTGCTTTGTGATTGGTCTGAATGGGTATGTAAAGCTATATGACCTTGAGAAATATTCCTAGTCTAGAAAAAAAGATCTAGAGAGGAAGCCACCAGTAGAGACCATAGAGAAAGAGCACTCAGCTTCCAAAAGGCGCTAGAAAAACAGTCTGAGTATGCAGCCAAAGAAAAGGCAGCGGATAAGACTGGTAATGTCAATAAAAAGGGGGTAGCAAAGTGATTAAAAGTGCCAAAATGGTTAGTAAAGAGACTAAGAGAACTCAGAATGTGCTGAAAGCTACTAGACCCAAAATTAGCTAAGCGGTACATTGTCCCTTTTAACAAATATTTTTTTGGAATGGGTTACCTCCAAAATGGATGAAAATTATATCTATCACTCTTTCAGTAAATCAAGGACAATTATATTATTGTCTAGTCCTTCAAAGGAGACAATAATATTAGATTTTATTATCTCATTCCAATCTTCTAAATGCTTAGCATACTAAGGAATAATTATGCCTTAGGCGAAATTATAACTAGCTAAGTGTCAAATATGGAGCGTATATGTTTGATAAAAAGTGATAAGTATCTAAAGGTTGAACAATAAAGTTTTTACATCTAATGACATGCTTTTTGTAATACAAAATTCTTGTTTTCAATTATTAGATATCAAGCCTTTTGTATTTAATGAGGAACCTTCTGAATCTGAATGAGTCATTATACAACTGCTATAATGGTTTGAACAAATAATATTTTAGTTACTAGGTTCACATCAAAATCTGTCACTTCGTTAGTTTAGCTTGCATTGGACTAATCTAATCATAGTTTCCTGATAATGCCCTTAATATCCTGCCATATGGGCACATAGCTAAGAAATAAACCTTCCATGAACTTGATTAATGATGGCCCTCATCTTGACTGAAGCAATAAAGTACTCTGGATAATTCCAACTTTAACTAATTATTGGTCATACCAAAAGATGATAAGCAAAGGAAATCCCTCTCCAAGTTGAAGTTGATAGAAAAGAACTTAACCTACCAATTAGTACTCAGGATTAATCATCCTATGAGACTTAGACTGATCATTTTCCTTTCCACTAACTTCACCAATGACTATAGATATAAGAGCCTGTAACTTAGATATTTTTCCTGATAGTCTCCTTGGGCTTTATCAGCTGTGTCTACATTAGGTGTATTCTATAGACTGATTGCTAGATGGCAATACAGGGTAAACATAAAGGGCCTTAAATGGGACATCCTAAAGACCCAGCGATAGCAAACACATTAGGCTAAAAGGGCACTGGGGAAATACTCACTTTTTTAAAAAAGATTAGAGTAACCCTTTTCCATTTTTGAAATAAGTTTCCCATTTGCCCTTTCCACTTCTCAATCAGCCTTGGGATGGTAAGTGACAGTAAAGGCTTGGTAGGTTCTCATCAAAGAATTGTTTTCTTTCACCACTTAATATGTAGAGTTCACAACTTTATAAGTTAGTAAGCTTTTAGACTAGCATGAGATGTGAAGCGTGATTAAGTAAAAAGGAGGCGGCAGCCTTGGCTGTTGCAAGGACCACCAAAGTGGCTTCCACTATTTTGTGAAGTTATCCACAGTTAAAATAATGTAACAATGAACATAGATCTAAATATGTAATGGCCAATCACATCAATACCAAAATTGGAAAATGCTGATGGCGATCCTATAATTAATGTTGATATTAGGTTAGAAAGCATTTTTGGCACACAAAAAACATGAGTATAGGACATCCTGAATATAATCGGTCATACTCTCCCAATAGTATTAATTTTTAGGCATATATATCTTCCTGTGAAATACTATGTCCAATTGTAGTATGCACCTCCATTTTAGTTGAGGTTTGGGCTAATGTCAACATGTGGTAGACAGAAAGTCTCAACTTGTTTATAAATCAACCTTTTATTATATGAGTTCAAAAAGTCATCTGCTTGACTTATATTGTAATTCAGGCTGCTCTTATTTTACATCATGGGCCATCCAATCATTTTGTTGATTCTATTCTTTACAGAAGTATTTAGGTTAAAAATAGTAATTATATAAATTACTTCAGCATCAGATAAATAAACCCAGATTAAATTTTAATAAAGAAAGTTGTAGCTCTGTAATTTAGAGCCAAAGTGTAAGACATCCAAATGTACTCTTGATTAGTGCAACTATTTGAGAAGGGCGTGATCAATCTCAATGATAACATGCTTCTCAAATAGCAAATTCTTTCTTTCCCACAATGATCACATTAGTTACAAGATTCAATTTGAACAGAAAATTTGATAATCACACAGGAGAGATGGGCAACATCAATAAAATATTTAAATTTGGCGAAAGACATATCATGCAATGCGCAGAATGGTACACCAAAGGTTAAGAAACGCCCTTGGGGGACCAAGAACCAGTGCTGTTAAGAAACCACAAACTCAAACACCATCCAGGATTGTGTAATTTACTTTAACCAAAACGCATATCTTAAGATCCAGTATTCTTAATCCCTCTCACTGGTAGGGCAAGGCTCTAACTCTACATAGGGGTCAATAATCCACCTTGTGGATGAAAGTGGACAATGCACAGGTCACCCTATTCCCCCAAGGGGTGTACATACCACCCATACAATCCACCATGACTGGATTGACATGAGATTCAAACTAAAAAGCTGAAGATGCCACCGCAAGAGTCTGTGTTGAAATTTTCCTCCCCAAAGGTAACCAAATTTTGTGAACTATGCAAACAGAAGGAACAAAGTAAAACTTTGTTCATTTATTTCAACTTGATCCAAACCAACCTCCCCCACAAAGTAATTGAGGGAGAGCTCTGAGCTGGACCTGCCAGCTACGGCAAGATTAAACAATTTGAACTGAAACAGTTCCACCTGATTCTGAACCTGTGCACAGGTAAGGCAATAATCGTGATCAACCTGCACCCTGAGGTGGCTGAGGACCTCACAAAGATCTTGCACACAACGGTGTTCCACCTCCCAGATGGGGTGCCTCAAAGGTGTTTCACGTCACAATGAAAAGTGAAACGCCAATTTGCAATCACTGCAGCGCCTTGGGGCACAAGGTGAACACATGCCCAATGAAGTAGGGCTTAATGGCCTAGAATTCTGTGACAACAACTTGGACAAAGACAGCAAAGAATTTATACAAAATTATTGACACTAAACACATCTTCCTATGGGGAGAGGATGGGCAGTACATTCTTATAGACCCAGTCTCACTTAAGAGTGAAAAATGGCACAGAAGGCCAGCAAACAGGCAGCGGCCATGTCTGTGTCACTCACAGCCTCCTCCATCACCCCCAGCCAAATCCAGGAAGACATGGAGGAGATTAACTGAGCCAACCAATCAGATCAGACTACCCAAGATGAAAATATTCTCATAAATTTGATTGAAACACCACGTAAACTAATTAAATGATTTTAGCTGGACAATTCAGCTCCACCATTGGTGATCAGGTGGGACACACCCACATAAGTGCAAATACCACAACCACAGAGAGCAGCCAACACACCGCATTAGGCCACCATGTGACATGAGTAGAAGAGACCAACTCAAACCCACTCAACAGTAAGACCTTCACAAAATCAGCAAAGGGTAAAGGGATTGAACATCTGCACATGCAGGACAGGTCCAGTAACCCAGAGCCAATATCAGAAACGGTGTGAAGGGATAAGGCCAGACGGCCCTCCCAACTGCTCTTGAGGCGCCATGGACGCCTCGGTGTCCATAGGGATGTTAACCATTGCAGAATCCAAGAATCAATTGTCCAAGCCAAAAAGCTGGACTTCCTGCGGAAACCCCCTGTGGATATCATGTCCATCCAAGAAACTCACTGTCTAAAGGGGGAAAAGTGATCCTGGTCAGCCAGGATCTCACCATCCCAATTGGTATGGATGTCCCACTGTGGAAAGGTCATCTGTATTTATAAAAAAACTAAAAATTATTCACTCAATCTCTTACCTACGCGGCCACATCCTGGTGGCAATAATTTCATGCCAGGATGACACAATTTTGATAGCATGCATCTATGCACTGTGCACCACAGTCAAGAGGAAGCAATAACTCAAGACCATCCCAACATTCACCCTCCCACCAGACATTATTTTACTGGGCGATTTAACTGCAGGGCTGACCCCAACATGGACCAATGGCCTAAACCCAGGGGATACCTTGGGGCACATTGAATTCCATGCAAGTGAAAGTTTCTCTCAGCTTACATGATATTTTCCTCCTGGGTCACCACTTTTCCTAAACATGACTCACCCCAAAATATGCAAAAGAAATCTCATCTCAATGAGCCAAAGCAACTTCAGCCTCATCCCAAAATAGCACCACTCGACCATCTTTAACTTCTTAAATAAAATATAAACTTCTCTGACCACTGACTTATTTCAATGCAGCTTTTGCCAACCTGCACTCCCACACAAATGTCGAACTGGAAGAAGATGCATCCAGAGAACATAGATTTGCCCAAATTATCCAACTGGGTTGAAAACAAGACCGTGAACTTCAAATTTGCACTCCCATTTGTATCAGACCCCATTGCAGCCTGGGAAAATTTCAAAATCAGATTAATAAATAAAACTCGCCATCTAACCTTGCATTAGTACACTTCCAAAACAACCACAATCAGGTGCACCTTGGCAGAACTGGACCACCTCGAGCCCTACACCCCAAAGTCTGGTTACAGCCCCAATTGGTTGCGTGAATGAGCGTATATATCCGCCCACTTAAATACCCTCATCTTCAAACACCAGCACAGAATAAAAGTTTTTAAAAAAGTGAATTTATAAAAGTAGGCGAAACCGTTCAAACTACTTCTTCTTCCAATTTCACTCCTGTGGCAACCTTCCCACATGCACACGAACTGCAAAGGTGATGGCACTGTGGCAACTGACCCAGTGGAGGTCAAGGAGGAAGTACACCACTAATACACCGAACTATACCGTGATACTCCAACTGACCCCCAAAAAAGTTAAGATTTTTATACACAACGTTGGAATACAAAGAAAACTAATAGACTACAACCTATTAAATTAAATAACACAGGAGGATCTCTGGGACACAGTCCGCGGTGAATAACGTAGGAAATGCTCAGGGTATGATGGGATACCCTACAAATTTTACAAAAAATACTTTAAACAAATCGCCCTCCTCCTCTTAGTTTCAATGACCAGTGCCTGCTGTAGACCCGCCTCCTACCTGTTGGCCTGGACTCCTATGTCATAACACTGTTCAAAAAGGGCGACAAACTGGATCTGGCCAACTGGCGTCCAATTGCACTTTCTAACACGGATATAAAACTTTTTAACAAATGTTTAGCCACCAGAATAGGCAACAAAGCCTCCAAAATCCTGTCACCCAATTAGTTCAGTTTCATACAAGGGCGATCAGTCTGGACTAATATACACCCATCGCCAACGTCTGCCAGTCCAGAGAAACTGGAGCCCTGGTTTTTAGACCAGGAGAAGGCATATGACCGCGTTAGTTGGCCGTACCTGAAGGAATGCCTAAGCGCCTTCAAACTCCCAACCAGATTCATAGACTGTGAAATGCTCCTAACAGAGTCCACATTAATGGCTTTTTGAAGCCCTGGCTTTCTGACTGACACAATCATACCACGCAGAGGGCTCAAGCAAGGGAACCCCTCAGCCCGCTGCTGTATAACTTCAACATTGATCTGAGCCTTTGCGTCGCTGATTCATGCCTCAAGGGCATCACTGCACAAGGCTAACCAACAGTCAAATACTAGCCTTTGTGGATGACTGAGTGGCTGGCATAGCTAACAAAATAGATATCCGAGGTTGGAATGCACCCTGGAGGAGTATTCCATTGTGAGAAAAGCATCTTTAAACAAAAAGTAAACTAAATAATTATTCTAGACAAGTACACTTTCAACTGACCATGAATTAAACCCCATAGATCCTCATGAGAAACAACCAATCATCCTACCCTTCACATCATTACCCTCAGCTAACCCTGTTCGTCACCTTGGGATGTACTGGAAACAGGGGTTATGCCAATGAGATAATCGAGAACAGCCTACTACAGTGGATGTTCAATCGTGTCATCATTATTAAGGGAAAACCCCCAGACTAATGGGGAAAGTAACAGTTGCAAAATTACTCATTCTATTGGTGCTGTGGTTCTCCTCACATGCATTCTTCTTCTAGCCTTCATTTATATCCTCAGTTCGCGCACTAATCCAAGGTTTGTTATGGCTAGTTCTCAACCACTTGTTAGAGTGGAAACACTCTTTGGCCCACGCTCAAGCTGTGGCATAGTCCTAATAGCTTTTGAAGTCCACACCAACTGCATACTGGGCACCTGTATAGAGGAGGTCCTAGCACAGACCTTCTACAACAACACTAGTCCAGAGCGTCAAGGTTCAACTTCGCTCAGGCGCTCAAACTATCCAACCCCCACAACCTATCCAGCCTGCTCACAAACCTTTCAAACCGTCCCAAGGCTGTGGGCCCACATGGAACCCCCTCACTTTAAGCGCCTCCTCTGCACCATTTGGCACATAGGATGGACAGTCACTATTACAGTCACTATTACAGGCACTTGTCAGGGAAGGGGAAGGACCAGAGCTTGCTTCACGCTAAGGAATCCTAACAACCACCTCCAGATGGACACAAAACATGGCCTTGAACATTTAAAGAATTGACTACCTGGATGTCTTAGATATCCCCTACGACCTCACAACACATAAGGCAATATGGAGGCTCGCACATCATCCACTCCTCCAGCCAAGGGTAAGTGCAAACACCTAGCGCTGCCTCAGAAGAACTTACAGGATAGTGGACCGCTCCAAATATCTCCATGCAACATGCGCAGTGTGTGGAGGGGATGACACCATAAACCACCGCCTTGAAGCATGACCGTCATCTTGAGCCATATGGCGTGAAGTTGTGTGTCTGCTTAAAGTCCACAACGACCAGGAGCTGTCAATCTCTAGAAGCCTTCTTGCACTCCAACTTGAATCCCCAATAAAACCCATACTTTGCTCTCTTATAGTTGTCATTGACTGTGGGCAATACACATAATAGCACTGGATGACTTCAAGGGAACTGTGCTGACCATCCGTGGGATTGTCAGCAGATTTCACCTACACCTACTGAAACACTTTCAAACCTGGCTATACGGATACATGAAGCTGAAGCAACAAGGACTCGTTGAGTCATGGTTCCCAGTATGGTTTCTATATATGAACCCCTTCCTCACACTTGCTCCATCATAGGGGAAGCCCCTCTGAGATAGGCTATCCAACCCCCCATACACCTGGAAGTACCAGCTGTCAACAGGGGTAGCTCGTCTACTCTGGGGTGCCTAAATCTCGCTCATACTTCACCTTCCCCCTCTTCCATTCCATATAGTTCATATTGGTAGTGCCCATCCCCTGGTTGGCTTACCCCAATTAAATAAATAATTCTCATATAGTCAGTGGAGGTGATTTTTGTAGTAAAAAAGCATAGCAACCTAAATCTGTAAGCTGTAGTTCCTCTCGACTTTGGTCAAAGTTTACTTAAGTAAGTAATGATATTTCTCCCTGCCAAGTTAATTTGCACTAAGATAGCCACAAATGCAACATTGCTGGCGTATATGAGCAGTACATATGGTTTGTAAAACTCAGTATGTTTATATGGAGCTATCATTAGGACAACCCTATAAGATTCATAAGCTTGTTGTTGAATTCTTCCAATAAAAAAAGTATTTATTTATGAAGTAAAAACCAAGGGTTTAAAAAACTTTACAAAAATGAGAAATAAATTCCCAATAATAACCAACCATTACAAGCTAAGCTTTTATGATGAATAAACTTTAGGGGAGGATACCCCAGTGGTAGAATATGAACCCTCTACCACTTCCTCCTTAAGTTTGCTCCTAGTAGATGAACTTTGGGTAGGGGACAATTATGATTGTGTTGGCGTTGCGCACTAATGCCCTGAACTGAGATAGCATATAGCAAAGGCGGTCCATGGAGTTCCTGGCCTATCATATGCCACACATGAAGGTTTCCAGGATTTATATTACTTTCACATTTTCTTCACTTCCCTTCATCAATGCAGCATTGTCCTCAGGTCGGCCCACCTCAAATAAAAGTTTAAAAATTTAAAATTTAAAAAATGATGAGTAAACTTTTACAGGTGGGACATCTTTTGAGTTACAGTAACTTATCAAGAGATGGTGTTATTCCATCTCAAGTAATCTTGCGACACAGAAATTCCATCTATCACTAAAAACTACACTTTGAGGGTTTTTTAATGAGGCAGTTCTTAGGAGCTGCAAAATTCTCATGAATGCGTAAGGTGCTTAGTGAAGGTTCAGAAGAAAAAAGTGACACTATTAAAAAGGAATAAGATGTTGAAATATAGTCCCCAATAATTCTTCACCTTCCGCTAAAGTTTTTTTGGGGTCATTTTGTAACCCTAAGGACATTCATGTTGGTTTATATACGCCTACTAAATATCAGGTCACACTTCCTTTATCTTCAGTAGAAAGCTCAATTTTCTAATAGCCACTAGAGACATCCATGGCTGATAGAATTAGATCATGCTAATAATTGAAGTTTCATCAATTTTAGTAAGGGCATATCTGTCCTTCTAAGTAATTGCATTTGAAGGATGGTAGTTCATTACTACCTAATGGCCTCATCCTTTTTTGAACAAGAAGCAATAGTGAGGCTTATAGGCTCTGAGAGCATCAACGGCCCAACTTCCAAATGTAGATTTAACTCTATAGGTACTTTTTCTTCCTTAGCGTTATACTTATGATAGGATCAAGCTCAGATAGGTTAGGCTAATTTAGCTTGAAAATTTTGATGAGTTTTCATCACTATTCCAATATCATTAGAGCCATATAAGAATTTAGGCATAATTTTTAATTAGAGAATCTGAGTTGGAATTTCCGTTGACTATAATATGCATCCCACTGAAAGATAAACAATTTCAAGATTATTTCCAATATGATACTTCAGCGATTATTGCTGACTAAAGAATTAGTTGTATATAATCGACGGAAGTGATCCAATGATCTTTTTCATTTAGTATTTCATCATGGATCATCCCTGAGAATATTAGGCAGGAATTCAATGAGAAGTAAAACCCAATAGTCAAATTACTATAATTAATTGCTCTAATCAAACAGTTAAGGAGTTTGTTGGAACTACCAAGACGTCTTTAACGCTTTTCTCAATGGTACTAGGCATCATCAGGTAACACAATCCAAATTAAATTTGGTATTTGGTTTATGACACTAATACTGGATACCAAACATCAAGGATTACGCTACCTAAGAATAGTCAAGGCAAAAATTATCCGCCAATATTCAGAAGCAAAAATTCAAGGATCAAACCATCTGGGGACAATTAGTTAATCTTGTGGACATCTGAAAAGCTTTGCGCCAAAAGTATTATAAAACCTTCCTAATATTTTCCTACAAAAGCCAGATCTCAATTTGATGATACTAAGTTTTTTATACATTAAAATTGTATAGCTTACTCTTGGGATAATAGTGCAAGTATTGGATTTCATTTTAGGTATTTTTATCAAGTCTCTGCTTATCTCTGCTTGTTGAGAATAGGGAAGAGTTTTCTAACAGTCCAAAGATATCTTCAATAGGAAGAAGTACCTGTTTAGCGTTGGACTCTTTAATACATGGCTTTTAGGGCAATCAACTTTAATAATAGCTTCATGCAATTATTGCACCAGTTTTATAGTTCAGTTAATCAATTCAAGTAGTTAAAAATCTGTTCAGGTAAAATAAGGAGTAAAAGAGAGCTACAATCTAGGCAGCCCTGATTGTAACAGTCTACTATCTGCTCCTGCTTAGGAGTAAGTGCCTATCAAATTCTGTTCTACTTGAGCAATAGTAAGTGTCTTTATTAATTCCAAATTTAATAGGATCCACATTGGGATATGGACTTTATCTTTACAACAGGTTAAGCAAACGTAAACTAGAGGATGTTTCCTAGTCACTACTCTTGTTGTGATTAACAAATTTAGCTTAAAGGACAGTAATTGGCCCTTTGTATGCCGTACAAGAACATATGTCACTTTAGTGACTATTGGATTAATGTTTAACCATTCCAGTGATCTCAAATATATGAATTGAGGATATATTAACTTGCTTCCTAGTATCCACTAAATTTTGAGATATTGGAGGGATGAAGACCTTACTTACAGGTACTGTGACATTCCTTTACTGGCATTATGTAAAGTAGGTTAGGTTACTCTTAATTCTTTTTATTTAACTGAGGAAAGACGACCAGGGGATGGACAATACCAAAACTGAAACTCCAAAACTAAACCAGCCAAAAAAATAAAACATGAATCAACTGCTCTTTTTGAGCAGTGAGCCACAAAAAATACCGAGAAAATTACCTACAAGGTGCGTAGCGGTGAGCCGCTTATCCCATCATGGTGGAGGGGGAGGGGGATTGGATGGATCATCATCAGGCTCAGCATTGTAGCATAGGATCAATGCTAAGAGAAAGGGGATTCGGGCATCTGCGGGATGAGGGTCAAGTGAAGTAGATGGTTCTTGAGATTGACAATTTGGCCCTGGATCAAAGCCTCTATGAGTTCAGCACCATGGTGTTCATCCTGGGTGTGGCATTGAGAAAGTGTCATAATTACACATTATTGGCTCTTGTGGTGCATGTAATGGGGAGAAATCTTCCAGTTCTTCAACATGTTTGACAGTGGTGTTGACTGTTTCATATAGGCGTTGGAATTCCTCTTTTGTGATAGGAGAAAAATCAGAAAGGAACAAGGGAGTGCAGCCCTTTTTTAAGTTCTGCGACAGATTTTTCACACAGTATGTGAAAACGGTGATTATTGGGTGAGGCCACTGTGACATCAGCAAGCATATGGTCACTTTAGAAAAAGGCAGTGGGTTTGGGGATATATCAGTTGATTGGGGCTGGCGTATCAAGGTCTAAATTTATATAAGATGTTAAATCAAGTGGATAACTCTGTGATGGACAAAATTAACTAGATTCTGTCAATTCCTCCAATAAGTTCCAGGGATTTTGGTTGATTTTAAGATGTGGTGGTAAATGTCTTTGGTTATTTAGGTTTTGTGGTGGGAGATTTTCCAGATTCAATAGTGATCCAAGCCTGCACCTGATTGGTTGTCATGTGTGTGCATATGCCAGCTTGATTTGAGGTGCTATATTTTGCTTCTGATTCAAGTGCATGGCCTGTGGGGGTGGGGGCAACCAAATACCCATTCAAACGCTGTTGTTCTGGCCTCATGGGTGGTG
This sequence comes from Massospora cicadina, assembly GCA_022478985.1. NCBI lineage: Eukaryota > Fungi > Entomophthoromycota > Entomophthoromycetes > Entomophthorales > Entomophthoraceae > Massospora > Massospora cicadina. The sequence continues at coordinate 35,068 of JAKSZP010013137.1, forward strand.
TTGGCTTTGTTTGAAGGGTGTGAATTATATTGACATACCTTTTTGGTGTAGTCCAATTTCATAGCAGAGGGGGAAAATTGTGAAATCGTTGTCAGTGTAGGCCCAAAAGAAATGGTCATGTGCAGATGGGATATAGGCACATGGTGGTATGTGCTGGGCCATGTTCAACAGGTGGAGGGTAATGGTGGCCATTGCCTGAGGTGCCGCGAGGCGTTCAGCACCATTTGGGACAATGAATTGGAGGATAGGGTTTTTGCCATACGTAACAACCCTGACATCAACTCCACATAAAGTGTTTTAGGGGGAAGGTGTAAGGGGAGGTTCGCAAAGGTTACCACTGGTGTGGTATCATCTAATAGGCATGTTTGGTTGGTGGTAATGGGGTATTTTTATAATTTAATGGCGCAGCTGCTGCAGCGGCTGTATCCTCTTCAGTGTGGAATCCAATATCAAAATAGCCTTTGTAGGGCAGAAGTTGATAAACCCTGTTGGCGCAAAGGTGGGCGTTTCCAGCTCATTTATCACATTGTTGGCACACAGGAAGAGACGTCCATACTTAACACGGAGGAAAAAGTGAATATTGGATTGGGGTAAGGCTTGGGGCGGGGGCGGGTAGGGTGGGCTCATGCAAGGTGAAGTTCTAAGTCCCTTGGAGGGTCATAGTGGCCATATGTATTTGGAAGAGTGGACAAGCCAGTCCACACGCATTTTCCTGATGGTGGTAAATGCTAGCGGGTGCAGCACTGCTGCCTCATACTGGGGCAGCAGGTGGTGAATCTGAGGACATAGTTTGGAGATTGGTGTGGTGAGGCGGTGGTGTAAAATTGACTTGTTTTTTTCTAAAATATCTCAAAATTGATGTCAAGCGGAAAGACTAGTTACTCTCAATTCTATAAACCTATAAAGAAATTTGCACAGTGGAATAAGTATCCATCATACATGTTTAAGATTCCTTTAATCTAATTTATTTGGGGAAGTCCAACCATGATATTGACACTTCCAATATATACTACTAATCAATAACGTGTAACACTATAGGCACCCCAGAGAAGCTAACGCTGTCTCCTGTTGCAGAGGGAACGCCAATTAAAGGAAGAGGGGTATCATGAGTAGCGGCTTGCACCACTATTGAGCACATATGAAGGAAGGGGTCTGAAGTGATAAGCCATACCGGGAACCTGGATAAAACTAATTGTATTTGAAGGTGTGGTATATCAAAACAACCAGGCTTGGAAGTGGTCCGTAAGGTGTGACTGGAAACGGCGTACAGTCTCCTGGAGGGTGGGAGCAGAGCCTGAGATTGCATCAAGACAACCGTGTTTATAGTCCACATAGCTATTGCCACCACTAAGTCTTAGAGGGAAGATTGTATAGGGGACTCAAAGGACAAGGCGAAGATGTTCCTGGAGAGGCTGAAGGTCTAAGTTTGCTCCTTTAAAAAAAGACACTGAACATCGCACCATATTGCTTTTTACGGTGGACACTCTTACAGGTTTGAACCAACAACCTATATTTTTCACACACAGCACATGTAAAGTGTGACGTGTTGGAAAATTCTGAGGTATAGTGTACCCGTTTCAAGGGACGCCACACATGGGATTGTACTTGTGGTTGTAGAGAGGGTGATGCATTTATTTCCATATGACTTTATGTGTTTCTGGTGAGTATGGGATATCCAGCATGTCTAGATAGTCCACTCTGGCCATGGTAGTGGACCTTCTGGGTACCAATTTGTTCATTACGGTTTCCACATGGACTTCCTAATTGAATTGAGGAGCAGGATGACCCTTCTGTGAGGTATACCCGCTGATCATGATCTTCCATTCTGCACTCCTCATGTTAAGTAGAATCCGTTAGAAATGGGCAGGTGTCCTGTGCGGGCCTGCTGCAGATGGGTTTCTGTCATATGTGTGAGAAAAGAGTTGAGGCTATTTGGGTTGCATAGTCCAATGGCATGGGCAAAGTTGTATCTTGCTGCTCGTACCAGTGTTGGGTTGGGAGTGAAAGGGTTGGTTACTGGGCAATCCATTTACCCAGAATCCTGGATGCCTGAGCCACGTGTTTAAGTAGACCTTTTTCCACTTTGGCGTGAGCCATAAAAGGCTTCCAGTTTCACAGGGGGAGATTGACCTAGCTTAGCTACCCTCGTAAGAGAGCATATAGTTAAATAAAAAAGTACGGTGAGAAAGCGATGGAATGGGCTGCAAACCATGATTTTGATAGTAGCATAGTGTTAGCCAGCACTAATCTACCTGCAAAGCTGGTTTGTTGACCCCTTAGTGACGCTAAACGCTTTGTTACGTTGCTAGTATGTTATGTTCCATTATTGAATTGGCATATTCACCCATCTCTATCCATACTCCCGGGTGGCACACTGGGCCCTAAGTGGGCCTGGACACAAAAAATAGCATGATACTAGTGTTTGGGGTGGTTGTCTGGGTATTCTGATGATAGACTGAACTATTGGATCCCTCTGATTGAGGGGCGCCTGGGATCAGTGTGTTTGGTATCTACCAAGAAGGATGATTTCAATTTTGGATGTGTTGAGTGCTGCATTACTAGCCTTGGAGTATCCCCAGATTGTGGAATCCAGTGTGCGTGCATCCTTGTTGCTGGATACACCAACAACTTAATCATCTATGAATGAAAGCATCTTAACTGGTGCTTGGCATTGCACTTGTACACCATCAAGACGAGCGTTTACATTTCAAAGAAGTGAGTCAATGCTAAAATTGTATAAAAGTGGGCTCAGAGGGTCTCCTTGGCGAAGGCCCCTCTGAGGGCTCATCTCATCAGTGAGGAAACCTGGTCCTTATATTGCCATTGTAGCTGATTCAGTAAGCATCATTGCACAACTGATAAATCTTGTGGAAGGTGAAACTGAAGGCATGCCCTGAGGTATTCCCAGTTTACCCTATCATATGCGTTTATTTGGTCCAAAAACAAGCGCCCCAGTAGCAGTGGATTGACATACATTACCTACCGTATGTATGTTGTCCCAAATTGACCTTTTGGAATAATCTAAATTGCCCTGAGGATATCAACTCAGATGCAATGACCCCTAAACAGTTAGTCATTATCATTTTTTAATATTTTAGTATTAGTGTTAGTGAGAGAAATAGCGCCAATTTGCTAAGTCCAGCTTATCCCCCTTTTTAAACAATGTAAACATGTAACCTCTTGTCCCCCTGGGAGGAAAGTCTCTAGGTACACTTGTTCATTGAGGCTAACATTAGGGGGGGATAAATATCTAAAATATCTCTTCTAGAACTCATAATGAATCCCATCTGGACCTAGGATTTTCCTGTTTGGTGCACCGCAAACAGCATTCCAGAGTTCATCTCAGGTTATTAAACTCATAAGTTCCAGGTAATGGGAAATGTGCAAATGTGTGCGCTCACTAGAAATTTATCTTTTTCATTCTAATCGACTGGGTCTGCCCTGTATAACTCAGAATAATTTTTTGAACATCGGTCAATACTTCTGCTGGCATTTCTGTGATAAATTTGTCCAAGCGCATTACCTGTGTACAGGCCAAGTTTTGGCGTGGGGTGGAAAATTGGTGGAAAAAATATGCGGATCATTTTTCACTCACAGTAATATTATTTGCTTTAAACTGAACACAAATGAAGAGTTTGTGTTGTCTGATCAGCGAGTTAAGGCGTGCTGACACTTCAGCCCATTTGTGGCCCCAAACAGGGCTGTACCCTGTCCTGGGGACATTATTCTCCAAGTGGTCCACCTCCAACAAGGTGCATTTGATGACTGCTGAGGAAGCCCTAGATTGCCACGACGAAATGTGGCATGCTTGGGAAATTGTGGTTTTTTTAAATTTTGACCAGGTTGGTAGGTGTTCCGCACAGAAAGGAGTTGTGACCACCTGTGTTGATGTGGCATCATCCATCCAACTTGAGAATACAGCTATCTTGAGAATGTCTGGGCGAAGTTTAATCCATTTAGGTGCCTGTTGCACTTCACTCGTCATAGTGAATGTCAATGAGACCATCCTATGGTCTGAGAGATCTATCTCGTCATTTCAAAGTGTAAGATCTGGGAACAAAATTCCATAGAGGCTAGAATGAAATATATACGGGACATAGACACCAACTGCCCATTGTTTGTTTGTGGACGTGATATGTTGTATAGTAGTGGTGCCTTCTTAGGTATGGTATCAAAAAGGACAAATTAGCTTTCATTACCCAAAATTCAATATGTCTCTGTAAAAAATTATGTGCGGTTGGCCAATGATTTGTGTTTGGGTTGTCCCAACTTTTTAGGTCACCAACCACAAAAGATTTGGATGAGAGGAAGGAAGGCCACGTCCAGGATGAATTTATGTAATATTTGTGCAAGGTTGGAGCATAGATGTTAATTATTGTGTACATTTCAATTTTCCATAAAAAGGTCACAATAAGCATGCAACCATAAAGATGTGCTGTTTTTTCTAAAAATTTAAAATTGCCGTTTGCCCATATCAGCACCCTGCAGTGCGGTGACTAAAAGTATTGGGAGGGGAGGCCCATGGTTGCTTTGTGTCTTCAGCGTCCTGCGGACAGTGGGTTTCCTGGATTGCCAGGATGTCCAAAAGTAGATTGTTTTTTAGGAAGCTCAGTTTTTAGCCAGGGATGGCGAGGCCTTGAGTCCAGCGATGTTCAGCGTCCCTATTGTAAAGGATACCCCCTTCACTTTTTAGGAGTGAGGGGAGGGCCCTCAGGACCTGCCGCTCCTTGCTGTAATGCAATCTCAGCCAATTGTACCTTTTGGTGAGTGTTTGAGGATGGCGTATCATTAGGTACATAGTTCTTCTTGATGGCATCTTTAGTCTTGGTTTTCTTGCCTGATTTAATTTTTTTTGTCTTTGCAGGTCTTTGCTTTATTGAGGTTTTTCAGTGCATCGTCAGGCTTGTCCATCAATTCTTATCCAAAAACTCTGCAATATCCGTATTGGAAAATCCACTTGCATTTGATGTGCATGAACCCAGCAGGTGTGCATGATGCACATATTGCGGGTTTAAGGGCTGGGTCTCCCCCATTTGTTTGGTTGGGCTTTTGTAATTCCACGGAAGCAGAAAACTCAGCATGGTTGGCTTGGATCTGGGAGGGTGGATGGCGGAGGCTTCCTTGTCTGCTGCATTGTCTTGTGCTCAGTGTTGCTATTTTGCTTTTTTTGTTCTTATGGGTACACAGGTTTCACCTGGATTTAGTACCCCTGTTCACCCCATGGGAATGCTACACTAGAGTCTACTGTGGGCTCATTTTGCCCTTCCCTTATTGCTTTGGAGAAAGCTTCATTTGGCGTGATTCCCTCTCAGGTGGGACATGTGTGTATCTTGTCTAAACGCCTGACAATGAGAGCATATGGGCAGTGCGCTGTTAACTGTTACTCAGAATGGTTGAGTCTGTTGTTCGTTGATTGTGAGTTTTGTGGTGTGTGGGATCTGAGTTAGTTCCTCTGCTACCCCTGAGAGCAGTGTGATCACTGATATCGCCTTACCTGTGCTGAGTTCAGGCACCAGTAAAAAATTTGCATTTGAAGAATCTGATTTCCCCATAGCTATGGAGTCCTACTTTGAGATGACTCTCAAGGACTTCACTCTTGATTGTCGTAGGGAGGAAATCAAAAATCACAAAAATTTAATTTAATTCTGTCCATCATGTGCACTTGGTTTTGACCATCTGTAGACCCTCAAGGAGGTCAACCACCACGTGCACCTGTGCAGCTTCATCTGCTGCATTTGCTGTTTTGAACCTGAGATCCACCCAGCCACAGGTCATTGTATGCAGTTCTGGGTACACTACTTATGGGAAGTGAATGCATACATCCTCACAAAACTTCTCCCAAAGAGCAACTGAATTAATGTCCAGGTAAACTTGGACTCCATATTCCACTGACGACAGTGGCTGTGAGTGGGGAGTTTCAATGTAATGGTTACACTTGGTTTGCCATTTCAAGATTTCTTGCAAAATATTCAATGCATTTTTCTTGTTTTTTTTTCCAATCCACCGGTGCCCCTGGGACGTTTTCAAACTTTAGGTGGTGTGAGCACTGAACCTGTGCCTTTTACCACATTTGCCAACCCTTAATTGTAAATAGTTGCATACTCATATTCACTTACTGATTATCAAACTTCTCTGTCTTAGATCAAATCAAATTACAATTTCTGATTGTAACAGGAAAAAAATAAAAAATCCAAGATTCATTTATATTCTTATCCTTTTTCAGACTCTGTTTTAAAACTAATAAATAAACTAACATAGAGAAATATTGGCTTTGTGACTTATTTTAGCATTTAATATAAAGTTAAAAACTGTTGCCTATGAGGATAATGTAGCTACCATTATAAGTACAATAGCTAAAGCGGATTGAACTAGGGTATAAAATAAAAGTAATAATGAGTAAGCACCAATGGACCTGTTGTAGAAACTACCACTGAGACATATTCTATGGTATAGTTAAGTCATCGGCAATTATGATTTCTTTTATAAGTTAAGAATTTGCTTTGGTTAGTAAACTGGTTAATAAGATAGTTAAAACCTTCACCTTATGTATCATCACTTCTATTATAGTTAATTTGGAGCTGAAATGTGGTATCAAGAAGATAACAGATGGTATTTTAATTCTATCAAAAGTGATAGATATTTTCTTGAAAAAGCATGTTTAGATGAATTTAGGTATCACATCTAAATAGTTAGTCAGGATACAATCTCATAAAAAGCTAATACTGCAAAGCACTTTGATTTTTAAGGATTCAGGCCGCGGTCATCAATATAGATAGAGTAGTAAAACCTTTAATTTAAAAGATTTATCAATCCAAGAGCTTTACCCCTAGCTAAGATCATGGACTTGGGGAATAACCTCGATGATCAATGAGTAATGCCATCCACCAACTTTGAACCATTACCATCCCATACCATTAGCCACTCTAAACAATTTTCAAATTACTGAGCCTGTTAGATTTATATAGATAATAAGAGGTAGATTACTAGTAGGATAAAAGGCATACAAAGGTATAACTAAGAAACTAGTGCCTTGAGGTGGGTGAGTCAGCTTCCAGGATCAAATTTGCATGCTCCATACTAAATGAGTTGGCTTTATAAAGGATTTCTCAGAGGAAAATTTTTACAACTAAAGACATTATGGGTAGAATGGAAAGATCTTTCCTATAACATATATGGGGCTTGAAATTGAGGTGCAAAATGACAAGTTACCAACCTAATTAAATTTTAATGTGGACATTGCATCCCCAAAAGTAGTACAATATTAATTATGGCGCTAGAAAAGTGCTGTCACTTTTTAAATTTTTAAATATATCTCCATATCCAACATTTTCCAAAAAATGTTATAGTACCCAGCAGCATGTTAATATATAAAGTGGTAATTCATTTCTCCTATTATTGATTATAAAACTAATTCCAGGTCATTAATTTTACTAAAAGTTTGCGCACAAATTATTATCCATCTCCATAAATAACCCACTCAGGCCTATGAAGGTCCATATTCATTTTAATATTGACGGCAATGGCCCTCTCCATGGTTGTAACTATGACTGCCATCATCAGTGGAAGCACCCAAGAATAAAAAGAGTAATCCCCTATCAAGAACGCATAATTGTTTGAGCCTCCTCTTGACCCTACTCTACCTTAGATGTTTAAGACCAGAACATCCTCAACTGCAATTATGATTATTAAGGATTTAAGATTGTGGTGGAGTTATAGGCCAAAAGTGCACAAGATCTATCTAGTATACTGTTTATTAATGATTACCTTTTTCATCTCAAGACAACACTTTTTCAATCATAAACATCAAACTAGGGCAAAACAAATCCCTTAACACAAGCACTTTACTTTGACTATGAATTAAAGCCCCAGTGTTGGAAGCAAAAGCTTAATTTCTCTCAATCTTAAGTTTGATGCTCAGCGCAGCAATGATGATCATAGACCAATACAACCCTTACCTCTTTTCTAGAATCTTATACTTCTGCATTGTCAAAAACTGCAGTGCCTTGTGGCTTTGGATGCTGTAAAAGTTTTCTCTTGTGGTTATTATTGGTAAGCAACCCAGTAACCTTTTTACTACACAGGTTTGGTTTCCTCATGCAATCCGCGTTGTATAGAATATATTATCCAATAATAGTATGGAGACTATTATCCAAAGTTGAGTTTGAACTATTAATTAGCCCAACACTTCAGCCAGTACTTACAATTAAATACTTGATAAGTTGTACTTGTAGGGATTCGTTCCCTATATTACTGTCCACTTGATCTTCATCAAGAATCTGATGACAGTCTCTTTCAGCCCAACACACAGTTGGCAGCTATCCCTGATTGTAATACCCTTCATCTCTAGATCCCCGCTCAGATCTCTACTCTTCTCTCTAAGGGTCTTCCAATTATTGCCTTATGCAATAATATTCTTGAGATGGAACTTCACACTGGATGCTGATAGTCTAACTATAAACCAAATCAACAATTATATTAATACTAATAAAACTAATAATAATATTGGCAATAATACTTTTGGTAATAATAATAATAATGTTTAAATTATAATGAAGCCTAGGGAATATATAGTAGGGGATTCGGCTGTATAACCCTCAGTTGGCACCTCTTTGATGAAAAGGCAGCCGTTGCAATTGAATCACCCTTCCTCATCTTGGAAGCGATGGTCTTCCCCATCCTGGCTAGGATTCTGTCATTGGACATCCTTGAGACCTCAAACGGATAGAGTCAGAAACATGTACCTAACAATTTCCTCTCAATCCAAGCGAACCAACCATAATTGGCTAGCGACCTGCTTAGGTAATGGGACTTTTTACCCATTATGGAAGGTCACTTCACCAATCAATCGATTTGCTAGTTGCAGGCGGCATCACTCATCTCACAACTCACTATTCATTCCCAATCAGTCAGTGATGAAACCTGACCAATCCCAATTGGTACACCTGATAGTTAATCACTATCAGATGCCCCTATTTTTTGGCAACTCCGCCTGATGAGATATTAGGTATTTATCTGGATTGATCCCCAAAGGATACAACCAGGAGAATATCCCAAAATCCCCTGAATGTAGTTCCTCCAAAATTTGGGCCAACTGATTTCTGATTCATTTCACTTAGGAATTTTCCCCTAGCGACACCAGGTAATCTAGCAGGCTGGGAATATGGGCAAAAATCCCAACAGATGCCATCATGAGTACTAGAGTACACTGATGGAAGTCAAGTCTTTCTTTTGCACTCCAGATGTCTGAAAATTTTTGTGGAAAGAACTGAGTTTGGTGTTTAGGCGCTTGAGAGTCTTCAGCTTAGAGATCCTCACGCAATAGGCTGACTCCCCTTTTCACTTTAACGATATGCTTCATCCATCACTGGTTCTCATCAGTGTTAGTAAGATTACCTTAGGCACAGGAACTCTCATGCTATAAAAAGTTGCTTGACTGAATCCATAAATATTAGGGGATAGTTTAGTGCTGAGGTTGTCTGACTTTCAAAAGGGTTAGCTAGATCCATTATTATCAGGGACTGGTGCACCTCTGAACTGGTTGGGGATAGCTAACCATGAGCTATTATAACCAGGGATAGGGATCCATAGTGGCAAGGATACTAGATATGTTCAAGTCTAACAAATAGTGGGTTTACAAGTAAGGGAGCTACCCACAGATATGATTTTAAGGGGATTAAAGTAGAAGGGAGCTTCTTGAAGGTTAGAGAGGTAGAGCAGTACTGATAACACTTTAGTACATAGTCTGAATCGTGTTTGCATATTGCAGAATATTTTATGAACCACAGAGCTTAACAATATGAATGCCTTAGTTAAATTAAAATTCAACTTTTTGAACTTAACTAAGTTTAATTGATTTTTAATGTAGCAATAACTTAACTCTGAGCTTCTGGAATTGCGCCTTAAATATAAATTTTGTAAGTATTAGGAATTGTCTCAGTATCATTGCAAACAAGTGTTGGTATTTATTAAAATTGATTCAATACCATTGAAAACATGCTATGATATATGATCAATCAATCCAACTTCAGCAAAAATTTTCTCAATCTGGTTGATAATATCGTTATTCTCAAGAATTCCATTAATGTCAGGTTTTTCCCAGATATCATCCCACACTAGGGCCAAATATTTATGAAGACTTCTTCTTCCATTTCTTTAACAGCTTCCCTGAATTTTTCAGGTTCTCCTAAGGCTTCCAAAAGCACTCTTCTACAAGATACCCTGTCCACTTAACTAGGCATTTTAGTTGTCCGCAATGTTTGAGTCTAGCTGTGATAACTTATACTTCATGTTCTAGAAATGGGCTGTCAATTAAAGGAGGTGTGGTGCTTTTAGCTTTCTGAAGAGGTAAGAAACTATGTTCCTTTTTTGCGGTAGCTACTAATAGAAAGGACCTTAGATCATCCATTTTCAGGTAGTTCAACTTGGTAGACAACATTTTCTATGACCTCCTTTACTCTATATGGTCTTAAACTTTTTTTGATGGTTTATGACATGTTACATCCAAAGGAACAATGCAAGCATCAAGATAGATCTCACTCACAACTTCCAACATCATTCCAAATACAATTTTTTTAAGATCTCTTAATTCTGCACTTCTCAAGTAAAATTTCTAAATAAAAGCGTGTTTCTGGTTGATATCCCTAAAATCTCTGCTGTTGGATTTATAGCTTTAGTAGTTGGCACTGACTCCCAGCGAACATTATAGTCATTGTCTTCTTAATTGGAGCCATTTAAATAGAGAAAAATCCAAGTTATTATAACATAATTGGGTCATTGGCAACTTTTATAACACGATTATCCTGTTCATTGTTCATGTAAAGCCATAAGTACTGCTCCAGCGCCTGAATATCTAAAGCAGTTTGTCCATCTGTTTGGAGATAATAAGCGGTAGACAGGCAACTCCTAACCTTAAGTCTGAAATAATCTGCTTCCAAAAGTGCGAAGTGAACTGTGTCCTCTGTCAGAATTACTTCTTTGGGTTTTTCTTGATGCAAGAAGAGATTCTGATAGATATTTGAGCTGTCTTTTTTACTGTGACATTGGTGGTCATGGGAATGAAGTTAGATATTTTTTGAACTGGTCAACTACCACCAATAATACATTATAACCCTAAGAATGGGACAAAACAACATATAAATTTTAGGGAAACCAACTCCCTAGGCTTCTGAGAGAACAAAAATGGTTCCACTAATCTTAAGGATGCCCTCACGCCTTAGTACGACCACAAAACTCACACCCAGAAAGGTACTTGCTGACTTACCAACAAACCAGGCCAATGGTAATTTTTTTAGATGAGAGTTACCACCTTATTTCGTCCAGGATTCCCATCTAGGCCTAAGTTATGGTATTAACGTTGTATTTTAATATTTGGGACTCTTCAGGCATATACAGGCAGTGATTTTATAATAAAAAGTGTATTATTAGATAATATTTCTTTAGGTACCATCCGCTAGTTGGTTAATGGCTCAAATAAGCCTTCACACCTTGACAAAAAGCATCTTCTTCCTGAACCTTCAAGACGGCATCCTCCTAACCCACCAAAAGTATGTGAGAGAGCCAATCCAAAGGTCTCACATATTTAGTAAATTTTGTATGTTATACTCTACAAGGTCTACTTCTGAAAGCATAAAGTCAGGTCATGAATTAGGTAATCTGTTACCACATTAGCTTTCCCGGGATTATATAAACTTCAGATCATAATCATCAAGTTTAAAAGCCCATCTGGCTTGACGGTGATATAATTAGTGTGGAGTAAAAAGTATTTTAGGTTCCTATATTTATTCATGATTTTCATGGGGTGCTTTTACACAAGTACGTTGCCAATGCTTTAAGGTATAAACAATTGCCAGAATCTCTTTGTCATAGATGGGGCAGTTAAATTCATCTGGGATAAATTTTTTGTATAGTAGATATGGATGCAGCTTACTATCGTCCCCTTCCTGTAAAAAACCCACCATGTGCATATCCAGAAGCGTTAGTCTCAGCCACAAAGGTCTTATCATTATTGGCATGGATAACACAGGTGAAGAAACAAAAGCAACATTTCTTAAAATGACTTTAATATTCTTTATGGTTCATGGTGTGTATTTGCTTTTTGTAAGAAGGCCCTTTTCATATGGGAGTTCTTATCATAACCAAATTTGCAGTAATTCTCATGATTTTTTGAAAGGCAGCGTGATTGGTTGGTGTTAGATCATATCTGCCAAATGACTTTTGCCCTTGTATGAGATAAAGTTCTTGCATTTCATCATCTATTTCTGCCTTCTGAAAGTTCCCAAGAGCTTATGAGTTTATTACTCAATAGTTTAGAGTTTTTGTCAAAACTTACTAATACTCTTTGCCTGTAATGTGGTGCCAGAGATGGTCGCTGCAGCTAATAACTGACTTTAAAAACATCACAATCTTCACACAAATTCTCATTATCTTTAAAGGCCCTTATAAAGCAGCTCAGTGAATTACCAAAGAGTTGTGAAACAACTAACATAAATTTCCGTGAATCATTTAAATAGGTATCAGGATAAGCTTTGAAGTGCTTTTTAACAACGCAAGCCCTTCTTTCATTTAAGATAAGGAAAACTTTAAGGTGAACTGTAGGGTAAATCATAGGTGTGTGATTAGCCACAATCACGGTCTTAAAATACTGGGTCCTACCACTTATTTTTTGTTTCATCTTATTTTAGTGTGTAGAAAATCCGCACTAGTAATTAATTCCTTTCCATCAATAAGGCTAATATCAAATCTTCCAATAAAAACGTGGCAAAAACTTGGTAAAATTTGGTGATCAACTTAACAGGGAATGGTGTACCACTAGCCAGTTTGGGGATGGCTAACCATGAGCTAACATAACCAAGGATTTGGATCCAGTATGCAAGGGATATTAAATGTGTCCAAGTGTACAGATAATGGGTTTGCTAGTGTGGGAGTTGCCCAAAGATATAATTTTTGGAGGGGAAAGTGGAACGATATTTCTTTAAAGTTAGGTGGTAAATCAAGATTGATAACATTTTAGTATATAGCTTAAATAGTGTTTGCATATTTTAGAATATATTTTGTAACTGTGAAGATTTCCTATATATGAATTCCTTAGTTATATAATTTATCCAGCTTTGGAATTGCACTACTTTTTGATTTTAATATACCTTACTATACTACTTCTGAGCTTCTTTAAATGCGAATTGCATGTATAGTTGAAATGTAGTAGTATTTTGTCTCAGCATCATTGCAACTAAGTTTTGGTATGAGAATAATTAACCCAATCTCATTACATATATTTTGGCATGCAGTTAATTTAAACAATCCAAGGTAACTAGCTTTAGTGTTTGATTAATTAATCAACCTTCTGAAAGTAATTTCTTTTTTTGGTTGCTAATATGTAGTCTCATGAGTCCCTCTAATTTCAGGCTTTGCCGTGACATTTATGACATTTTTGATATTAAAAAACGAAGAGAAGTTTGATCTGCACTGCCTTAAAGTTTGGAAAAGATTAAAATTATCTGAAGTAGGCAGAAAATATGACTGCTTTTGAATCATCTAAAAAAACTAGGAACATGACGGCAAGGCCTGAGCCTCATAGTAGTAACAGTTAACAAAATCTGAATAATTCTTCTCTTTCTTAAGTTTTTTACCCTTTAAGGACTGCTTTTCAAAGGATAAGGTTAGTATATGTAAATTTTTTACAAAATGTCTTTGCTTATTCCTGAATAGTCATTGCTTTACCTGAGGCATTTTAATTTTTGAGTAGTGCTGTTAAGATAGGCTTAAATGTACTAGCTTTCTGTCTGTCAGTAGCCTATTCTATAGAACCTTCATATCATATATGAAGAGGTTAACTTATTTTTGAAGCCTTAAGTATACTTCCCTTTGACTGAGGCTTAAAAGATCCATTAGGATTGCAAAGCGTATGTATAGCTGAAGAAGGTGTTGACCTTCTTCAGATTGCTCTTTCTCAATAGTATCAATATGAACCATAGTTCAGTGAGGCTGCTGGCTCAGAAAATTAAGATCCTAATGAAGACCATCAACACTTGATTGGAATGGATGATGAAGGCCTGGTAGTTACAGCTTGATAAGGTTTATGGCTTTCTTTAGTATGCTCATAAATTTATCATTTCATATCATTCTATCAAACTTAAAAAGCTTGTAGCCAAAATCTAAAATTGTCGATTTTATAATCTGAGGGAAGAACTTTGGGTTCTTAGGTCCGTTTCAAATGCTTGAACGGCTAGTGAATAATATAAAACGCAGTAGAAAGTACTTCTGAGGTTAAATTTGAACTCTGATGGTCCCCTTCAGTACTCATACTGATATCACGAGCTATAGACCTTAAATGTCATTCAGATATTTGATACATCTAAATATTTAGGAATTGATATCACCTCCTTGGGAGAGCTCAATAGTTGAGGTTGTACTAGGAGTTCCAGGTGGTTCAGGAGGTCCAGGTAGGCTGGGAAATCCAGGTGGTCTAAGGGATTCTCTTACCCTAAGGTCATATAGGGCCTCCAGCTTCATGAGATCCTTTATAAATTTGTTCTCTCATAATGGGTATATAATTGATTGTTTAGTTAGTTAATTAATAGATAGATCAGTTTGGAAATTTGAGCAACATAAATTATTTGATTTTTGAAAACTTGTAAAGTGAATTTTTGTTACTTTCTTCTCAAATCACAGTTTAACTAATAGAGACGTTTGATATCTGATGAGTTACCTAAATTTGTAAATATCCTATAAACCCATTGTCAATTCTTGATTATGGCCTACTTATTCACATAATACTCTCCTATTGTCAAACTTGGTTTCTTTATTTCTTACACAATAGGTATGGCAATTTATACATTACAGTAAGGAGGTAATGTAGCTTCTGGATAAGACCAATTGTCTAAATCTTTGCATGAGGCAGACCCAGGAACTATATCTGATGATAGATATTAGGGTGCACAAACTGTTGGAAATAGGAATTTATTCAGGTAACCCCAGTTTAAATTTTGAAAGGGTTTTGTTGATATCTGCATAAAGCTCTACAAAACTCTAGATGAGCTGGCTACACTTTCCTATCTCCAGGCTGTAATGTAATATATATTTAAACTTTTAAGGTCTCATACACTTCAGTTGGCTATATTTAATATATTGAATTATTGGAACAATAAGGGTAAATCATTATAGCTCTAAATCATAACTCAGCCATACCAGGGATATTTATTACCAGATTATTAGAGTTCACCCATTGATTTACATCCTGCTCTCATCCATTGGATATATAGTAAGTATTGGATTATGTATCTTCATTAAGGTACATCTTCTTCTGGTGGCTTTTGAAGCACCAGAAAAAATACCAATTGTCAATAGTTTGAGACTTATATATTTTTGGCTGGTTATTAAAAAAGGGTTAGAGATTAGTCTTAAGGATCATATTAAACTTTCTAGTGAAATTAGCTTACTAAATGCTAAATACATATTAGGCGAAAATAAAACTAGATTAAAGTTTATATGTTGCATGATTTATTTAATTAAAAGAGAAATATATCTACTGGTTAAAGATGGATAAATTTAAACTTTTTAAATCAAGTGCTATTTGGGATACAAGATCTTTGGCCTTAGTTTGGAAGATATCAAACTCTTCATATCCAACAATGATTTTCTTGATATTAATGATCATTTTTATTGCTGAAATAGGTTCAGGAAATGGAATTACTAGTCAGTGTGTTTTTATTCAAGATTTGTCTCTTCTTCATTTAATCTACATTCAAGCTAGTCTTAATAACAATTCTCTTTAAACAGTCGCAATGGAAGAGGAGAGCTACAACTATGAATGTTGGTGGCCTTGGTGCACTTTAAGTTAGTAGGAGAAGTATATGTGAGGGGGTGCTGCCTTCTAGCAATAGAAAGTGAAAAGAGTTTTCCAGTGGCTTCTTATAATAGTAAAGTTCAGTAAAGATACCTTGCTATGACAGTAAACAGTTGGATATTATGATGACAGACACCATTTAAAAAAAGCTCATTGACAATTCATAACTGAGAGGAGGAAAGGAGGGCACAGTAATTCAGCTGGACAGACGAGGATTAGTACCCCATACTATATTACTGAAGCCACTTTATCTTGCTTATGTCAATTAGTGTTAGATTTCTAATGCGCAGGGCCTGAATTCAGTATAGCAACTTCTATAGATAGTTTTCAAGTTCACAAAGCGTGGGAGAAATCAGATTTTTGACAGAGACTATATATAATTATGATGTGGAAGAAAATTTACTTACCTGTAAGGATTCTTTCTACACCATTACTTTTTTTGTCAATTCACCCCTTTTGATCTAAGAATTAGAATGGTCCTAAGTCAAACCATTAAAAAATAGCGGTTTTAGGGCACACCTTTGATGAGCGTTGGGTTTTTGCTGAGGTCCCTTGTCTCAATTTCCCAACAATGCAAAGTATGGGAAGGAATGATTATGCCATGAAGCTTGATTTGACTGAAGTTTACATCCCAAAAGTTGAGAAAAAATGCAACAAAATCTGAGCATATTTGGGTAGGTAAAGACTGAATTACCAACTTGAGCATCACCATAGAAATCATTCAGTGAAACCCCTCCAAGTATAAAGAAAAGTTTGTTAGGAGAATTGTGAGATAAGCAAGTATGCTTGAACCCTGGCGAAAGAGAAACTTTTGACAGCAGGAACCACTAAAAGGGGCATCTGCAGTGTGCAAGATGAGTCATGGCGTAAAAGTCCCAACATTTTTATGGATACTTGCAAGTCCTGTTGTAAAAAAATATTCTACAATCCAAGCCCATTAATTCCCTCCAAATATAAAGCCCAGTGCTCAGCTAATGGTAGAGTGTTGTTTCATTTCATCATATCCTCAGTATATCTATAATTTTTCCAAAATTGCTTTTAAGATTTTTATAAATTTTCAACTATTCAGGCTGTCCAAAAGAACCACCCCAACCAATAGTGGCCCGCACTCATTTGTATCAGTAATTATCATGGCTGACAAGTTGATTATTTTTGATATTGCCTCAATTAATGCGTAAAACTTCAGGACAAGTCCCCTATGAGTCTTATATAATGCCCCTTCTTAGGAAAATGAATATCTGAAGTATTAAGCTAAGTGTAACAATCAGATCTTTAATCTAATCTGCCATGATTATAAATAAAATGAAGGTGTAAATTTGGAATTCACTACTTGAGGGGATTCTTTTTTGGGATTAAACATGACAAAACAATTGTCACTTTACATTTTCAAGTTTATGTACAAACGAGTCAGGAGTATGGTCCAAATGCTAGTCAAAAAGGCCAGAATGATCTATAATTCAAACCAATCCACCACAATTACAGAGAAAAGAGTAATGTCAATTCAGCGGACGCTACTCAAGGTGAAACTCATGGGATTGAACCTGATGAAACAATTATCAACCAACATTTACAAGCTTGTATATAAATAAGTCTGGTATACAACCCAAACGCAAATCACATATGGGAGGAACAGTCCCCTCCTGCTGATCCAGGCAGTTCAACTCCAATGCGCAAAGCATGGTTATGACAACTTCAAGCGCTCAGCTAGTGGTTGGGGTGAAATGATATTTATAGATCAATACTTCCCACATCATCCCCGCGTAATTCTTATTTATTTATTATCAGAACAGCGATGCCTTTTGGACTGTGGATCCTATTTTGGGTTTTGGAGTAACCTGATGGATTAAAGTCAAATTTGGCATGTTGGTTGTCTGACATTACCATTCACTTTGAAACAATAAAGTTTATTCTCTTTTAGTAAATTAACCAAACTATGTCTCTTTAAGGAGGAAAAGAGTGAGGCTGAGAAACCAAAAAGGGCTAATTTGGTCTGATGGGTGAAAAGGTCAATGTTATGGAGATAAACTTTTTAGATCATTGAGAAGTGGCAGTAGTGTCACCATTTGAGAACAATCGGGCTTAAATCAAAGGATTATGCATTCCTAGTTAAAAAAGATATGATTTCTTAAAAGTTCATTTTTATGGTTCATGAGGAAAGCATGGGAGACATAGTGCTTTGGGGAGAAATGAACTGTCAGCGAATTGGCTAAGAAAATATAGAGCACGGCGCAGACTTGGGTTTTCAATAAACCATGACAATACCCAGAATACTAAGGGCACAGACATTACAATGACACTGTTAATTTTAGATCTAAATAAAAGGTGAGGAAGATATACATTCAAAAACATACCAAAAGCCCCCACAAACATTATTAAAGTAGTTGCGAGGGCAACTGCAGGTCTAGCTTAGTCAACCCCAGTTGGAAAAGGGGGCTGAGAGGTCTAAACGTCTATGGTATTAGCAGGTGCGGGCCTTTGAGAGTATCAGCAGAGAGAGCAGAAATTCCAGGAAGGAGAGTAGTATGCATAACGTGAAAGTCTTGATAACCCCAAGTGGTGGTTGCTATCAGAGCTACAAATTAAGTAGTGCTTGGTCTCATAAGGAAAACTGTAGGCTGCCAGTGTAATGGATGGGGCTCCCAAGGCCCAGCCCGCCACCTGTCATGGAAATGGCTGATAAGAATTAGACTGGGCTCCCAGTCAGGGTGTGAAAGCACCCAGTGGAGAGCCCAGAATGCCAAGGGCACAGAGGTCTGTGCGACTAGAAGAAGGGGGGATCTAGTAGGGACATGAGGAAAGTAAGTGTTTATAAATTTACCAAAGGCCCCCAAGGCAAACCAGATGGTTGCAATGGGGGCAACCACGAGTCTTGTGGGGGCAACCCCCAAGGGCGGGAGAGGCGGGGAGAATGATGACTCCTCCAGGGTGCATGGTTGTGTGCCTTCAGTTATGGGTAGGTGGGTCTGTGCGCCAGAGAGGGGTGGCACAAAAACCACCATGTGACCAGGGGTGCTGTCAGAGGGGAAAACAGGCCCAAGACAAGTGTTGGGCCAAGTTCCCCTTGGTTGGGGTACTCTGGGGCCCTTAGGTGGGTGGGATCAATGGTGGATGAGCCAAGAGTGGGGGCCGAGCTTGTGGGCCTCAGGGCGGGGGTTGCCTGAGGCTGCTCCAATAGAGAGCGCTCTTAGAAAGCCCATCTGTGAAGCGAACGGACAGGTTCATGTTTAACGGATATGTGAAAATGGATGGAGAGTCAACTCCATCATTTAATGTGAGGCAGTTCACTGCAGATATGATCCACTGCCATGTAATGGGGCCATGAAACTGGACGACCCATTCAGTGATCATTGGGTTAATTATTTGGGTGGCATGCTTTGCTGGATTGATTGGTGGAAATTTTGAATAGGAAAAACAATAGGCTGAGTCTGTGACAAAAGAGTTTGGGGTAATCAACTTTATTTTGGTGCAAAGCGTGAGGAGAATAGAGAATGAACCAACAACTGCCCATCAACAGAGCAGTTGCCTTAAGTATTGGGAGGTTGGGGATTGGCGATGGGGTTTGGTTGGCTGGTGGGTGGGGAAGTGGATGGATGGTTTTCAAAATCTTGGCAAAAATAAAAAAAACTTTTTCTGATTTTCCCAAATTTTGGGGCCAGACCAGGTCGATGGTACCAATCTGGGCTTTGACCATTTGAGTTGGGAAGCTCAAGCAGTTCAGATTTCCCAGATTTGTCCCAGGAGGCTGTGGCTCTGGTGCTTGGCTGTCTGCAAACTAATCCATACTCTCAATTTGGTTGTCTATACGATCCAAGATTCTCAGATCTGTTCTGAGGGGTGGGGGCAACTGGTCCAAGTCACTGGTGGCCTGGTTCAAAACCTGAATTGAGTTCAGATCTGATTCTCAGACCCGACCAGTCCAGACCAGCTCTGTTAGCCCAGAATCTGCAGGCTGGGCTCTGATACTTGCGCTGGCAGTTTCTTCAAAATTTTGGTAAATTTTCCCTGTTAAGTGGGGGTCCCAGGGGCCCGCCCAAGGCCCCTGGCCTGCATGTTCTCCTGGCAGGTCCCCTCTATAAATTTTACCAGGGTTGGGGAGGGGGGAGGGGAGAGATTTGGATATCTCTAGGTGAAAGGGCAGTTACCCAGTGCTCATCAACCACATGCACCAGGTCGCTCAACTGTGACAGGGGGTCCACTTGGGCCTTTGGCCCCCTTTTGATCCAAAAGGGATGCTGCTCCCTATCCAGTTGTAGGGGCTGGTCCCCATGACTTACACTACCCCTTCCTTTTTTGACAGGGAGGAGGCCCCCACCTAGGGCATGGACCGGCACATATTTCTTGTGTCTCTCTAGGAGCTTTAAGAGCAGGATGGCTGCAAAATTCTGAGGTGGATGGGGGGCTGCCGGGTGGGAGTTGTGTAATTCTTCTATCAGGTCCAAGCAATTTGCGCAGTCACATGCACTCACCCAGCTGTTCTCATATGAGGGGTAGCCTTTCCAGGCAACCAGGTATTGAACGGATCTGCGGGACCTCTGGGAAGCCAGGATAGCCTCCACCTCCACTTCCTGAAATTCCCCAATGAGGATTGGCTCTAGTGATGTTGGCCTTTCCCCTTTGAATGGGGCCAGGAGGGAGGTGTGGAAGACGTTATGCTGCTTCCAGTGAGCGGGCAGCTTCAAATGATAGGCTCCATTGCCTAAGTCCTTGTCCATCTCAAAGGGGCCAGAGCATCTAGCTGTGAGTTTCCAGGTGGGCCTTTTAAGGGAAGATTGTGGGTGTCCAGCATGACAAGGGAGCCAACTTTGATTTCATGTCTGCGTAGGAGCTTCTGGTCAGCAAACTTTTTGTAATCCTCGATGGACTTCGTCAAATGTTCACAAACCAGGTTGTGTGTCTTGCGGAGTGCGCACACACAGTCTTTGGCTGCAGGGACTGATAAAGAGCTGTGGGCCAACTTGGAAGGAGGGGTTGTAACCCAGGGTGGCCTCAAAGGGTGAGAGGTTGGTTGAGGAGTGGAGTGAATTGTTGTAGGCAAACTGTTCAAGGGGTAGGTCCTTGGCCCAAGTGTCATGTGAGGCCGTCGCATAACAGTGCAGGTATTACTCCAGTACCTGGTTCACCCGCTCAGTCTGCCCATTGGACTGGGGGTGGTAGGCTGTGGATCTGCAGGGCTTGATGCTGAGGAGGGTTAGCAACTCTTCCTAGAACTTGGAGGTGAAGTGGGGTCCCCTGTCACTCACTATCTCTTTGGGGAGACCAAACATGGCAAAGACATGGTTGATAAATAAATTTTCGGTCTCCACCACAGTAATAGAGGAGAGGCAGGGGATGAAGAGGGCAAACTTGGTAAAACAATCAACGACTACCATGATAGCATCTGAGCCATTAGAGGGGGAGCTCCACAATGAAATCTACTGAGACTGAGGTCCACGGGCCTTCTGCCTGCTGCAGGGGGTGTACAACCCCTTTTTTCCATATCAGTCCAATTTTTCTCTGGCCCAGGTGACACAGCGGGAGATTCAGGCGGGGATGTCCTTTGAGGACCCTAGCTAATTGTAAGTTCTTTATGAGATCAGCACATTTCTTAATGACGGGGTGCCCAATGGTCTGGGGGACATGGTGTTCTTTGATAACATAGTTGCATAGAGATGGGGGGACCCAAACCTGATCGCAGAACCAGATGGTTCCCTCCCACAGGGTGTATGGGGCTCTCTTCTGACTCGAGGACTCTAAGTCAGTTTAAAGCTCTAACTCTTTGGGGAAACAGGTCCGGGCAGCGAGGACATGAGGGAGGAGCGGGGCATTGGGAGCAAGGTCGGCAAAGGCTACCATCAGAGGAGCTAAGGAGAGGATTTGGGAGGGGGAACTGCAGTAGTAAGCTCTAGCAGGTCCTCTCCACCATTGAGTGATAGAGATGGGTTCTGGCTGAGCATGTCTGGCAGCACATTCAGGGGGCATTATGAATTCATATTTAAAATAAAACCCACAGAGGTTCTGGTATGTGCAAGTTTGGTGGTGCCCCAGCTTCTGGGGTTTACGGTAGTATAGTAATGCCTTATGGTCAGTCCAAACGGTGATTTTGTGCTGGGCGCCTTGCAGGAGGTATCGCCAGTAGGTGAGTGACCACGCCACTGCCGGTAGCTCCTTGTCATATATTGTTCAAGCTTGTTCTGTGGAAGTGAATTTGCGGGAGTAGTAGGCCACTGGGTGCTCGACCCCCTCATTCTCCTGTAGCAGCATGGCGCCCACTGCCACCGATGAGGCATCACAGGCTACAATGAAGGGGTTGGAGGTGTTGGCATGCCGCAGGACTGGGGCGGTGAGGAAAACCTCATTGATAGACTTGAAGGCCTGCTGGCATTCTGGGGACTACTTGAAGGGGGCGTTTTTCCCAGTGAGGGGGTGAAGGGTGCCGCCAGTTGGCGAGGGCTGGGGAGAATTTTTTTAAGAAGGTAATGGTGCTGAGGAAACTTTGGAGTTGTTTCTGTGTAGTAGGGGTAGGCCAAGTCTGGATCGCCTCAAGCTTAGAGGGTGGAACAGCATATCCGTCCTTCAGGACGAGGTTACCTAAGAAGGTCACTTCATTTCAGAAAAATTCGCACTTTGAGGGTTTCACGAAGAGCCCTGCTTTGTGGAGGGCTGCCACCACTGCTTCAAGATCCTTGGCATGTTGCTCTGGGGTAGGGGAGTGGATCAGAATATTATCAATGTAGGCTACAGCGCATGAGAATTGCAGGTCCTCAAGCACATCATTGATGAGGCGTTGGAAGGTGGCTGGAGCATTCTTCAGTCCGAAGGGCATCACTCTGAATTGAAAAAGACCCCAGAGGGTGTGGATAGCTGTGAGCCACTCTTGTCCTCTCGCCACCCTCACCTGATTAAAGGCGTTCATCAGATCCAGTTTTGAGAAGACCTGGGATTTGGCAATGGCTTGGGCAATGGTCTGCTCTAAGGGCAACGGGTAGGGGTCAGGGATGGTGATGTTATTGAGGTGGCCATAGTTGACGCAAAGGCGCAGGGTGCCATCTGCTTTCTGAGCGAAAACTATGGGGGAGGCGACCGGTGAAGATTTCTTGATAAGCCAACCCTTCTCTAGCATCTCATCTAGCCAAGTCCCCAAGGCCTTGTCCTCTTCCTCTGTGTAGGGGTAGAGGGGGCAGTTGATCTTGACTAGGTCAACTGTCAGCTGAAACGTTAGGTCATATTTGGAGTGTAGGGGGAGCTTGGAAGCCAGCGACATGTCAAAGATGGACTTATAGGGGGTTAGGAAGGGTGGGAAGTCCGAAGGGAGGTCAATGGGAGCGGGGTCTGGGGGAGAAATAGAGCTGAGGGATGTGTCAAGGAGGAGGGTTTTCAACAAGGGAAACTCTCCACTCAACTTGATGTTCGAGAACAACAAGGAGTTATTAGCAAGATTAATGCGGACCTGCTGTCACCGCCACCAGCCCACCCCCAAGATCACGGGGTAGAGCAAGTCCTGTACGGCTGAGAAGTGGTCACAGAACCCAAAGTTGTGGACAGAGAAGTGCAATGGGCGTCAGACGCGGTAAGACTTCATGGGCTCTGATGAAGCACCCAGGACTGAAGAGGCTTCTTCCATTGCCAGGTCCAAGGAATGCGCCACACTGAGGTCAATAAAGTTGCCTGCTGCTCCGGTGTCAAGGAGGGCTTGCACGGTAAATTCACCCAACTCTGAGGGGAAGGAGATAGGGAACAAGAAGTAGGCTTGATCTTTTTATTGGGGTGGGCAAGAGAGAGCAGCCGAGGAGGGAGCATGACCCATCATTAGAAGAGATTGACCAAGAGGCGCCGGGCTGGTCTGGAACTGGGGAGGGGTTTCTGCTTCCTCCTTGTCCCAAATGGGGCAGCGAGGGTTGATGCGTATGCCCGCTCCACTCTCTTTGAGGGGGGCCTCCAGGTTAACTGGGGGTGGTGGCGCCAGGGTGGGCAGGCTCTGAGCTCTGGGGGATCAAGGGCCCACTTTCCTGATTCTGTGGCTGTTTGCCCTAGTGTGAACAAACGGAGGAGGCGCGCCAGTCTAGACTCAGGGGCCTGGACCGCTGAAGTAACCAGCGCCAGTAGGGGGTGGGGTTCCCAGACTTAGCAGCAGAGCGGAGCACTCCCCTGACCCAGCGGTGGGCATCCCCATGTCTAGGGCATCAAGGAGAGCTACGCTCTGCTGAGCATCAGAAGGGAGGAGAGATTCCCCCATCAGCAGTGAAGTGCACCTGAAGTTCCGCCAGGACACCCAGGATCTGGTCGGCCACCTCATCAGAAGGGATAGGGGGGACTCCCAACCCTATCATGTTGACTGATGGGGTGACACTTGACGCCAGGGGTCTGCGGAGTGGGGACCAGGTCAACACAAACTGGCGGCATGCTCAGATTAATGAGGCACCGACCAGCAGGAGAAGGCCAGGTCGCAGAGAGAGAGTACATTTAAGGTTAGGGCGTAGGCCAACGCTTTGCCAGTGCCAGCGAGGAGGGGCGGAGAAGGCTGAGGTTATGGGTCAGTTCATTATGTCATGAAAACGGCTGATAAGAATTAGACTGGGCTCCCAGTCAGGGTGTGTAAGCACCCAGTGGAGAGCCCAGAATGCAAAGGGCACAGCAGTCCTGTGACTAGAATAAGGGGGATCTAGTGGGGATGTGAGGAAAGTAATGCATTTATAAATGTACTGAAGGCCTTAAAGGCAAACCAGATGGTTGCATTGGGGGCAACTGCAAGTCTTTTGGGGGCAACCCCCAAGGGCAGGAGAGGCGGGGAGGATGATGACTCCTCCAGGGTGTGCAGTTGCTGGCCTTTGGTTATGGGTAGGTGGGTCTTTGTGCCAGAGAGGGGCAGCACAAAACCCACCACATGAACAGGGGTGCTGTCAGAGGGAAAAAATGGGCTCAAGATGAGCGTTGGGGCTGAGTTCCCCTTGGTCAGGGTACTTTGGGGCCCTTAGGTCGGTGGGCTTCAACAGCGGACAAGCCAGGAGTGGGGGCCAAGCTTGCAGGCCTTGGGGCGGGGGGCACCCTGAGGCTGCTCCGATAGAGGAGCGCTATTGGAAAGCCCATTGGTGAAGCAAACGGACAGGTTTACATTTAATGGATATGAAAAATGGACAGAGAGTCAACTCCATCATCGAGAGTGAGGCAGTTCACTGTGGATATGATCCACCACCGCATGGTTAGTTTGAGCAACTGGATGACCCATTTGGCAATCATTGGGATAATTATTTGGGTGGCATGCTTTGCCAGATCGATCAGTGGAATTTTGAATAGGAAAGACAACAGGTGGAGTCCACAACAAGGCGTTCAGGGTAATTGACTTTATTTTGGTGCAAAGTGCGAGGAGAATAGAGAATGAACCAACAACTGCCCATTGACAGAGCAGTTGCCTTAAGTATTGGGAGGTTGAGGATTGGCGATGGGGTTTGGTTGGCTGGCGGGTGGGGGAGTGGTTGGATGGTTTTCAAAATCTTGGCAAAAATCAAAAAAAAACTTTTTCTGATTTTACCATATTTTTGGGGCCAGACCAGGTCGATGGTACTGATCCAGGCTTTGACCATTCAAATCAGGCAGCTCAAACAGTTCAGATTTCCCAGATTTGTCCCAGGAGGCTGTGGCTCTGGTGCTGGGCTGTCTGCAAACTAATCCAAACTCTCAATTTGGTTGTCTATATGATCCAAGCTTCTCAGATCTGTTCTGAGGGGTGGGGGCAGCTGGTCCCAGTCACTGGTGGCCTGGTTCAAAACCTGAATTGAGTTCAGATCTGATTCTCAGACCTGACCAGTCCAGACTGGCTCTGTTAGCCCAGAATCTACAGGCTGGGCTCCGATACTTGCGCTGGCAGTTTCTTCAAATTTTTGGTAGATTTTCCCTGGTAAGTGGGGGGTCCCAGGGGCCCGCCCAAGGCCCCTGGCCTGCATGTTCTCTGGCAGGTCCCCTTTATAAATTTATCAGGGTTGGGGAGGGGAGGGAGAGATTTAGTATCTCTAGGTGGAATGGAAGTTACCCAGCGTTCATCAACCACATGCACCAGGTTGCTCAACTGTGACAGGGGGTCCACTTGGGCCTTTGGCCCCCTTTTGGTCCAAAAGGGATGCTGCTCCCTATCCAGTTGTAGGGGCTGACATCAAGACTTACACCACCAGCCCTAAACCACATTCCCAATATGTGGTTATACCAACTCCAAATGGTCCTGTCCAAATGGATGGCCTTGCTGGGCATACTGGGCTAAGGAGAAGTGCACCAGCCTCTGTCGCCTTGGGCCCTTGGCTGAGGTGCATCCCTACAGCCTCTGTCGCCTCAGGGTCACCCAATCAAGGTGTGGTCAACCAGCCTCTGTCACCTCGGGCCACTCTGTCTCCTTCCCCTCTCACCAGGGAAAAGCCACTCTCAAGAGGATCCCAGGCTTCCGCCTCCTTCCTCTGCCCCCCTCATCTCACCACTATCTGCACCCCCAATCCTTGCAATAATTAAATAAAATTAAATAAAACAAATCCAGAAAATAGTAGCGTTTATTGGGAGTAGACTTGAAGTCAGAATTAAATTCCAAAGTGAGGACCATTGGAACTGATCTCGCTTTAAAACTTTCCTAAAAAGGCTAAATAAATTACGGGTAATGATGGGCGCAAAAGCCTAAATAATTGATGGCATCCAGGCAACTTGACGGAGAATCAGAGGGGAACCTCAGAACGAACAACCAATCAAATAAATAATTTAAATAATTTTATTCCAAAATTGACCCAAATAGGAAAATCCTACTCAGAATAACGGAATTACAACTATTGACACACACAAATCTCATAATTCCCAACCTCATGAGATTCATGTACAATCGTCAATTGTTACAGCCAGGAGGGAGGCCAAGTTAGGGGAGCTTAATGCAGTAGATACTTTTGAAACCAAGGAAAAGAGATATTTTTTCAATTTTAGTTTGAGAATAATTTTAAGTTTATTTTATAAACTTAAAATCAACCAGAACTTTCCCACCATCTAGAAAACCCTTTTTGTATGTTGAAGCTTAAAATTATATTTCCCCACACCCAATTAGGGTTAATTACTTTCTTAAAACTCCAATATAATAATTTCAACTATGTTTATATATTTAAAATTTAGATTTTCAGGAAAATTAAGGCTGAGCGACTTGAAATTTTGATTCTGAGTTGAAAGGCAAAAATAGTCCTGGGTTGGATGGAGGCTGAATTTTTGAAGAAAACAAAGTTGAGCCCAAAATGGAGCTGAGCCAAATAAAAGTGAGAATCTGCAAAGAGGATAGGCTTGTATGGCCCCCAAGCTGCAACAAATCAATTTTATTGGTTGCAGCTTGGAGTTGGTGGCAGTTGAGATAGTAAGGCTAAGAGCTGCTGTCAAGGCTTGATACTGACCTTTTCCTCACTTTGACAGCCAAACCTTCCTCATGATCATTTTAGGGGAGGGGCGCTCTGGACATGTAAGATTTGGGTTGGTGGCAGGCGACTCCTTGGCTGGTGGCAACTTAGGGCTGGGTGAAATTGTAGCTTGGTGGTCTGAGCCTAGAACCCCTGCTCCTAAAGTTGAGAAATCTTTTGACACATGATAGAAACCTTATCAAGGTAAATTTGACATGGGAGAAGGACTGGTGTGGGGCCTGGCAACATTACCCCCTTTTCATGGAGGGTGTAGACCCAGAGCTATCAACAGTATGAGCGAGGTCACCCTCAGAGTGGAATGGGAGGGCTCAAGGTTGCTTATTCCCCTTTTTTCAAAAGGTAAAGCCTCCTGATCCAGCTGTAGGAGCGCTGCCTCAAGGCTTGCATGAACTGTGTCTGCTACAAGGATTAGGGTTAGAGCATCAGGTAAATTAAATTTTAACCTTGGAGCCCATGAGCTGGCTGGTTTGATAATGGAGATTGTCTTAGTGGATGATTGTATGATGTTTGTGGCGATTAAGGAGGACTGGTGGGCTCACGTTCAGGAGATCACTTCTCTCATATAGACATTGTGTCTGTGGCTATTTTTTCTATTTGCTAAAATGATCTTTTGAGATATTCTTAAGTGCTTTGTACTACAGGATCTTGCAACTTCATATTAGTGAAAGTAAAGTAGCTGTTGTGTGAAAAGGAATCTATGACAGAACTTTAAACACCTAGTAGTCTCCACTGCAGGAAATCTTGAGCAAGGAAGTGAGAAGGTGAAGAGTCCAGATTGCAAATGTGACGATCAAGGATCTACCTGACTGCCACATAAGCCTGATTTTTCCTACGATGGAAATTGAGCTTACTAAGATTATTAATGATAATATGAGATTTTAGATATGAGGGCAACGACCATCAAAAAAGATTTCTGACAAATCAGATGCCAGAAAAATAAATAAGCTGAGGAGTGAATGTGGAAGGGCATGTCAGAAATGGCAATTGGCTAATCAAAGGATGCCAGCCCAAAAATTTTTTGAGCTTGAGAATGTCAATGGCCAATAGAAACGATGTCACAGAAAATCATAGGCTGCAGACCCAAATTTCATGCAAAGGAAGAATGTCAAGTTTCAAGTCATATTACAGATCTACAAAACAGTATTTGCCAACCTAAATTACGCCATAAGAGGGAATATTTAGAGCAGAGAAAAATGGCGGCCTAGTAAATTATAATTCATAAAAAAGTGTTAATTAAAGCTAATATAAAAGTTTGCAATAAAGATAAAATGAAAGCGTTAAACTTTAGTTTGTTTTAAAATAGAAAAAAATTTGCAGAAAAGTTTCTGTAAGGTCTGAGGTACGCAATGAACAGTCTATAATGGGCCCAGACAAGATTATCAGAGGCCAAGATTCTTGAGGCAAGCCCGCAGATAGTCCGCCTCCCAAAGATTCTTTGGAAATAAGTTCTGCAATATCCCTCATTTTAAAGTATATAACAAAGTGGCAAAGGTGCTTAAGGAAACTTTGCTTTCAAATATATAGAATAAAAACCTCAAAACGATAATAGTAATGTTATTTTTTTAATTTAATTTAGTTTTGAAAGGTATTCTGTCTTTTAAAAACGGAGTAAGGTACCTCTGACTTTGAGAAGGCTGTTGCCTCTCTGTATGCCCTCTCTAGCGGACAGGCAGTCCTCCTAAGCATCAGTATCATCCTTACCAACTTCCAATGATATATCAACAACTTTACTTCATGTCAAAAAGCTAGGAGTTTAATTACTACTGCACTCTTCTCCTTGTGGGCCCTTTCCTGGTACCTCCTACCTAAATTTTTTGTGACACTGTGGAAAAATCCTGTTTGTCACATTGGCTTACAAAAAGTTAATAGAACCAAGTCACTTTTTTGGAAAACACATGTTTAGTAGGTGTAAATCTCTTAGGTTTACATATGTACAAGCTCATTTAAACTATATGATTTATAACCTTGCTAGGTATAATGACATCTACCCCAGTAAAGTTTTAAGCAAGTGCCTTGCCTGCATTAAGGTTCCTGAGATATAAAATTTGAAATTTGAGAATTTTTATTCATGAGCTGACCATAGGACGAACACTTTTGATAAACATCAACAACAGAACACTGAGATACATGAAAGGCACCCCAGAGGAGACAAAGCTACCTCCTGTTGCCAGCAGAACCACCAGTGGAAGAAATAGTGGGGATGTATGAAGAGGCCTGGGCCAATATTGAGCATAATTGAAGTATAGGATCCAATGAGAGGAAACAGATAGGGAAATAGGATGCACCAACAGTCGTTGGTGGGATGGCAGGTGGCTAAACAAACAAGCTTATATGTGATCCATAAGGTGAAAATTAAAGTGATACACAGCTTCTTGGTTGGTTGGGTAGTGCTAGAAAGAGCGTCAAGGATAACAGTGTGGATTGTCCAAAATGCGATTGCTACTACTAATCCACAGAAAGAAAGGTGAATTGGGAGGTCATAGAAAAGGCAAAGATGTTCTTAGACAAGCTGAAAGTCTGTACTCGCTCCTTGCAAAAGAGACACTTAAAATCATGCCAGATCGCCTGCAATGGTGGGCAATCTTCCTTATGATGGACTAATGACCCATATTGACCACACACAATGCATGAAGACTGAGAGGCATTGGACTGCTCAGCAGTGCGTTACACTTCCTCAGGCACCTCCACATATGGGCGCGAATATGAGGTTGTAACAGAGGATGGTGAGAATACTTTCAAATGTCGTTTGAGTATTCAAAGAGTATGAGACGTCCAGCTTGTCAAGGTAGTCCACATAGGAAATGGTGGTGGAAAAGGTGTTACAAAATTGTTTATAATGACTTACCCACAGACTTATTGTTTAAAATGGGGATAGGGCGACCCTTCTGTGAGGCGTGTCAACTGATGCTAATTCTCCATGCAGCGCTCTGCATAAAGATGAGAATTTGTTTGAAGTGGGGCGGTGTCCCATGTGGTCCTGAAGTAGAGGGATTAGAGGCCAGACAGGTAAGCAGAAAATGAGGGTTGTATGGATTGTGGAGGCAAAGGGCGCAGGAAAAATTGGAGTGGGTCGCACGTGACCAGTGCTGGTCTGAGAGAGTGGGGCTAGTTACTGTAAAATTTAAGCGCCAAGGATTCTGGTGGCATGGGCCTTGTAGTTAAGCAGGCCCATACCACAACTATAATGAGGGCTAACATGACATCCAGGAGCACAGGGGGAGGGAGGTTTATCCAAAGCCACTCTTGGAGGAGAGCATAGAAAGAAGCAAAGAAGGATGGGGAAAAGAAAAGACATGAGTAACAAACCAGACTTTCAACAGAAGCAGAGAGTTGGCAAGCACTATCATGCCTGTGAGAAAAGTCTGGTGGGCTCTGATGGAGGCAATGCGCTTTGTGACGATATCTAAGATGTGGTGCTCCATTACTGACGTGCCATACTCCCAGATAATGCACCGGACCAGCAGTGAATCTGGATACAAAAGGTAGCGCCAGAGGGGCGAAATTGGGTGGCTGGGGCGAGTGAACCTTAGACCCAGCTTCTGGGTCACTTTGATTAAAGGGCGCCAGTGACCAGCGGGCTCTAAATTGTCCAAGGAGAATTATTTTAGTTTGGAGGCATTAAGGGCGGCGTCAATGAACCTGGAGTATTCCTGTATAGTTGCCTCCAGCGCGCGTGCGTCAAGGTTGTCAGACACCCCAACTAAACAATTTTCAGTGAATGCCAGAATCCTAACAGGTGCTTGGTCTTGCACATGGACACCAGCAAGGCGTGCATTCACATTACATAAAGGAGGGTCGAGGTTGAAGTTGTATAATATATACTTTAAAGGGTTCCCTTGGTGGAGACCCCTTTGAAGGAGAACCAAATCAATGAAGAAACCTGAGCCCTACCTGTCATTGTGGAAGATTCATTGAGCAACATCACCCAGCTAAAGGAACCGAGGAAGTGGAATTTGTGAAGGCATGACCCAAGGTATTCCCAGTTGACCCTATCATAAGCTTTTTTTGTTGGTCTAAGAACATGAGCGCCCCA
Organism: Massospora cicadina; assembly: GCA_022478985.1. Taxonomy (NCBI): domain Eukaryota; kingdom Fungi; phylum Entomophthoromycota; class Entomophthoromycetes; order Entomophthorales; family Entomophthoraceae; genus Massospora; species Massospora cicadina. The sequence continues at coordinate 66,344 of JAKSZP010013137.1, forward strand.
GTAACCGGAGACTGGAAGACATTGGCCACATTATGTATGTTGTCCCATATTGATCGCTTGAGGTTAAAACCAAATTGCTCAGAGGATATTACTATAAAGACAAACTTCCCCTAAGTGGTTGGTCATTATGCAGTAAATAACTTAGTATCTGTATTAGTGAGGGTGATGGGGCGCCAGTTCGCCAAGTCCAGCCTATACCCCTTCTTGAACAACGTTATCATATAGGCCTCCAGGCTTCCAGGCCCCATGGAGGAGGCGCGTCTCTAAGTGACATTTGATTAATGAGGCAAGCACTAGGGAGGAGAAATAATTAAAATACTTTTGGTTTAACTCATACAGAATCCCATCTGTACCAGGGCTTTTCCTGTGCAGTGCATCATGAACGGTGGACCTGAGCTCATCTAAAGTTATTAAAGCATTAACTCCAGGTAGTGGGAAATGTGCAGATATGTTCACCAGCAAGAAATTTATTGATTTCGTCAGTATTGACTGGTTTATACTTATTAACTCATAGTAATAGTTCTGAACTTTGACTGGAACTTTAGTCGGTGTATCCATTACAGAATTGTCCAGTCGCCACACCTGTGCGCAGGCCAAACTCTGGTGCGGGGCAAAATAATTGTGGAAAAGTAAGTGGAGCATGTTTTGACTGTCATGATATTCTTTGTCTTACACTTTTTGCAAACGCAATGTTTGTGTTGTCTTACCAGCACGTTGGAATACGCATACAATTCTGCCCACTTACAACCCCAAGCAGGGCTGTACCTTGAGGAGGGGGCATTAGTCTCCAGGTAGTCCACCCTCAATAGGGTGCACTTAATGACTTCCAAGGCAGCCCAAGAGTGTCGCAATGAGATGTGGTGTGCCTTTTTGATTTTTTTTACTTTAAGGTTAACCAGGTTGAAAGTGGATCAGCACAAAACGGAGCTTCAAACTCCTGTGCCAAAGTTTTGGTGCCCACCCAAGATGAAAACATGTATGCCGTTATTTTGGCTGGGAGATGTAAAATCCACTTTGGCGCCTGTGCCACAAGGCTTAGAGTAATGGACACTGAGACTATCCTGTGGTCAGATTAATTTATTTTTGTTGTGAAGTGCAAGGTTTTGTAGGAAAATTTCAATGGGGCAAAAATTAAGCCTATTCAGGGCATAGACTTCAGCTGGCCGTTGTGCATAAAAGGATGGGACATGTTGGGTAGCAGCGTCACATGTTTAGGGAGGGTATCAAGAAGCCCCAATGTGGCTTTCAGGATGCAGAGTTTATTATGCCCCTGCAGAAGCAGGTGCTGAAGGCCAGCGGTCAGTGGTTGGGTTGGCCAGCAGTTCAGGTCGCCCACCACAAAAAAATCAGGGTAAGAGGAAGGTAAGCCATGGCCAAGAGGAAATCCTGAAAACCCTTGCACAGGTCAGGTTATAAACATTAATTATTGTGTGCACTTCATTGTCTCATGGAAAGGATATGTTTAACGCATGACTGTCAAGGAATGTATGTTTAAATAGATTCTTAAAGCTACAGTTCATGTTTATAAGCACCCCACAGTGCGGCAACTAAAAAAGGGAGGGGAGGAGCATGGTTGCCCATGTGTCCTCAGTACCGTGTGGACAGTGGGTTTCCTGAATTGATAGTTGTCCACAGGTAAATTGTTTTTTAAGAAACTCATTTTTCTAGCCTGGGATGGCGAGGCCTTGAGTCTAGCAATGTTCAAAGTCCTATAGTGAAGGAGACCCCATTGCTTCCTGATATATATTTTAATTTTAATTTATTGTGGGGAAGGCCGACCATGGGATGAACACTTCCAAATATGACTCAGACGAGACAAAACTTAGTACCAGGGAGGCACCCCAGAGAAGCGATGCTATCTCTTGTTGCCAGCGGGAACGCCAATTATGGGAAGGGGGAAGGAACGTGTGTAGGGGACGTAGCCACTATTGAGCACGTGTGGAGGAAGTGGTTTGATTTGATGAACCAGACTGGGAACCAGGAGGAGACCAGCTGTCAGCGACGCGGTGGGAGATATCCAAACATCCACGCTTAAAAGTGATCCACCAAATGAGACTGGAATCTGTGGACAGCTTCAGGGAGGGTGGGGATGGATCCAGCGATGGCATCCAAGACAATCGTGTGGATAGTCCACATGGCGATTGCAACCACCAGAGCACGGAGGGAGGGTGGGAGGGGGGAGGCCATTGATAGAGCAAACATATCTCTTGACAGACTGAAGGGATGTGTTTGATCCTGTCCTAGCAGACGTTGGACTTCGCGCCATATTACTTTAGAGGTGGGGCACTTCTCCAGGCGGTGAAACAGCGTTCCATACGGGCAACACACGACACAGGATGAGTGTAAAGCATTAGAGCGCTCAGCTGTACGATACACCCGCCTCAGGCAGCGCCACGCATGGGAGCGGACTTGAGGCTGCAACAGAGGATGGTGTGCGTATTTCCAGATAGTCTTTTGGGTCTCAGTGGAATAAGGGATGTCCATCATGTCCAGGTAGTCCACCCTGGATAGGACTTGGGGTCGAATGGGGATCACGCCATCATGGATGGGTAGCCCCTGTACCTCTTGTGTGAACTGAGGAGAGGGGCAGCCTCTTTGGGTTGTATGTCCATTAATACGAATTCTCCACTCTGCGCTTCGCATGGAGAGTAGGATTCGTTTGTAGTGGGTTTTGGTCCCGTGAGGACCTGTGGCTGATGTGTGTGATGCGAGGTATTTCATCAGGGAGTGGGGGTTTGATGGATTGTTGAGGCCCAAGGCTCGGGAGAAGTTGGAGCAGGCCGCGTGGGACCAGTGTTGGGATGGGAGTGTAGGAGCAGTGACGGCCGCAATCCAGGTGCCCAGGATCTTGGCGGCATGGGCTTTTGAAGTCAAGTAGGCCCATGCCACCATGATGATGAGGGCCAAACATGACCTCTAGCCGTACTGATGGAGGGCGGCCTGACCAAAGCCAGCCTTGTAGCAAAGCATACAGGGATTTGAAGAAGCTTGGGGAGAAGGGGATGGCATGGGCTCCAAACCAGACTTTGTTTTGGAGCATAGAGTTGGCAAGAACAACCCTGCCAGTGAGGGTAGTAGGGTGGGCTCTGAGAGAGGCGATTCACTTCGTCACGTTGTCCAGTATATGGCACTCCATTACTGCTGACACGTATCCTCCTGCCTCCAACCACACGCCCAGATGGCGTACTGGTCCTATGGTAGGTCGTGGCACAAAGGGGGAGCACCAGTGGAGCGGTGTGTTTTGAGTTAGTAAGGCGTGGACGTGGGCGAGCAGATGGGCCGGGTTGGGAACTACTTGCTGGGGCCCAGCAGTTCTGAAACCAACCAAGGAGGATGATTTCAGTTTTGGAGGCGTTCAGTGCCGCGTTGCTTACCCGGGAATATTCCTGGATGAGGGCTTCAAGCGCGCATGCATCTTTGTTATTAGACACCCCCACCACGCAATCATCTGCAAATGCCATCATCTTGACTGGAGTTTGGCCTGGCACATGGACCCCAGTGAGTTGGGCATTCACATTTCGCAGTAGTGGGTCAAGGCTGAAGTTGTATAAGAGTGGGCTCAGGGGGTCCCCTTGTCGCAGGCCCCTTTGAGGACAGACTAGTTCCGTTAGGAAACCTGGGCCGCACACTGCCATTGTTACAGATTCCGTGAGCAGCATCACCCAGTTAATGAAGCGGGGAGGTAGGCGGGATTGTTGGAGGCAGGCCCTAAGGTATTCCCAGTTTACTCTATCATAGGCCTTTTGTTGGTCCAAGAATACAAGTGCCCCAGAGGCTGTGGAATGACACACATTAGCCACAGAGTGCACATTATCCCAAATCGACCTTCTGGGGATGAAACCAAATTGTTCTGGGGAGATGGTGGCAGATGCTACAGTCCCTAAACGGTTAGCCATGATTTTGGTCAAAATTTTGGTATCTGTGTTTGTTAGAGAAATGGGGCGCCAGTTGGCTAAGTCTAGCCTATCCCCTTTCTTGAAGAGTGTGACCGTAAAGGCCTCATGTCCTCCTGGTAGGAGGCGCATTTCCAACAGGCTTTGGTTGAGTGAGGCTAGCAGCAATGGTGATATATATTTAAAATATTTTTTGTAGAACTCATATGGAATGCTATCTGGGCCTGGGCATTTTTGGTTTGGTGCACTGCGAATGGTAGTCCATAATTCATTTGGAGTAATTAAATTCATTATTTCTGGGTATCAGAAAATGGTGCGGATATGAGCTCAGTTGAGTAATTCCGCCATTTTGGCTGGCTGAATTGGTTTGGTTTGGTATAACTCGGAGTAATATCTTTGCATTTCAATTGCCACTTCGGCCGGTGTGTCCACAATAGAATTATCTGATCTTCGCACCTGTGTGCAGGCCACGCTCTGGCGTGGTGCAAAATTTTTTTTGATGAAGTATGCGGTGCACTTGTCACCTTTAGTGATGCGTGTGGCCCTATATTGGACACAAACCCGATGTTTGTGTTGCCTTTCAAGTGCGTTGAGGTGGGCGGCTGCCTCCGCCCACTTCTGGCCCCATGCAGGGCTATATCCTGAGGCTAGAATGTTGGACTCCAAGTGGGCCAATTCCACCAGCGCGCGCGATATAACCGCTGATGTGGCTCGTGAGCGTCTGGATGAGAGATGGCGATAGTGGCGGATGGTGTCTTCTTTGAAAGTTGCCCATGTGAAAATGGGGTCTGCACAAACGGTGCAACAAACAATTTTGCCAAAGTTGCCTCACCCACCCACGTGGAAAATCCTGGTGACGCGAGCTCTGGGGGGCGGATTTTGCACCAATGTGGGGCCTTGGCAACTGTGACGGGTAAGTGGTATGTTATCAAGACCAGTCGGTGGTTGGAGAATTCCATTTTCGTTGTTTTGAAGTGGGAGATGTGGGGTTGGAATTTTGCCGGCGCTAGAATAAGGTTGATGCGGGTCATGGACATTAATTGGCAGTTGTGGACATGGGGACGTGTCATGTTTTTGAGCAGTGGGGCATGTCATGGCAGCGCATCCATTAACCCAAGGGTGGCTTTTAGAACGCGTAGTTCTATGTGACCCTGTGGGGCGTGGGGTGAGGGCAGCCACAGGTCTGTTGGTGAGGTTAGCCAACAGTTCATGTCGCCAATTAGGAAAGAATTGGGGGGTAGCGGGAGGGATTTGACTGATGAGAAAAATTCTTGACGCTCATGTGCACCGTTTGGGGCATAAATGTTGACGATTTTGTGTGCAACGTCGGCCCATGAGAAGGTGACAACGAGCACTTGGTCATTTAGGAATGTTTCTGAAGATGTAAATTTGAAAAATTGTTTTTCTGAATTAGCACCCCACAGTGCTTTGACCAAAAGGATAGGGATGGTAGGAGCATTGTTTTCCAAGCTTCCTCAGAACCTCGTGGACAGTGGGACTCCTGGATGGCCAGGATATCCACGGGTAAATTGTTTTGTAAAAACTCAGTTTCCTAGCCTGGGACGGGGAGGCCTTGAGTCCAGCGATATTCAGCATCCCTAGAGTGAAGGTTTCCCCCATCACACCTTAGGTGCGAGGGGTGGGCCCTCAGGCCCACCAGCATCTTCCAGGTCCCCACGGGCTTTCACAGCAGCGCGGGTATTAGCAGCAACGCTATTGGGGTTTTTGTTAACCTTTGCAGAAAGAGTTGCATTGGCTTTGGACTTCGCTTTTTGTTGTCCTGATGTCAGATGAATTTTTTGCAGTGCAGATAAGTTCGGTGCACCGTCAAGTGGGGCAAAAATAAATTTTTTGGTTGGGATAGGTCCCAAGGCAGTTTTGACAGGGGCTTGGGTGTAGCGATTGGGTGAGATCAAATCTCCCATAGGATCCTTGGATTGAGTGGCCCGTTTGGCATGGGCCTCCCAATCTGATTGGGTGATGGATTCCCGAGTTGCTTCTGCCACGAAGGTCTCCATGTCCTCCTGGCGTTGTGAGTGTGGGATGGTGGTGGTGGCCTTGGCTGCTTCCTTGGCCGCGGTCCTATGGGCTTGCTTGGCCTTCTTCCGCTCCTTCAGGGAGATGGGCTTTACCAATAGGTAGCAGCCTTGTGCTCCCCACGGGAAAGCCTCCTTGGTGCTTGCAGTTGGTTTGTAGTGCACCTCTCTGCTGGCCATGGCCACCGAGGGGTGCTCTTGGAAGGTGACGCCCTCTTTGATGGGGCATGCGTGCGCCTTATGGCTGAATGTGTCACAGTGGGTGCAAATGGGGGGCGCACTGTCCATGGCTACCCGGAATGGGTGGGTGGTGTGCCCTGCGATGTCAATAAAGGTGGAGTGCGGTATCTGGGTTAGGTCCTTTGCGATCTCCTCGGTTGGGGTCAGAACTGCGATGGCTTTGCCAGTGCACAGGTGTGGCATCAGCGTGAAACGTTGCATTTTGAGAGATTGTATTTCACTGTATATGGCGAGACCATCTTTCAGGTGTTGCTCCAAAATGTCACGTTTTACCGTAGTAGGCAAAAAGTCAAATGTGAGGAAAATTTGGTTTGATTTTGTCCATCTGGTGCATTTAGTTTTGACGACCTGTTGCCCTTTGGGGAGGTTGACCACTATGCGCACTGCTGCAGCCTCGTCTGCTGCTATTTTGCTTTCAAAACCTAGGTCCAGCCAACCACGTGACATGGAGTGAGGTGCAACATACACTGCGGTCGGGAAAATTTTGTGTACATCTTCACAAAATTTTTCCCATAGGGCCGTTTTTTGGATGTCCAGATACACACGGACTCCAAATTCCACCAACAAAAGTGGCTGGGAATGTGGCATGTTGATGTACTGGTTGCATCGTGCTTGCCACGCGAGTATCTCCAGGGAAATTGTGACCACCAGTTTTTTTAGATTTTTTTCTATTCCGCTGGATTCTCCAGGGCGTTTTTGAACGTTAGAGGCTGCAGGCCTTCCGCCTGCTCCTCTTGCCTTGCTTGCTCTACTGATCCCAGACATGGGCGCAGACTAATCCCCTCTATGAGATTATCAAACTAGATTTAATCTTGAATTGAATGGGTTGCAAAAGTGTTTGCAACGAGAAAGAAAAGTTTGCTTCCTGATATATAAATAAGTGGATATATGCATAAAAGCTTTAAAAAATAAATACAATAAATTTTCGTTAATCTTTAAAACTACCTTATTTAAAAATTTAATATTTATATTAAAAATATATATATATGTTAGGTGATCAACCCAACTATTGTCACCACACTTAATTTGGTATCATTTCCTACAAACTTTATACTATTTCAGTTTGACCTTAAAAGAGTGTGCTCTATTGCTTAGTCAGCCTAAGCTAAATACCCTAAAAATAACTAACAGAAATGCTTAGGTAATGAAACAATTACACTGAAAGAGAAAGACAATTTTCTTAATTAGTAGCTAACTTTCAGGACTGATTTACCGTTGACTTAATCTAGGGTAGCTAATCATGAGCTATCAGGCCCCAAGGCTATTGATCTATTATGACAAAAACACATTAGTAGGTAATTTTTGTATTATTTATATCTTATTTATAATATTTTTTTTACTTTGGAAATTAACAATAATAACCCTTAGCTATATAACCAGCTTCCTGGACTTACATAAGCTTAATTATTTTTTGAGAATGGGATTTATGATTCTTCTGAGCTTCTGAAATTACTTATTGTACAAGATTGCAAAGAATAGAAGGAATGATCATAACCTTCTACAGCTATGTTTTAGTATGAAATTGACTTACATTCAGCAAATAAGTTCTGATCTTTTGCCAATCTTAAAACATATTAAAAGTTATTTATAAGAAAGATTATTTCTCGGTTTCTGGTATTTTTCTCAAGTCAGGATTTGCCCTAACATCATCCTCCACCAGAGCCAAAGTTGTACGTAAAGCCTTATGCTACAATTCTTCAACAAAGTTCCAGCATTCTTCAGATGCTCTAAGAGTTCTCAAGTGCTTTCAACAACTGGTCACCCACTCACTTGATCAGGTACTGCGACTTCCTATAATATGTGCGTCTCTCTGATACCCTCTACTTCATATTATGGATAGGGGCCTTTGTAAAGAGGGGGTTCTGAGCCTTTAAGCTTCTATTAGGGTAAGTTGCTTTCAACCTTAATATACAAAAGAGACTTATGAAATATATCTAAGATCCTCTATTCTTCAGTGAGGCACACTTGTTAATACCCCTTCCAATCACTTATGTAACCTTAAAAAGACTCACAAGTTTTTGAGAATTCTTATAAAGTTTTATATCCAGTGATATGTTATGAAAGTCTAAGTAAATGGACTTCCCTTATCAAATTGTTAATCTTGTAACCTCTTTTTATCTGAAAAGTTCTTATAAGTCTTTACTGTTTGATCTAAGATGGATAGCCGTAGGATATGTTTCTAGTGCATTCTAATAAATTTTAATCCATTGAGTTAACTGTTTTAATGTCTGGTAATGGTTCCCACCTTTAATCATGACCATAATTTGCCTAAATGATGACATACCAGTAAAAGCATGGTCTAAATTATTATACAAAACTGAGCCATTTTTAGCAGATTACCCCAAATGTTTTACTCAACATTCACATAACATCTCAAGTACTGTTCCAGAACATGGCTAACCCTTTCATTATGTCTGTTAATCTGAGAATTATATGCAGTGGACAAGCATCACTTTAATCCAAGGTCCATCAAGATCTAATAAAAAGTTTGAAGTTAATTGTGGTCTCCCATTAAAAAACTCATTAGGAATGCCGTGAATAAACACATTCTTTATAGACAGATGTGGCGTCTCCTTAGCTAAAACTACTTAGTAGTAGGAATAAAATGAGCTATCTTTGTGCACTATCCATCACACTCAACATTTCATTGTAACCCTGAGATTAGGGAAGCTCTATTATTAAATCCAAAGAAACTGCCTCCCCTCCCACAAAAGTGATAGCCACAGCAACCACTGAATCAAAAAACCAAAAATTACTTTAACGAACCTCTTCTCCTGAACCCACCAATCAAGAACCATAATGGAATAAAGTAAGTTTTAAACAATCTTCCCAGCCACACACCATAGATAACCCATATGCTAGTAACCCAATCAAATTCAACCAAAATCCATGGGATTATTTGTTTGAGGTTGATGAATTGCGCGAGCTTATTCCTGAATCCAAATGGGCTGGGCCTCATCCATTTGAAATGTACCTCAATACTGATTAAGCGGCCCAATTCCCAAAGCGCCATTATGCGCCTCGCCCTAATGCCACCCCATTCGAAAGTGACCACCAACTAGCTGAAGAGGCAGTTGCCTCAGCTGAATGCCACCCAACCCATAAAGCCATTGAAAAATCAGTTGCAGTACTGGCTATGGGCTTGCCACCTCCTATCCTACCTAGTGCCATGCTATCAAAACATAAAACAGAACATCTCCGATACTATCAGGTGGCAAATTCAGCAGTTCAATAAGTTGTGGCAGTCGCAAAGTTTAACCCAAAGACCCACATTACTTGCAACAGCCTAGCAACCATCACCACACTATTGAAGTACTCCCTGAGGCTGAAAAAGCACTTACAACCTATATATCCACCCTCCTCATCGCACACATTGGGTTACAAGCACCCCTTTGTTATCTCGGCCCCCATTTCCATGATGTGAAAACACCTGCGCTATCAGCTTTGTGCCGCTACACGTCCCCAACAGATGAGGAATAAGAGCTTACCAATCCCCCTTCACCTACCGCCATGGATTTATAGCAGTTCTTGCTTCTGATTTGGTTGGTGTGTTTTGTTTGAATTTTGCATCAGATTGAGCAGATCTGTATGTCTTGTTTCAACTTTATTTTTTTAAGTTTGAGCTTGTTTATACATCAGTAATGTCCATCCCCTGGGCGGTATACCTTAAAAAAACAATCAAAGAAGCTTTCTCTCAGGGCCTCTGCGCAATTTTAAAAGCTCTTTGATGACGCTCATGGTTTCTCTTGTGATCTTTGGTTTGGCCACAAATTTTTCACCCAGATAAGTATTTCGCCACATCTCCACTCACACCAGGCCAATGGTAGGTTGTCTTATTTAGTGACATCATCTTATTATGCCTAGGATAGCCATCCATAATTGTGACATGGTACTTATGGAAAATTTCTAATTGTTGTTGTCCTTTTTCACAAACATGCAACACTTCCAAAAAGACCTTTTGCCCCTTCATGAACTACCCCTTTTGGTAAAACTGCTTTACAAATTACTGGAAAAAAAGCCCTTTGTATTTTGACAAAATTAAATCATTCTCATGAGCCTTTTGATTTCTTCCTCTCTTCCTACCAGCACCATATACAAGATTTGCATCATGGAGTTCCCTTTTCAATAGCACTTGAGTTCTATAATTAGTAATCTCCCTTTCTGATGACATTAAAGTTGATCGCCAGCTTATGGCATCTGGGACTAATTTAATCTTCCTACGTTCATAACCAAACATTAACACATAACCTACCAATAGTGAGGGCACATCTAACTTGTCGCTGGTTCATTTGGCAGTAAGCTAAGAAGTATCTCAGGTTCTTGTGGTCAGTTATGATTTCTATGGGATACTTAGACACACACTAGTAACGTTACCAGTGATTTAGAGTTTAACAAACGAAATCATCTTCTTGCCACATATGGGGTTTTTATAATCAGTCATAATTACTTTTCTAAAATAGTAGGATACAGGATGCAGCCTACTGACATCTTAACTTTGAAACAAAACCCCTTCAGGTGCATATCCATAAGCGTATGTCTTATCTCAAAGGTCTTATCATAGTTGAGCAAAGCAATACTAGCGCAGAGACAAATGCAGCCTTTAAGTCAGAAAATATGCTATTTGGGTATAAGAATGGAATACTTTCTGACGTAAGAAAAGTTGACGTAGTGCAATCAAATAAGTTTAATTAAGTCCCTGAAAAAAGTTTACCAAGCCTGAAAAGCTGAAAACATCCCTGCATCTAGTAGGGTAGTTTAAGATTTGATGGTATCCACCTTTCTTGGTAAAAATGAACTCGCTTTTTGCCCATAACATAGCCAAAGAACTCATTTTCATCATTTAAAATATTCAGATTTGACAACATTATGTGGAGGTTTTACTCTTTGAATTTCTCAAAAGATTTTTCAGTTGACAAAAACTATCCTTGCGCGAAATGCTGAACACTAGATTATTATCCAGTAAGCCATGCAGAATTGATCTATATACCCACCCAGTATCATGTTGGTCATCTTCTGGAAGGTGCTAGGCGCATTATATATAGGGTAAATGGCATAACACGATTGTTAGACAATATAAACCGCGTTTTGAAAATTTGATACTATTCATTGCCTTATTCAAACCTTATCTGGTTAAACGCATCCTGAAAGTCCACTTGTCAGACACCTGAAGTTCCAAAAAGGATTTGTCATTCACTTTTTAACACTAGTGGTTCTCAACCCAAAAATGGGGAGCCTTCACGCATATTTATTTGCATAGGGACAAACATAGGTATTATTAGAAATAAGAAATTCCTAATATGTCACCTCAGCTAACAGCCTAGCAAGCCATATCAGAAGGTGAGGAAGCTTTGGGGAACTTTTGTCTGGAGCCCACTTTAGCTGGAAGACCATGGCGGACAGCATTGGGGTGGGTTTATCAGCAACATGGGGCGTAAGTAGATATAGTTTTGGGTTTTCTTCATTTATGAGGCCAGCGGTGTCCATCGCCCAATGTATTGAGCAAGTTGTGATGCTCATCAAAAGTGATGAGAGCAGGCACACATATGAATGACTTGATGCGCCGGAAAGTTTCAAAAATAATTGGGGTTGAAAAGATATGTTTTTTCTGCATTGATGAAAGCGCTGCTCGCATCAAAAAAACAAGCTCCTCAACTTCATACTTTTCATCTTCCTCAAAATCTTGGGGAAATTTGTGATATAGGAATACCCTCAACAAGGGGCTCCATTGCCCCATGAAGTTGCTGGTGAAGTAGGGTTTTGCAGAGGCATTTGCAGCCTCAACTGCATTTTATTGATATTTTTATAAATAGGAGAGCCGTTTGAGGGCGAAAAAAGCAAGGATGCAAATTGGGAGGGTCAATGAAAAACTCATCCAAAGCAAAATCCGGTTTCACGTGGTATTGCCATTCATCCTCATCAATCCATTCAAGAGCCTCGAATGGATTGGATTCAGTCAGCACTGTGCCAGCCACCAGAATTGGGGCAGTGGCAGGAGCTGATTGGCCACATGCTGGTGACCATGGCAGCTCATATGAAACTGGTTCAGCCATCAACTCAGCATTCCATAATCCGGTTAAATTTTGATTCAAATTTTTTAAAATTTTTGTTTATACTGGCTGCCGCTTTTAGAGCAGTGCCAAATTTCCCTGAGGTGGGGGCAGGATGATCGATCCTCATATGAAAAATTTGGGGAAATGGCCGTGGGTCCAACGCCTGAGGGATTAGTGAAGGAAGTGGTGGAAGCGTAACAGTGGGGCACTTGCACATTAAGTGTTCAAGCCTAAAGCACAAGGGGCAAATGGTGCAGCTGTTTTGATGTGCGCCCAGAATGGGTGATCAGGGGCGGATCTGATCCCAGTGTGGGGGGAATCATTAGATGGGCATTGTGATGAAATGGGTGGATGGTTGCAAAGGTGCAGGCCCAGCCAGATGATCCGCACCATTTAGAACCACAAACTTCTAAAATGGGGTCTGCACTATAATTGGCTAAACCCTCTGTGAGCTCATGGCGGAGGCATTCATGGGTGAGATGGGATGCTACCCAGTAAACTAGACCACAAAGTGGCCTCATATGGGAGCCAGGTTTGAATAGTAGGGGAAGTAATTTTCTATAATTGTTGGAAGCTTAGGTGCTGCTGCTGTATTGGCTTCTGAATGGAAGATGAGATCAAAGCACCCCTTAGAGGGGCAGAAGTCAATAAATCTGGCAGTTTTAAAAACTGTCGTGGCCATTTCAATGATGGCCGTGCAGCATATGGGAAGAGATTCCATATTTGACCTGAAGACCAAAATGCAAATTGCTCCATGGGAGCACCAAAAGGCTCTGGAGCACCGCCTAGGAGTTTGCGAGGTGGTGGGCTAAGTCTCAAGGGGGACATAACGCCTGGTAGCATTGGGAAGGCTAGTTGAGCCATCCTGGGCATACTTCAGCAGCGGCCAAAATATGACAGATGGTGGCTCACCACCACTCCAAGATGGGGCAGTAGGCGTCAATTGCATCAACATTGGTAAATTTTTGGCTAAATTAAGTGGTCATTTTTTGTATTTTTTAAAAAATCTGAATTTGGCTTAAATTTAGTTATTGAAGTGAAAATAATACTTGTCATTCATAAAAAATTTTAAACCTTACAGTATCATCCATAGTCCACGCAATATCGCTGTTCTGATGACCTTGAAGTAGTACCACTTTTAAAAAAGGTTTAGAAAGTACTGGCCTACATACATTAAACCTTTTCAACCACTAGGCTAAGAGTTAGCAACTATTTTGTTCATGCAACTTGCATTGGGGACAAAACATTTTGTCTAGGTGAGAGGTGCTTGCATTTGCCATTCTTGATCAGTCTCAAAGTCAAGATTGGCCTGAACGTGTTCCTGGTAGTGGGGCGTAGTCACCATATTTCTGCTTTTTAGTCCACATGTACCCATTTTGACGTTCTAATATGTCACAATATATTTTTTGAATTAGGTCTTGAGCGTAGCATATTATGTTGTTCATCTTTACATATACTTTGTGGCGTGGTTCATCACTTGCATAACCTTGGGTGGGGGTTTTATAGATAAAACCTGAGGTGGGTTCCTTGGTTATACCAATTATGGGGTGCAAATATGAATAAAAATAAGGAAACGGCCTTTGCCATTTCTAAATAAACAATTGGGGTCCTCATTGATCGTGGCAGCTTTGTTGGAAAATACATAATCTTTAAGCTTAGTATATTAATAAATCTTCAGCATTTTGGATTTATTGATTTATTAAAGTAAGTACAAATTAACCTAGCGCTTTTAATATAAGCATAGTTCTGGTTTTTCATTAGTATAGGGGTGGCTCATGTACTTTTATGAAAACAGAGTGGCAGTTGAATATTCCCAGGGATGCCAGGAACCTATCCATAGTTTTTTTCTTAATTTTTTTTTGCTCTCTGGACCTCCAGGATTAGATATGGCGGATGTCACATGAAACACCTTGACTGGAAGGCCTTTCAAAAACTTTTGCAAGCGCTGAACTTCTTGAACTGATCTCCTCAGTGGTTGCCTCATTTGCAAGAGTTCCTTAAATATTGCATCTATGGTGCGATTAAGTCATTCATTTGGAGGTTTTTCCCCCAGAATGAGCATTACAATTTTGTCCTTTTTTGGATTTGATTGTGATCCAAAAGATGTGACTTCAAACTTTCAGCAGATTTCAATAATCTGATATATAACTGCTTGGCAGATTATGTAATGATGAAGGGTTTAGAGACCACTGGCTCAGTGTCAGGACGAGCATATATTATTAGGAGCAGCGGCCACCCTCCACTTGTCAAGGGTGTACCCCAAATCTGATATCTTCTCCAGCAGTAGTGCTTAGAGGGCATTCCAATTTTTCATTCAAAAGAGGTTCAGATTCCTATCCAGCCTGATGGCCATGGTGGGGACCTTACATTACCCTTTCATGAAGAACAAGGTCTACTACCCCTTAGGGGCCTGTACCAGCGCATAGTTTTTGTGCATTATGGGAAGCTTGTTGGCAACAATATTGGTGGGCTTGGGAGGAGAAGACATGAGTGAATCAGGTCTTTGGGATTGAATGACCTCAATTAACTCAAAGTAATTAAAGCAGTCTCTGGCGTGGAACCAGCTGTTCTTGTAAGCTGAATATCATTTTCAGGCTACTAGTTATTGGATTTCCTACTTTAAACTCCAAGCATTTAAGACCTCTTCAACCTCAAATTCCGTCACTCCTTATATCAGTAATAGTTCAACCTCAGCCAGCCTTGCTCTTTTGAAAATATATAGTTAGGAAATATAGAAGTCTGTGTGGATTTTTAATTAGGGCGAAGCTCTATGTGAAAAGACTCACTGGACAGAACCTTTCTGATGGGAATTGAGCTTGCTCTCTTGCATGCCAGCTTCCATAATGGAACCTTGAGATGAGGATTCTTTTTATCTACCATCATGCAATTGCCTACCTGATAGTTAGGGGCTGCATGGCGGCTTCAGTTGGAAAACCATCTTGGCGCCCTCAGAGGCTTTTTAGATGATTTTGCGCTTGTTGGTGTATCTTTTAAATGAGCACTGCAAAGCTGTCCACTGTGTGGATGTTGGAGCATATCTGAGGGCCATTGGTAAAGGTGAGTTTTAGCCCAGATTGGCATACATTGGCAACGTCCCTGTAAACGCATGGAGAAAGTTATTAAACATGAACTGGCTAACGGGAGTTAAGCCACCCAAGTGACATGGGAAGAAGCAGCATAGCAGCAGAGGCATTGTTCATGTGACTGGTAGTCCTCAAATTTTTTATTGGATTGTGGGTGGTATGCGGACAACACGCACAGTTTAATTTATAACACCTTGCATATGGTGTCCCAGAATTTTGAGGTGAACTGGGGACCTATCACTTACCACTTTTGGTGGAACTTGTCACGGATACGTCTAAGGAGAACTAGACTGGGCTCCCAGTCAGGGTGCGCGAGCACCCAGTGGAGGGCCCAGAATTCCAGAGGCATAGCAGTCTGAGCAACAATGGCCCCAAGGCAAACCAGATGATTGCATTGGGGGCAACCGCGAGTCTTACAGGGGCAACCCCCAGAGGTGGGAGAGGCGAAGAGGATGACGACTCCTCATGGGAGCGCGGTTGCTGGCCTTCAGAACCTGAAGGATGGGCTTGTGCGCCTGCAGGAGGCAGCACTTAGCCACCCCATTGTTAGAAATGTGGGTGAAAGTAGGGGAAACCCCATAAGAGGGGCTATAACTAAATTTCCCCAAACAGGAACCCTCTGAGTCATGTTGGTGAGCTGGACCCACAGCCATGGGACCAGCAAACAGAGCGAACCAATGCGCGGTGGGCCAGGAAGCCTTGAGATTGCTCCTCTGGGGGAGCAAGCTTGGTGGACTCGCCATCCAAATAAATGGAATGGTCTCCATTTAACGGATGTGATGGAATGAATGGAACAAAGGCACGCCTTTGGGGGTGGGCCAGATGATTGCATTGGCGATCCACTGCCATGTGGTAGGATTGAGTGACCGGATGATCCAGTCTGCAAACATCAGGAAAAGGATCTGGGCAATGGCATGTCTCGTTGGATCTAATGATGGAATACTGGTGGAGAATATGTGTTAACAATGGGCGGAGTCCACGGCAAATGGGGCAGATACATGGATTTTTAATTTTTAAGGCTAAAAAGAATGAACTGACAACTGCCCTTGGTGGGGCATGTTGCCTTTTAAATGGTTTGATAGGCTTTAGGAGGGGTTGAGGGATTGGCTGTTTGGGAAATTGGGAGGAAATTTGGTTGGCTAACTCGGAGGGGGGGCGAAAAGTGACTTTCATTTTGGCAGAAACTTAGAAAAGTTTTGAAAATTTTCCCAAGTTCTTATGACCAAGCCAAATTGATGCTGCAAATCTGGGTTTCTATGACTTGACTCAGATGACTCGCATGACTTAGGCATTCCAGATTCTTCATATAAAGCAGGGGTCAATGTATCAGGTTTGGTGCATTTTGGACTGATCCTGCAATCGGCCTGCTCACATGATCCAAACCTCCCAAAACTGCCTCAGAACATTGGACCCGATGATCAAGCTGTTCACACCCAGGTTTTAAATCCAAAATGTATTCTGATCTGACTCCTGAACCCGGCTGACCTGAATTGGCCTACCCAGTCTGGAATTTACCAGCTGGCCTCTGACATTGGGATTTGCAATTTCCCCAGTTTTTTTCCATAGATGGCCTGGGGAGTGGGTGGCCTCCGGACCCCCCCCAACCCCTTAACTTGCACCACCTTCCTACAGGCTCCTCTATCAATCCTACCAGTATTGAAGAGGAGGGAAGGGAGGTAATGGGGCAGCTTTTGGGAGAAAGAATGTCACTGAGCGCTCGTCTATCACGTGGGCAAGGTCACCCAACTGTGACAGAGGGTCCACAGGAGCCTTGAGCCCCCTCTTGGACTGGAACGGGTTCTGAGCCCTATCCAGCTTCAAATGGCTGGTTCCCAAAGACTTAAAGAACTCTGACACAGTGAAAGCGTTGGAACAGATATCTGAGCCATATCCTTGGTTGGAGCTGTCTGTAGACAAGGGGTAAATATGGCATACTCTGTGAATTAGTCTCAACTACCATAATTATGTCAAATCCCCACAAGGTTGGTAGAAATACAATGAAATCCTCTGATACCATTATCTGGGGACCTGCCACCTTTTGTAGTGGGTTCAAGAGTCTGTTCCTGCCCATCATGCCCGGTTTTGATTGCACACAGAAGATGCAGAATTTTACCCAAGCAATAACATCCGTTGTTATAAAGAACAGTTGTACGCTCTATTTTATCAAGTTGATGCATTTTTTACACCAGGGTGCACCATGGTCAGCGAGTTTTGATGTTCCCTTATGATCGATGGGAATAGAACTTCAGGTACCCATAGCAGTTTGTGGAAGTGAACTACCCTATCTTTTGAGAGTACCATCTATAGGGGCTTTTTACTGGTAGTAGCTTTTCTCTCAAGGCTTTTCCTTATGGGTTTAGTTTAGGCGTTTATCACGGCCTCTAAGAGGGAAACCATGGTATTGATCATCAGATTTGTTTCAGGGTATTGGTCATGGTGGGGGCTACATAATCAGCATCTGGTTTGTCATGCTTGAAGGGTGTTTTTCTCGGCTTGGAGGGGAGAGATAGTAGCAATGGTAGCAGTCTCGTTGGGGTTCTGCCAGTACTTTCTCTGGAGAGCACAATGAGTGGATCATTGGCTTCCACATGATTGGGTCTGACTGACGGGCTTCTGCTGTGGATGTCCAATAGTATGTGCATTGGCCCTTAGACAATTTCATATTTGAAGTTAAAATTGAGATGAGGTGCATCCTAGTATGCCAATGCACCAGCTTCAGTGGTTTTTAAGGTACATAAGTGATTTGTGGTCTGTGCACACTATCACATTGTATCTCTCTCCTTATAGCAAGCATATTCAGTGCATTATTGGCCGTGCGACAGTGGCCAATTCTTTATCATAGATCACCCACAAGTATTTGACAATGGTGAATTTCCTGGAGAAGTATACTAAATGGTGTCTGCGTCCATCATACTCCTGCAGATGACAGACCCTACGTCCATTCCAGAAACATCACATGCTATGCTAATTAATTTGTCTTTGCCATCATGACACAGGGCTGCCGTGGTGGTAAAAGTCTTTGATGAAGTCAAGCGCCCGTTGGCATTCTTCCAAAAGACAAATGGTACATTTCTGCCCATTAGGGGATGAAGGCTGGACATCCAGTTCCAGGATCGCTGGGTAAAAATTTTTCATGAACTTGATCAATTATAAGAAACTGCGTAGCTGCTTCTAGTTGATGGGTGTTGTCCATAACCTTATTATTATAGCTTCAAGGGCAGCAATGTCATGTCCATCTTTGAGTACAATGTTCCCTAGGTATAGAAACTTCATCCTTGAAAATTTCAGTATAAAGCTTTGCATGCAGACCCGCCCTCTGTAGGGCAGCGGCCACTGCCGCCAAGTCCTTTTTGTGTTGTTTAAGTGTGGGGAGTAAAACAAGATCTCATCAATGTATGCCATGGTGCACGTAAAATGGAAGTCTCATAGTTCATGGTCGATGACCTTTTGGGTTATGACAGGAGCATAATTTTTGGGCCAAACAGATTAACCTTAAACTGGTATATGCCATAGCTTGTTTAGATGGCCGTCAGCCACCCTTAACCTCTTTTACTCTGACTTAGTATAATGCATTCCTCAGATCCAGCTTCGAAAAAACTTTAATTTTGTGATTACTTGTGAGATTATGGCCTCTAGTATTAGTGGGTAAGGGTTGGTGGAAGTAATGTTGTCTAGATGGCCTTAGCCCAAACGTGGCTTCAAGATGACATCCAATTTCTGGGAAAACACCTCTGAGGGACTATAAGTTACAATATTTTCACAACTAGCCATCCTTTTTCTAGCATCATATTGTAGGGATTTTTGCCCATAATCCCAGTCTGCTAGATTACCTGGAATCGCTAGGGGATAATTCCCTAAGGCGAAGAGAATTGGAACTCGGTTGGCTCAAGTTTCAGAGTAACTACATTTGGGGGATTTTTGGATATTTGCCTGGTCATATCTGTCAGGGATCGATCTGGATGAATACTTAAGATCTCATTGGGCGGAGTTGCCAACGAAATAGAGGCATCTGATAGTGATTAACTATCAGGTGTACCAATTGGGATTAGTCAGGCTTCATCACCAACTGTTTGGGAATGAATAGTAAGTTGTGAGGTGAGTGATGCCATCTGCAACTAGAAAATCGATCAGTTGGTGAGTGACTTGCTTTAATGGGTAATAAGTCCCATTACCTAAGCAGGTCGCTAGCCAAATATGGTTGGTTCACTTGGATCAATAGGAAAATAATAGGGATACATTTTTTGACTCTTTCCATTTTAGGTCTCGAGGATGTCCAACAACGGAATCCTAGCCAGGATGGGGAAGACCATCGCTGCCAAGACGAGGATGGGTGATTCAACGGCAACGGCTGTCATTTCATCAAAGAGGTGTCAACTGAGGGTTAGACAGCCGAATTCCCCACTATATATATTCCCTAGAATTCACTATAATAAGAAACAAGATAATACAAGAGATAATAACAGATAACAAGAGTTATTTAGTTCTAAGCTTCCATTCAGTATAAAGTTAAACTACCATCAGCTTCCATTGTGATGTTCTGTCTCAAGGATATTATTGCTGTGTGAATTAATTGGAAGACTCTTAGAGAAAAAAGTAAATATCAGAGTGGGGATCTAGAGAAGAAGGAGCAGCAATTGGGGATAGCTTCCAACTGTGTGTTGGACTGAAGATACTGTCACCAGGGTATCTCAGCCAAAATCAGGTGGACAAGAGCAAGGGAACAAATCCCTACGAGTATGACATCATGAGTATTTAATCAAGAAAACTGGCCGAGTGTTGGGCCAAAATATAATTTATACTCAACTACAGATAATAGTCTCCATACTATTATTGATTAATAGTTCACTCTTCTTTACAATGTGACAAAGTGTATGAGGAAATTGAACCTGTGCAGTACCAAGGTTACTAGGTTGATTGCTGATAACAACCACTTCAGTAAATTTTTACAAGTTGGTGCTCACTACAGGGGTAGTTGAGTTGAGGAATATAGAAAATTATGTTCTATGAAGAAGTTTCCAATTTTGGAAATAAGTTACTGAAGGAAGTAACAAAGTATAGTACTAAAAAAAGGAAGTAACAAAGAAATAAATTGAAGAGGATCATGTTCAGTGGCATTTACCCAGCTCGGCAGTAGAGCTCTGAGTGATGCAAAATGAAGATACTCAAGTTCAGGGAAAAGGACTTGCAGCCTAGATATGGAACTATCTAGTGCTGCAAGGAAACCAGTTCCACCGGACATCTACTTGAGATGAAGAGTATCAGCAGGGCCAACTCAGGTTGAAATTAGGTCTGTTGGAAATAGTCCTGAGGGACATTAGTATCAACTCAGGTTGAAATGGGTCCACTTTAGATAGTCCTTAGGAGAGAGTGTTTAGATGAGGCATTGGATGAAATAGGAAGCATCTAATCCGGAGAATTGGATTGCCATACCAGTTAAGATATGATGACAAAACAGGAAATGATTAATCCAAGATAGTGAAAAAAATTATTTGATTTAATAACACTCAATCAATGGTCAGAAGTTGCTGGAGATGAGTTCAATTCAGGAGAAATTGGATTAAGCTAACGAGGCTAGAATATCCTGTGTAATTAAGGATAGCCACAAAAGCTAAAAATCGTTTTCAGGAAAAACGATCTGGACAATCAGGCAAACCTGTTGGCTAATGAGATATGAGGATCCAAAGCATTAGTTGCCAAAATAATAGATGAAATTAGGACCTGTTGGACGAATAACTAGTTTGGATTAGTGGCCTAATATTTAAAGTTATTACCAAAAGTCGGCAAGTATAGCCTATACTTGAAGAAACAGCGCTGCTGGTTGTAACGTGAAAAAGGTCATTACTAACTGGAAGTATTGAGCCTAAGAGAAAATAGTTGCGATGTTCCCAGCGGACTTCTGAACCATTAAATGGTTATGTCTTGAGATTTTGGTCAAGTCCTAGAAGAGGACCACTGAACCAAATGGTTGATTAAATCTTAAGAGGATAAGATTTTGAACCATTATAACTGGTAGGTTTAAGTACCTTGGACCCCGTTTGGATGAAGGGGAAACGAAGGACTTCTGAACCTTTTTATAGGTTGCAAATCCCATTGCAAAAGCAAAAAAAAATTATATAAAACATATAAAATATTGATCTTTATGGTCTATGAGTTTTGAACCTAAAAAGCGACAAGAAATCCTCATGGCTGAACAGATGAAATTCCACTCTGATGAATGGGATTACTGGCCATGGTAGCCAAAAGTATCAACCTATTAGTTGATTGAGAGCAGCTCGCTGATCTGTCAGAAGGCCAGAAAGAGGAGGTGCTCAAACTATTTGAAAAGTATCAGGAAGCTTTCGCTCAGGACAACCGCGATTTGGGATGCACATGAGATGTGATCCACAAGGTTGACGCTGGGGAAAATTTGCCAATAAAAATGAGACTAATTTGATGATTGAAAGCTGCTGAAGTGGTAGTGGAGGATGAAATCAGCAAACTAGTGAAGCATGGGCTTCTAGTTCCATCATCAAATCCCTAAGTGAGTCCAATTCTAATCGTGAAGAAGAAGGATGGATCCAACTAGGTGGTGATTGACTACCAAAGGCTAAATAAAATTATGAAGAAGGATTCTTATCCTCTACCAAGGATTGACAATGCACTAGATCATTTAAGGAAAGCGAAGTATTTCTCTGCGATGGATCCGATGTCAGGATGTTGGCAGATCAACTTGCCAAAGGAAGACCAGGAAAAATGCACGATTAATACCATGCAGGGACTTTACCAATCAGCGAGAATGCCCCAGGGTCTATGTAATGCGCCTGCAACGTTTCAGAGGGCCAGGATGTGATATTCTGCGACTTGAAGTTGTCATGCATCCTGGTATTTTGGACGATATAACCATGTTCAGTAAGACGTTTATTGATCACCTACACCACTTGGAAGAAGGATTCAAGCGACTGTCCGCAGCTAACCTGAAGATCAAGTCAAGGAAGTGCCACTTCTTTAAGAAAGAGTTGGAATATCTGGGATTTGTAATCAACTCCAGTGGATTGCAGCCACAAACCCAGAAGATAGCAGCTATAGAACTTATGGCTTTACTGAGGAGTGTCTGAGACATCCAAGTATTCCTTGTGATGGTCAAATACTATAGAAGATTTATTTGGGACTTTGCCCAAAAAGCCGAGCTATTATTCCAATTATTAAAGGATCCAAAAAAGGGTTTGTATGGAATGAAGAGGCTCAGGACACCTATCGTTGAGTTTGTCAGTATTTAATGGATTTTAGTTCTAAAATATCCAAATTTTGTATGGGAGTTTATTATTCAAACTGATGCTTCATTGACGGCGATCAGCACCATACTGAGTCAAGGAGACAAACTTGGGGATAAACATCCGGTGGCATATGTGAGCTGGACACTCTCAGCCACTGAGAGGAACAACACCGTGACTGAGTGGGAATGACTTGCGGTCATCCATGCATGCAAGCAGTTTTGAGTGTACATCCATGGAATGCGCTTTAAGGTGGTAATGGACCATCTTTGCTGCATTGGCTGCACAATTTGAGAGAGCCAGAAGGATAACTGGCCTGATGGGCACTTAAGCTTCAGGCTTATGATTATGAGATTGTCCACCTAGTGGGGGCTTCTCACCAGAACGTGGATGGCTTATCGCAGTTGCCAATGGTCCAGATGGTATACCTGCAGGCGGATGAGCTATTCTAGATAATGGTTGATGGAAAAATTGGGGTTGAGCCCCAAGAAATCTAAGGTGCTCTACTGAAAGTGATGGAAAACGCCAAGACCATGGATGGACAAGTATTTAAGATGATCAACAAGAAGTGGTTATTATTCCCAACACTGTCAAAAAAAGCAGCGATAATGCAAGCAGCTCACAAGGTTGTCATCCTAGAGGCCTGAGGAAAACAACTAACTATATTCTCCAGTACTATTACTGGAATCTATCAACTATGATGTTGCGAATTATCTAGCTTGTTGAGTGCTAGATGCACAAACCACATAAGAATACAACTGGATACTGACTGGTCCGCCCTGGATTTGCCTGGCACACGGTGTCCATCATTGTGATGGGACCGCTGATAATGAGCACAGGGGGAGTTAAGTACATTATAGTTGCTATTGACCATCTGATAAAGTGGGTTGAGACAAAGACCCTAACAAGAGTAGACGCTACCAGTACCGCGAGGTTCATCATGGATCAAATAGTATACTGGCATGAATATCCGCGGTTCCTGCTTAGTGACAATGGGACCAACTACATCTCTCATGTGATACCTTTAAGTCCTGGGACCAGCCCCTACAACTGGATAGGGAGCAGCATCCCTTTCGGACCAAAAGGGGGCAAAGGCCCAAGTGGCCCCTATGTCGCAGTTGAGCGACCTGGCGCATGTGGTTGATGAGCGCTGGATGACTGCCCTTCCTCCTAGAGATATTCAGATCTCTCCCCTCCCCCTCCCCAACCCTGGCAAAATTAATAGAGGGGACTTGCCAGGAGATTATGCAGGCTAGGGGCCATGGGAGGTCCCCTGGGACCCCTCACTCACCAGGGAGAACTTACCAAACTTTTGAAGAAACAGCCAGTGCTGGTATCAGAGCCCAGTCTGCAAATTCCAGGCTAATGGAGCCGATCTGGACTGGGCAGGTCTGAAAATCAGATTGGAACTCAATTTGGGTATTTAGGTTAAAAGTGACTAAGATCAGTTGCCCCTACCCCCCAGAATAAATCCAGGAAGTTTGGATTGCATAGATAATCAAATTGAGAGTTTGGACCAGGTTGCGGATGACCAAGCACCAAGGCTACAGCCCCTTGGAACAAATACAGGAAGTCCAAACTGCATGATCAGCCCGACTCGAATGGTTAAGGCCTGGATCAGTACCATTAACCTGATCTGGCCCCAAAAATTTGGGAAAATCTGCAAAAGTTTTTTTTGATTTTTGCCAAAATTTTGGGCATCCCTCCACCCCTCACCCACCAGCCAACCAAACCCCATTGCTGATCCCCAATTTCCCAATCCCTCAGCATCCCTCACTATGTGATTCTCCAAATACTTAAGGCAACTGCCCTGCCAATGGGCAGTTGTTGGTTCATTCTCTATTCTTCCCGAGCTTTGCGCTAAAATAAAGCCAAATACCCCAAGCGCCTTGTTGTGGACTCCACCTGTTTGCTTTTCTTCAAAATTCTGCTGATTGATCCGGCAAAGTGTGCCACGCCCAAATAAATCTCCCAATGATCGCCGTATGGATCATCTGGTCACTTGACCCTGCCACGTGGTGGTGGATCATATCTGCAGCAAACTGCCTCATTCTCAATGATGGAGTTGATTCTCCATCCATTTTTGCATACCCATCTAATGCAAACCCATCCATTTGATTCTCCCTTGGGATTCCTGAGACCGCTCCCCCATCAGAGCAGCCTCAGGGCGCCCCCTGCCCCAATGCCTGTGAGTTCAGCCCCCACACCTGGCTCATACGCAACTAATCCCACCCTCCTGGGGGCTCACCCCTAATGCTCGTTGTGGGTCCATTTTCCCCTCTGATGGCACCCCTGCCCGCGCGGTGATCCCTGTGCTGCCCCTAGCTGGTGCACAGGCTCACTTGCTAGTAGCTGAAGGCCAGCAACTGCAAATCCTGGAGGAGACATTTTCCTCCCTGCCTCTCCCACCCTAGGGGTTGCCCCTTAAGACTCGCGGTTGCCCCCATTGCAACCATCTGGTTTGCCTTGGGGGCCTTCAGTAAATTTATAAACATTTACTTTCCTCACGTCCCCACTAGATCCCCCCTTATTCTAGTTGCACAGACCACTGTACCCTTGGCATTCTGGGCTCTCCTCTGGGTGCTTACACACCCCAACTGGGAGCCCAGTCTAATTCATATCAGCTGCTTCCATGACAATATTGAGATTAAATGATATAATGGGGATCAGAGGAGTTGTGTCAGTACCTTACCGACCAAAGATAAACAGACTGTTAGAACGGGTGAATGGAACACTGTCTGCAACGCTGAGGAAGCTAGTTTCAGGGAGAACTTCCATGTGGGTAAATTGCCTGAGTTCAGTGATGTTTGCTTATAATATTAGTCATCATACGGCGACAGGAAAGATGATTTTTGAGTTTTTATATGGGAGAAAGGCCGCGTTGCTACCAATTTTATATTTGGTGGTGGAACCTACATCAGGGATGAGTACTGAGCAATAACTGAATTGACTGATGAATATCCTTATTAATAAGCAATTTCAAGCATTTGATACAACCTTTAAGAAAAGGATACAAGCAAAATTGATAGACAATAAGAATTGACCAGCCTTAGAAGAATATCAAATAGGGGAAATAATTTCCTATTGTGATATGCATGGTTTTGGACAAAGAAAAAAACTAGATGCATTGTGGTCAGGTCCATTTGAAGTGATTGCCAGGATGGTGAATGATGCTTATTCCATCAAGAATCTCTTGGATGGAAGAGTTGTGAATCAAGTCCATGCTAAGTATCTAAAGCGATGGATCAATGAAAAAATAAAAGAGTTCCCAAAGGACCAATGAACCATCAAGTTGGTCATTTCCTGATGATTAATTCAAATCTGAAAAAAGGACCTCTGAACTAATCTAGATGGTTAAGTCCGAAAAAAGGACCTCTGAACCATAAAAAACTGGCAGTTTTAAGTACCCAGGACCCAGTTTGGGGGGAAATAAATAAAAAGATGGACCACTGAACTAAAACAAGGTCACGTCCCATAGGAAAAAGAAAGATAAAGATAAAAAATTGATAAAAGATATTGGGAAAAAGATTTTAAACTGCATAGAGAAAAAGCTAATATAATTAGATAATTTAATTGTCCTTGGTATGAGGATGATTCCGCCTATGTTGCCTCTTGGGGGAGTGAGGATGGATTGCAGTAAGAATGAACATCCCATAAAAATTAATATGAGATTGGATGCTAGCGAGGGCTAGACCTACATGAAACCATGTTCTTTGAGCGGATGTTGAGCCCTGAGAGAAAGCAACTAGGGGAAGGGAAAACGAGATGTCAGACGAAGCCAATCGTGAAACCCCAGAGCGGGGAGGAAAGCAACAGTTTAAGAAGAGGCAATCAGTTAATAACCCTGAGTAATCCTGATATGGTACCAGAGCTGGAAGATTAGTCTTGAGCGCTTGCCAACAGGCTTCATCAAGAACACAAGACATATGAGCCAGCAATGGAGAAGGGACGCTTGATGGGGGTTGCTAATTCATGCCCCCTATTAATGCCATCAGTGAAAGATACTGATGGGAAGCACAGGAGAAGAGATATTCATGCAGGGAGAAGATTGCATCCTTCAAGCAATGACTATGGGCTTCTCAGAAGCTAAAGCTGAATGAATGGTGGAACCCAGGTGAGGCTGGAAGCTTTGTGGACCAACTTTGAAGAGCTTGGCCAGCAAAGCGAAGAGCATAAGCGGCGGTATCCCAATCAAGGAGGTTATCAAGATCAGAGGGATTTAGCGCTAGGGTCAAAGCCTCATTGACTTGGGCCCATAGTTCAGCATAGGGAAACTTGAAATGAATACTATTACCAATGGTGAGCTCGGAGACCAGAACAGCAGGTTTGTAATATTGCCCGAGTTGGAAGAGGAACTCAGGGATGCAGGTCCAACCAGCAAGAAATGAGTGATCAAGAGCAACTAGTATAATCTCCGGAGCATCTATGACAATGGTCAGTGCATCAGCAAAAGGAGCCAAATCCAGGAGAGTTCAAAATCCAACTCTGGAATCAATGGCAGAGGAAGAATCAGCTGTGAGTTGTTCAAAAGGATAGGCAGCCTGGTTTTGGAGGTATTACCATTTCTGGTAATTTGACGGAAGGACTAGCTGCTGGTGCCAGACTAGGCGTATGAGTCCTGAAAGGACCATAAAAGAGGTTCTTCCAAGCATCCCAACTTATCTTCTGGAAGAGACGGAGGTCTTGATCAACCAAACTATTCAGAAGCTGCTGGTATCATGACTCGGAATTTAACATATGAGCTGGATGAGAGGGTGGAGTTGGTCTTATATGGAAGTTGACATTACACACTCTACAATCCATTAAGCTCCAATTTCAGAAAAATTAATCTCAGAATTAATGAGATAAGCTCTCCAAGGGAAGAATTAGGAATGACTTGAGCCATGAGGTTATGAGAGAAGTAACAAGTGCGAATAAAAAAAAGTATTCTTAATTGAGCCACGAAATGAACATTGACAGCGAAAGTCTCCTGTCTAGGATAAGGAGAAAATCAGGAAATCAAGGACGCCAGACCAAGAATCCTGATTATGACAGTGGGTCATATACCCTGATGGGGGAAAAACCGGATCCTGGGACTAATATTGTCATGAGTAAATCAATCAGCCCGGCATGACAGTAGATCGTGGGGACCATGCTCTGAGAAGGCAGTAGCAAGGAGGAAGAGGAAGAACGCCATGTGTCAAAGGTTGTCCTGAGCAGCGTTGAGTATTGACAAATGTACTCCACTTGAACCAATGAAGTATTTGACCAAGTGTCTGAAGCAGTGTTCTCATGCCTCGGTTGTTTTTATGCTGGAAATCTAGGCAAGAGGGGGATGTGTTAAAATTTTTTCCCATATTTCCAGTCTGCTAGATTACCTGGAATCGCTAGGGGATAATTCCCTAAGGCGAAGTGAATTGGAAATCGGTTGGCTCAAGTTTCAGAGTAACTACATTTGGGGGAATTTTGGATATTTGCCTGGTCATATCAGTCAGGTATCACTCCATATGAATACTTAAGATCTCATCGGGTGGAGTTGCCAACGAAATAGAGGCATCTGATAGTGATTAACTATCAGGTGTACCAATTGGGTTGGTCAGGTTTCACCACTGACTGATTGGGGACGAATATCAAGTTGCAAGGCGAGTGATGTTATCTGCAACTAGAAAATCGATCAGTTGGTGAGTGACCTGCTTTAATGGGTAATAAGTCCCATTACCTAAGCAGGTCGCTAGCCAAATATGGTTGGTTCACTTGGATCAATAGGAAAATAATAGGGACACATTTTCTGACTCTTTCCATTTTAGGTCTCGAGGATGTCCAACAATGGAATCCTAGCCAGGATGTGGAAGACCATCGCTGCCAAGACGAGGATGGGTGATTCAATGGCAACGGCTGTCATTTCATCAAAGAGGTGTCAACTGAGGGTTAGACAGCTGAATTTCCCACTATATATATATCCTAGGATTTACTATAATAAAAAAACAAGATAATACATGAGATAATAACAGATAATAAGAGTTATTTATTTCTAAGTTATCCATTCATTATATAGTTAAACTATCATCAGCTTCCATTGTGCTGTTCTTTTTCAAGGATATTATTGCTGTGTGCAATAATTGGAAGGCTCTTAGAGAAAAGAGTAAAGATTTGAGCGTGGATCTAGAGAAGAAGGAGTCACAATTGGGGATAGCTGCTAACTGTGTGTTTGACTGAAGATACTGTCACCAGGGTATCTCAGTGAAGATCAGGTGGACAAGAGGAAGCGAACGATTCCCTACAAGTATGACATCATGAGTTTTTAATCAGGAATACTGGCCGAGCATTGGGCCAAAATATAATTCATACTCAACTACAGATAATAGTCTCCATACTATTGTTGATTTATAAATCATACTACTACAAAATGCGACAAAATGCACGAGGAAACCAAACCTGTGCAGTAAAAAGGGTATTAGGTTGCTTGCTGATACCAACCACTTAAGTGAATTTTTATACTCATCATTTCAAGTATCCCAGGCTCTATCCTCAGCTGTGGTGTAGGGGTAGATTGGACAGTTGATCTTGATGAGTTCCATCATCAAGTGAAAATCTAGATTGAACTCAGAGTGGGGCAGCAGAAGGGTAGCCTCATATAATTCAAAGATCTCCTTATAGGTTTTGAGGATGCAGGGCATTGTATAAAGTTCAGCTATTGTTTTGAGAGGGGATTATTCCAGAGTTGCCACAATTGAATTGTCTATATTAGGGTATGGAACAGGGGGATTTTCCCCACGTGATAGAAGGATGTGAAGGAAAGGACGTTCCACTCAAGTTTGGAGGATAATGACTTTCAGCACCACCAGACTACTCTCAGTTCAGGGGTAGAGTAAGTCTGGAATCACTGATATTTTTTGTGTAGAAGTGGTGTCTGTGGACCAAGAAGCATAACAGCTCTTGTAGGTGAAGCGTGATAATTGGTATCTGTGAATCTCCCATGTTTAGGGCCCTGTGCTTTGCTGTGGTCAAGGCCTGTCTATCATAAAGTTTTATAAAGTTATATGAAGTGATGTTATCCACCAAAGAATCTATTACAGTGTGCCTTGAACCTACTTTGATATCCACAGCAAACAAGAAATAATCATGTTTGAATTTTTACTGAAGCTATTTATACAATTATGCTTGGGATGCTATCTATGCTTGAGGCCAACTGGTCATAATATTGAGGTTTCTTGAGAAATTGAGAGGGCATTGATGCATCTCAGGTGTAGGATAATGGTCCAAAGTGGGGTCTGATGGTTCCATTAATGGCTTATGTGGTGTTTGAGAATTCTTCATTCTCAATAATAGGTGAACCCTTTAGTGTGCCAGGACAATCAGTATTAAGTCAGCTGGCCCTTGATTTTTCACCATCATTGATGACCTTTCCTTACAGGCTGCAGGCAACTCCTTAATCCAGCTGGACACCAACTTCACCTTAGCAGAGTAGCCCCTCTTGGTGGGCACCAACGGTCACCCCCATCCTGTGCAGCCTGACCCCTTGCTCCTCCACCTCATGGCTTATCTCCAATTGTCCATTGCTGGCTCCACTAATTGGTCTAGTTCCCACAGTTGATCTGTAATTTCAGGGTGGGATTTGGTTGCGCAAACCACTCCAGGTGTGTTCACCCAACACCTTACCTCTGGGGATCTTCTGTACCTCCTCCATCAGCCAAGATGAACTACATCCACTTTAAAACTAGCAGAGGTAGGCATCCACAATTAATTAAATAAAATTAAGATTGAAACTTTAGATTTTGAAAAAAAAAATTTATGAGAGAGATAAAACTATTTATAGACATTTCTTGACTATCTGTCATTGGCATTCATTGCCAGTATCTTCAGCACTCTCATTGGTGATTTTCCCTGATTAGCATTCATCAGCACTCTCACTGGCAATTCTCTCCTGATTCGTCATAATCTGAATTAATTAAATATATTGAAATCCTTGGCATAAGTAGCCTGTGTCAAATTAAACCAAAATACTGTTGGGAATTTTACCTGATACTCTCATAAAGTTAAAATGCAATTCACTTTATTTAGTTAATATAAAATGGTTCAGCATCCTTAGCATAAGTTGATGGTACTATGAAATTTTACTTTCTGCAGAAATCCCACAATAATTTTCAAATGGAAATATCACTGGGATAAAAGCCTGCCAATACTAACCAATTAGTATTAATAGTTTGACATCCTTGGCATAAGTCGCCGGTTTCAAAATTGACTGAAAACTCTACCAAGTTCATATCCTGACACTTTTTGACATCGAATCTAAGCAATTTATCATCTTAATTAATACTTATTAATTATCTCAACATCCTCAGCCTCAGTCACCAGTGTTGAGACCTACCAATTTCTTATTGGGATGATGCCCAATATTTTCTTGATCCTGCGGATCAAGACAGCTCAACCCATCTCAAATGGGGAGCACAAATTGGGGTATTATCATTAAATAATGAATCAAAATTAGCAAACTAATCAGCAATCATCCTCGATTAATTTTTATATTAATTTTGTTAATATGTGAGGAATATCACCTATTAAAATTCTAACATGTGGTTAAGTTCTTTGATGATCAAACTTCAGCGGCATTCCTCTTTGACCCATTCCTTTATTTCAAGTTAGTAAAGAAACACTATCAGAGCTTCTTATTTTACCAGGATAAAGAGCATTCTTAGGGGACTTTTGGCCACATCATCAATAAGTTTATCAGGGTGGGACCTTGGCGGTCAGACTGCACCACCAGGATCCCAGAGGTGCAACGCAGTCAACCTTGGTGAACAAAAATTGTGGAGATAACTGACTGTCAGTGTGGGGTCTGAGTATGTTTACTGAGTCATGGGAGAGGAAGACGCCAACTCAAAAACTCCACTGTATTGGGGCCAAGTGGTACCATAGGGAGAAGATCAAGCACTTCCATAACGTGTAGGTTAGGAGCCTGGTGGTACTTTTTCCACCAGGTTGGGCTCAGATGCACCACTGGTGACTTGGTTCACTCCTTATCTTTGTAGGTGGATTTTTTTTTCATCCCCATCCAATAGCATAAGTCATCCTTTTTGAGATGGATGAGAGTGGTCTGTTAGCCTATAATATGGTCTCAGTGGGGTCATTTTCCGATTCCATCTGAATCCAAGATGGGCCTCAATTTGTTGAGCCAGTATGTATGCTCCCTCCAGGGTCTGAGTTCTATTGCACCACGCTGCGTGGAATCCCACCCCTGGTTGAGGCTGGCCTGGAAGGCGGCAATAGCAATATCTATGGGAGTTGTAGCAATCCAACTAGCTGCTGGAACGGCTTGATATAGTCATCTAAGTTTGTGGTGAGAACCGTTGGTAAAATAGTGAGTATATAAGTTTTTACCTTGAAGCTAGATTAACTGACATCAATGAGACAATCGTAAAGAGAGAGGGTGAGGCATCCCCTAGGTGGGGATTCTGATAAAGTGTGTTGAAGCCACGTTTTTACCTCTACATATAAGACGTTATGTAGAGCCATTGATTGCTATTCATTAGAGACCTCTGTGCTTCCTGTTAGGGTGTCTAGCAGCTTTAGTTTATACATACTCTCACCACCTGATAGGCTACTTCGTCTAAAGGGCAGGATTTTGTGGGGCCTCTCGCTGTAATGTTGCAGGCGTGGGCGTTTGGGATGGGGGTGATTGGTTGTTATGCCCATGTAAGAATTATTTGATTAATGGCTCTATTT
The DNA here is from genome assembly GCA_022478985.1 of Massospora cicadina. NCBI lineage: Eukaryota > Fungi > Entomophthoromycota > Entomophthoromycetes > Entomophthorales > Entomophthoraceae > Massospora > Massospora cicadina. Next base: position 98,598 of record JAKSZP010013137.1, read on the forward strand.
AGCGTAAACCAGGACCAGAATGTCAGGAGGGCGCGCATAAGGCCATATAGTTTTCTTTTGGCTTTTAACTGGGCAACATTCAACTGATTTTTGGTCATTTACATAACTGCTTTTTAAAGTGGCTAGTGTTACATGTCAGACATTTGAAGTGCCAAGGAAAGACTTGGCTTCAACTAAGGTATTCCAATACCCACAATAGCATCCTTAGTCCACATGACATCACCATACTAAGGTTCTGGATAGGAATAACTTGGGTAGAGATGCAGAAAGTATTTATCTACAAAAATCAATCATGTTTTGAGCACTAGGATAAGGATTAGCAACAGTTTCTCCCATGATTATTGTGATAAAGAGAGTCCATTTTGTCTAGATGATGGTGCTTGTGTATGCCATTCTTGGTTGGGCTCAGAGTCAAAATTGGTCTGAACATGCGCCTAGTAATTGGGAACAGTCATTGTATCTCTAATTTCTTTTTAGCACTAGTGGTGCCCAACTAAAAAAGGGGAGCTGCCATGCATCTTTATTTGCAAATGAGTCAAACAAAGGGATTTTTAGAAATAAAAAATCCTAATATGGAACCTCAGCTAACAGCCTAGGAAGCTATATCAGCAGGTGAGGAAGCTCTAAGTATTTTTGTCTGGCGCCCGCTTTAGCTGGAAGACCATGGCGGACAGCATTGGGGTGGGTTTATCAGCAACATGGGGCGTAAGTAGATATAGTTTTGGGTTTTCTTCATTTATGAGGCCAGCGGTATCCATCGCCCAATGTATTGAGCAATTTGATGCTCAGCAAAAGTGATGAGAGCCAGCACACAAGTGAATACTTGATGTGCTGGTTGGTTTCAGGATACTTTGGGTTAAAAAGAGAAGTTTTTGCCTCATTGATGCAAGCACAGCTCACTTCAAAAGCGAGCTTAATATTTACATATTTTTCATCTTCATCAAAATCATGGGTAAATTTGGAAAATGGAAAACCCTCAACAAGGGGCTTCATCGCCCCATGGAGATGTTGGCGGAGGAAGGTGTTGGCCAGATCAGTTGCTGCTTTTAACGCCATTTTGTTTATATTTATATAAATAGGAAAACCATTTTTAGAGCAAAAACGGCGGGGATTCAAATTGGGAGGATTTACAAAAAAAATTCTTAAAAGCAAAATCTGGCTTGACATTATATGGCCAGTACTAACATCAATCCATTCAAGAGCCTCAAATGGATTAACTCAGCCAGCACTGAGCCAGCCACTAGAATTGGAGCGGTGGCCAGAGCTAATTGGTTATGGACAGTTGACCATGGCAGCTCAGCTGAAACTGAGTCAGCCATTGACTCAGGATTCCAAAATCCGTTCAAATTACTTTTAAAATTTTTAAAACTAGATTTTGATTGGGCACCGCTTTGGGAGCCGCACCCAATATCCCTGAGGCTGGGGGCGGGAGAACTGAGCCCTATTTGAAGAATTAGGGGTGAAGTAGCTACTGACCCAATGCTGGAAGAAGGAATGGCAGAAGCAGCAGAGGTGGAAGCCGTGGGTCACTTGCACTTTTAATAATCAAATTCAAAGCATAAGGGGCGAATGGTTTGGTCATTTTTATGCATGCCCAGAATGGGTGATCAGGGGCAGATCTGACCACAGTGCGAGGGGAATTGCAAGGTGGTAATTATGATGAAACAGGCAGATTGTTGCAAAGGCGTGAGGCCCTGCCAACTGATCTGCCCGCCGGAAACCACAAACTGCAGCATGGGGTCTGCACTATAAATGGCCAAACCCTCTGTGAGCTAATGGCGGAGGCGTTCAGAGGAGAGATGGGAGGGCAACCCAGAAAACTGGACCACCAAAGTGGCCTCATCTGGGAGCTGGGTTCAAATGGTGGTAATGGACATTTTTTAAAAATGATTTGCAGCTTGGCTGTTGCCATTGAATCAGCTTCAAAATGGAAGCCAAGATCAAGATATCTCAAAAAGGGGTGGAAGTCAATAAATCCAGCTAATTTAAAAACTGCTGTGGCCATCTTTTTGATGGCTGTGCTTGCATATGGGAAGAGATTCCCATATTTGACCTAGAGGCTGAACTTCATACTTCTCCATGGGAGCACCAAAGGGCTCCAGAGCACCACCTGGGAGCTTTTGAGGTGGTGGGCCAAGTCCTGAGGGGAGACATAACGCCAGGTTCATTAAGTGGTCTAGCAGAGCCAGCCTGGGCACACTTTGGCGGTGGCAAACAGATGCCAGATGGTGGCGCACCACCCCCCAAGCTGGGGCAGCAGGCGTCAATTGCATCAACATCAGAAAAGTTTTGGCTTGATAAATCTGTCATTTTTATATTTTTTGAAAAATCTGAATTTGGCTTTAAATTAGTTATCAAAGCGATAGAAAGATAATGTATCTCTAATTTTTAAGATCACAGGTATCTTTTTTGATGTTTTTATCTGTCACAATGTTTTCTTAATTTGGTCTTAAGCGTAGTGGATTATGTTGGTGATCTTTATATTTAATTTGAGGCGTAGATCTTCACATGCATAACCTTGGGTGAGGTTTGTAGAGGTAACTCCCTGAGGTGGGCTCCTTGGCTAACCCCTTTAAAGGATGCTAATATGAAGAATACTAAAAACCGCCATCACTATTACTGAAAATAAATGAATAAGATCCTTCACTGGTCATTGCAGCCTCATTTTAGGGGTCAGGATCTTTTAAATTTAATAGAATCAAAAAATTCCCTGTTTTTTGGAACAGTTGATTTATTAGAAAGAGTAAAAAATAACCTAGTGCTCTACTATAAGCATAGTGCTGGTTTTTTATATTGTTATGGGGTTGGATCTCATACTTTTATAGAAACAGACTGAAGGTTGAATGTTCAAAAAGACGCCAGGAACCTGTTCATAGTTATTTTTTAAGTCATCCATTGTTTTTTGGGACCTCCAGAATTGAAACAGCGGATGGCTCATAAAACGCCTTGACTGGAAGGTTTACAACAACTTTTGCAATTGCCAAACTTCTTGCTTCAATCTCATCCTGAGTAGCCTCATCCACAAGATTTTAATTAATTGTTGCATCTGTGAGGTGATTAGTTAATCATTTGGGGATTTTTTTACTCAATTAAGAGCGGTGATTTTGCCCTCTTTGGGTATTTAATTGTGATCTGCTAGTGTGATTGCAAACCTCTTTACAGTGGTACCATGATTTTATCTATTTATGTCTTAGCAGATTCTGTAATGATAAAGGGGTCAGGTGCCCACTGGCTCAGGGTTGGGGCGTGCATATTCTAGTAGGAACAGTGGCCACCCACCACTCACAAGGGTGTGCCCCAAGTCTGCTATCTTCTTCAGTGGCTGTGCTCAAGGACATTCTCTTTTTTAAAGGGGTGCAGCATCCTGTCAATCCTGAAGTCTACGATGGAGACCCTTACACACTTTAAAGGATATTGTCGCCCCAGTCAACTGATCATTCAAATAGTCAGCATAAGGCAAAAGATAATGGTTCTTCACATAATAGAATTAAGCCTTAGATAATCTACACATGATCACAAAGTTCCATCCTTATTGATTACAAATAGAAGAGGTGATGAATAAGGAGACCAAGAAACCTAAATGAGACCTTCTGTTGAATGGTTGATTGGACCTAAATTGTTGGGTAATTTGATAAGGGAAATAATATTAGCTGATGCTAATTTATTATGTATCATATTAAAATTATCAGTGATTATGGACCAAAAATATCCTAAGTATATCCAAACTTGGGATTCGTGGCCTAGCAAGACCACTTAACAATATTTGACTATGATGACATAGGCCTGGGGTCTTGTTGGTTAAGTCAAACTTATTAATAATAGTTGACTTAATAACCCAGGCTCGTGGGCTTTGTTAGTCTATGTTGAAATTTGATTTTAATGTTGATCAAGTTTTAATTGGACAAATTACTAATTAGTGGCATGAATCGCCTAGGTGTTGCTGCCAATTACTTGAAAGGAGCATTAGTTCAGCTATTTTCAGAACTTCAGAAATGCTGCCTTGAGATGTTACAAGTTCAACACCAACCCTGAGGCCATGAAAGATTCCACTTAGTCATAAGGATTGTAGACCCTCAGACAAACTTACTACTTTTTTCTCTGTCTAAGTGCCAGTGAAAATGAGGTGTCATGAGTAAGATTTGGTTAACATCAAACCCTACAAAATTATCTCCAAGTTGATACTAGTAAAATACAACTATTTATCTCTACAAGTTAATTGTTTATTATACAAGCTTTTTGTATTTAATACTTTTTTGTTGTATTAAGTTGAGAAATTACTTGGAATCAGAAAGATCAGGGCAGCGAGCCATTGTACAAGTAATAAACAGAAGAATACAGTTTCAAAGTATCATTTACAAAGAGTTCATATCTTGAATATTGTCACCGTCTGGTCAATTGTCTCCATACAATAGACACTCTAAACTAAAATTATTTCTAAATAAGAACCAGCCCAATTAAAGTAGGATTAAATTTCAACACCTTCTAAACATGGTATTTAAATACACACGCAATGCAATACTCTTTCATTGGTTGCAACTATAGAATGGAACTTGAGTAGTCTGCTTCCCTTATAACAGTTCTAGTGAATGATCTAAGGGGATATAGTCTGACAGCTGCTTCGCCTCTTTTTGCTAAACATTGAAAAAACATGTTTGAAGGTAGAATGAAATCTTCCCTTTATACTCTTTTTATAGAAAACTCGATAGAATTGTCATACATTTGACGTGACAAGGAAAGGCTTGGCTTCCATTGGGGGTACACCAATATCCATAATAGCACCTTTAATCTGCACAACGTCACCGCTCTGATTATTCTTGAGCAGGATCTGCGGGGTACAGATGCAGGAAATACTGATCAACAAACATCATCCACATTCCAACCACTAAACTGAGTGCTTGCAATAGCCTTGACCATGCTTTTTGCACTGAGGAGAGTCTGGTCGGGTTGGATGGAGGCAGCTAATTGGAACATTTGGGGTGAAATTTTTAATTAAAGCTGTGGTTTTCCTGAGATTGCACTTGGTAGCAAGAAGCATCAACTACGTCATTTTGTTTTATTTCAATGGAGTTTTTGATATGCTAATCTTTTATATTATTTTTTCAACTTCGCCTTGGCTACAGCAAATCAAATTATATTATTGTATGTTCAGTTTTAAGAGAGTTTTATTTTTGTATGCATTTTCTTTAAAAAGTTGATATTGCAACATTTCCTATGGTTGGTTTTCTGGATTCTCTCTGCTGAGGGGCACTAATACATAAAACACCAGAGAGATGACTACTGCCATTACAGAGATTTTTGAGTTTGGGCCCTCCATCGTTTGCAGCGGTTTCTTGGAGAGGCCAGAATTTTTAAACCTTTTAAAGCTTTTAAAGCTTTCTTGTACGAATTAATATTATTAAAAGATACAATAAGATAACCTAGAACTCTACTTTCAGAAGAGTGCCGGGCTTTTATTTTTTCAGTGAAGTGAGGAGGGGGTACTGAAGAACATTTCTGACAAGTGATGAGTGCATCTTCATAAAAACGCCATAAACTTTACACAAGATCACAGTTTAAAAATTTGCAACTTGGGGTCTTGTGTAATTCATTATGATGATCTTTGTTAGTTTGTATGGGCTCCAGCATCCTACCATCATCCTTATTTTGATGTCTAACAAAGATCTATTTGGGCACTCAAGGAATTCTGACCAGGTTAAATACAATATTTAACCCTTTTTGGGGATCCAATTTTGTTTCGCTGATTCTTAAGCTGATTTCCTTACACAATTTTCGATTTTCTTTAAACATAATTGTTGGATTTGAAAAGAGGCTGAATTGGATTTTTTTGGTTTGCATATAGAATTGAATTTGGGAGGAACGGAAGATACCCAGCATTTGTCTAGGGTGTGCCCTAAGTCCGCTATTTTTACTAGTAGTAATGTACAGGGCCCCTTCCCTTTCCTTGATCAGAAGGGATATAACACCTGACCAATCTAGTGGACACAGCGCAGAACCCTTAAATTACCCTTTCCTAGAAAACAGGGTCTACACCTCCTTCTGGGGCTTGTACCAGAGCATAGTTATTGTTCAGCAAGGGAAGTTTAATAGCTGCAATGGTCGTGGGCTTGACAATGGAGGGCGCAGGTGCTTAAGGTTTTTAGGCGTAGAAGTCCTTGATCAAATTACAGCAGTTGTTACAGTTTTGGACAGCAATCCAACTGTTCTTATAAGCCGGATACCCTTTCCATGCCATCAGGTTTTGGATTACCCGCTTGACTCTCCAAGCATCCAAAACTTCTTCAATCTCATATTCAAGTGTACCTCTATCAGTATTGCTTTAGTTTCTGCAAGTTTTTACCCTTGAAAAATGACAACGCAGAAGTGTGAAAAGCTTTGTAAATTCTCCAATTAGGACGAAGCTGTACATGAAAAAGATCCATTGTCCAGAAACTTACTTATGGGGAATGGGTCTGCCCTCTTACAAATCGTTTTTGTAACATGAAACTTTTAGGTTAATATTCTTTGTGCTCACCATTAAAATACCTTCCATCTGATAGCTTGGGGCTGCTCTGTGTTTTTGATTAGCAAAACGCTTGTTGTCCTAAGTGCTTTTAGTCAACTGCTTCCACACTTATTAGTGTATTATATAATTATGAATCCCAAAGCTATACTCTTCAGGAATGTCCATGTGTATCTGTGGCCCAATTGTGAAGGCAGGCTTATATCAAAAGTTAGTGTACATTGGTGAATTTACTGTAGAGTCATCTAAAAGGTTATTGTATGCTAATTGTGCTAGTTGAAGGTTGACCGCCAAAGTGTCTTGGGAGGAGATAGTGTAGCAATGGAGATATTGTTCAAGCGATTGGTTGGTTCACTTCATATTTTCATCATTCTGGGGGTGAAATACCAATAACTGGAAAAATTTAAATTTTTATGTTTTGTACAGGGCACATAAAGGTTTTGAGGTGAATTGAGGCCCAATGTTTATTATTATTTGTTGTAGTAATCTAAACATAGTAAAATATGAGATACAAAATAACTATTCCATGTCCTTGTTGTAGTTGTCATCAAGAACAGGGTATTTAGGGCATATTTTGTAAAACTATTCACATTTAACATGATCACGTCAAAGCACTTGTAGGTGGGCAGACCAACATTGAAGCCTACTTATTTCAACGTCCATGGTCCCACCGCCTGCTAAAGTGGGTACAACAGTCCATTTCACCCTGTTCTGTTAATCTTTGTTTGTATGCATACAAGGCGGTATTCTTCCCAGGCGGCCACATCCTTTGCTAGCCCGTTCCATTCATACGCTCTTTTTATCAGCCTATAGTAAATATTGATTCTATGGTGCCCTTGATTAGCGTGTCATGATGTTCCCTTATGACCCATGAACGTATAGTTTTCAGTATTTATATTCGATCATGGAATCAAATTAACCTATTCTTTTGGGAATATTAACTAGAAGGGCTTTTTCCCAACTGTATCTTATCTGTTGGGGTCTGTCATTCTGAGTTTTCTGATTAAGCGTTTAATATGGCGTCTAGGGGGAACACTCAGTATTGACCATTGGGCCTTTTTTGGGAGTATGCTGCTGAGTAGGGGTTATAGGTTGGTGGTGGGTTTTATTGTGGGCTTGATGGGCATGGTTTTGGATGTTGAAGAAGTTGTGATGGAGACGATGAAAGCTGACTCCACTAGTGGTTTGGTCAAGACTTGTTTTAGGAGGATCACCATAACCAACTTTACGCACTCCATGGGATTGGATCCAGAGGACAGGGTCCTACTCAGGATATCTGGTTATATTTGATTCAGTCCTCATACAAACTCATAATTAAAATTGGAGTTGAGGTCGTGGTGCATCCTGGTTTAATGATGTGCTAGTTTCTGCAGTTTACAGCAGTATATGAGTGACTTTTGGTGTGTGCATAACATCCTTTGTACTTTGCCCCATGCAGCATATATCACCAGTGCATCATTTACCATGCAACGGTAGCCAGTTCTTTGACATATATTTCCCATGAGCGTTTGGTACCTGTGAACTTTCTGGAGCTATGATACCAAACGTTTGCAGCTGTCATGCTCCTGTAGCAGTACTTCCCCTTTGGATGAAATGGAGCCATCACATGCTAATATTAACGGTTTATTTTCATCATTATGATTCAATACAGGCGCAGAGCTAAAAACTTCCTTGATAGTGTCAAAACCCCTTTGACGTCCTTCTGACAAGTTGAATGTTGCGTTTTTTCCTGTTAGTGGGTGAAGGGTGGAAGACAATTCTGAGATTGCCAAGGAGAATTTTTCAAGAAAATAACTGATCCTAGGAAGCTGTGAAGCTGTTTCTGAATAATGGGAATTGTCCACGGTTGTTGCTTCTAGTTTTGAAAAGAAAATGTTATGTTCATCCTCAAGTATCAGGTTTCCTAAGGATTATACTTTAACATTATAAAATTCACATTTTAATTTTAATACTTTTCTCTCGTTGCAATCACTTTTTCAACTTATTCAATTCAAGTCTGGATTTAGTTTGATAATCTCACAGAGGAGATTAGTCTGCGCCCATGTCAGGGAGCAGTTGGGCAAGTAAGGTAAGAGGCACAGGTGGTAGGCCCGCGACCTCCAACGTTCAAAAGCGCCCCGGAGAAACTGGCATTTTTAGAAAAAAATAAAAAACTGGTGGTTACTATTTCCCCAAAAAATCCTCTCTTGGCATGCGTGATGTAACCAGTACATCAACACGCTGCACTCTCAACCACTCTCATCGGTGGAATATGGAGTCTGGGTGTTCCTGGATATCCAACAAACAGCTTTATGGGAAAAATTTTGTGGGGATGTGCACACTTATTTCCTGACTGCAGTGTACGTCGCACCTCACTCCATGTCATGCAGTTGGCTGGATCTCGGTTTCAAAAACAAGGAGGCAGCAGATGAAGCTGCTGCATGCGCATTGTGATTGACCTCCCAGAAGGGCAGCGGGCCACAAAACCAAGCGCACCAGATGAACAAAATCAAACCAAATTTTCCTCACGTTCAACTCTTTGCCCACTACAGTCAAACGTGCCATTCTGGAGCAGCACCTGAAAGATGGTCTCACCATATATGGCGAAATATGATCCTTCAAGATGCAACGCTTTACGCTGATGCCACACCTGTTCACTGGCAAAGCCATTGCAGTTCTGACTCCATTTGAGGAGATCGCGAAGGACCTACTCCAGATCCCGCACTCCACTTATGTTAATATCAAAGGGCATACCACCCATCCTTTCCAGGTAACCGTAGACAGCGCACCCCCCATCTGCACCCACTGTGACACATTCGGCCATAAGGCACATGCATGCCCCACCAAGGAGGGCATCACATTCCAAGAGCACCCCTCGGTGGCCATGGACAATGGGGAGGCGCACTATGAACCAACCACCAGTACCAAAGAGGCCTTCCCATGGGGAGCACAAGGCTACTACTTACTAGTAAAGCCTGTCTCCCCTCAAGAGCAAAAGAAGGCCAAACAGGCCCGCAGGGCCGCAGCCAAGGAAGCGGCCAAAGTCACCTCCACTCCCACACTCCCAACGCCAGGAGGACATCAAAACCTTTGCGGCAGAAGCAACTTGGGAATCCCTCAACCAATCAGATTGGGAGGCCCAAGCCAAATGGGCCACCTAATCTGAGGATCCGATGGGTGACTTGATCTCACCTGACATTTGCAACCAAGCCCTGATTGAGACTGACTTGGTCTCCAACCTACCTGAAAATTTTTTTTGAACCAAACGTTGGTGCACTGAACTCATCCACACCGCAAAAAATTTGTTTGACAGCGGGAAAACAAAAAGCAAAGGCAAAAGACAAAGTGAACCTGTCTGCTAAAATTAACAAATCTACTGATAGCATTGCTGCAAACACCTGCACCACTGTGAAGGCCCGTGGGGATCCAGAGGAGGCTGGTGGGCCTGGGTGCCCACCCCCTCGCACTTAAGGTGTGATAGGTGAAGCCTTCACTTTAGGGATGTTGAATATCGCTGGACTCATTGCCTCGCCGTCCTGGGCTAGGAAACTGAGTTTTTTACAAAAAAATTTACCAGTGGACATCCTGGCCATCCAGGAGTCCCACTGTCCGCGAGGTTCTGAGGACGCTTGGAAACCATGCTCCTCCCTTCCCTATCCTTCTGGTCTGAGCACTGTGGGGTGCTTATTCAGAAAAAAAATTTTGATTTTTATCATCTGAATTCTTCCTCGATGGCCAAGTCCACATTGTTACACTTTTTATAGGCTGATATGGCGCACGCTATCATCAACATTTATGCCCTGACCTGAGCACGAGAGCGTTGAGAAATTTTCTCATCAGTCAAATTTTTTCCACTACCCCCTGACCCTTTCATAGTTGGCGACATGAACTGTTGGCTAAAAACACCCACAGACCATTAGCCTTCCTCATCCCATGCCCCCCAGGGTCACGTAGAACTTTGAATTCTAAAGGCCACCCTTGGGTTGCTAGACGCGCTGCTGCAACAGGCTCCGCTACTTATGAACTTGATGTGCCCCCACATTCACAACGGCCAATTAAGTTCCATGTCCTGCATTGACCTTATCCTCACGCTGGTAAAATTTTGATCTCATATTTCCCACTTCCACACATCAAAAATTGATTTCTCTGACCACTAGCTGGTCTCGCTAACCTACCACTTACCTGTCACAGTGGCTAGGGCTCCACATTGGTGCAAACTCTGACCACCCGAACTTGCATCACCAGGATTTTCCACTTGGGTGGAATCAGCGACTTCAGCAAAAGAGTTTATTACACCATTTTGCATGGACCCAATATCCACATGGTCAGCCTTCAAAGGGGATACCATCCGCCACGCTCGCCACCTCTCCTCCTGACGCTCAATAGCTACATCAGCTGTCATCTCGCGTGCTCTGGCAGAGTTGGCACACCTGGAATCCAACATCCCAGCCACAGGCTACAGCCCTGCTTGGGGCTGGAAGTGGGCAGAAGCAGCCACCCACCTCAACGCGCTTGAAAGGCAACACAGACATCAGGTTTGTGTTCAGTACAGGGCCAAACACATTACAGAAGGTGGCATGTGCTCCGCTTATTTTTTAAAAAATTCTTCGCACCACAACAGAGCATGGCCTGCACACAGGTGTGGAGGTCAGATAATTCCATCGTGGATAAATTGACAAAAGTGGCAATCAAAATACAAAAGTATTACTCTGAGTCGTACCAATCCAATCCAATTAAGCTGGCTGAAATGGCGAAATTTATTGATAGCATGCACATCTGCACTGCTTCCCAATACCCAGAGTTAATGAATTTGATTACTCCAAATGAACTCTGGTCCGCCATCTGCGGTGCACCAAATCGGAATTGCCCAGGCCCTGATGGCATTCCTTATGAGTTTTGTAAGAAGTACTTCAAATATTTATCCCCACTATTGCTTGCCTCTCTTAACCAGAGCTTTTTGAAACGCGCCTCCTTCCAGGAGGGCAAGAGGCCTACACCATCACACTCTTCAAGAAATGGGATGAGCTAGACCTAGCCAACTGGCGCCCCATTTCTTTAACTAACTCAGATACAAAAATTTTAACTAAAATTATGGCTAACCGTCTAGGGATTGTTGCCTCTGCTACCATCCCCCCAGAACAGTTCAGTTTCATACCCAGAAGGTCGATTTGGGACAACGTGCACTCTGTGGCTAATTCATGCCAGTCCACGGCCTCTGGGGCACCTGTATTTTTGGACCAACAGAAGGCTTATGATAGAGTAAACTGGGAATACCTCAGGGCCTGTCTCCACCAATTCCGCTTGCCCCCTCGTTTCATCATCTGGGTGATTCTGCTGACAGAATCAGCTACAGTGTCAGTGCGTGGCCCTGGCTTTCTCATGAATGTAGTCCGCCCTCAAAGAGGCCTACACCAAGGGGACTCCTTAGCCCACTCTTATATAACTTCAGCCTTGACCCACTACTTTGAAACGTGAATGCCCGCCTCACTGGGGTCCATGCACCAGCCAAGCCCCAGTCAAGATGATGGCGTTTGCAGATGATTGTGTGGTCTGGGTGTTTAATAATCAAGATACACACGCGCTCAAAGCTATCATCCAGGAGTATTCCCGGGTAAGTAATGCTGCACTTAACGCTTCCAAAACCGAAATCATCCTCCTTGGTTAGTATCAAACCTGCCTGGGCCCCAGAAACCAGTGCCCAGCCTGTCCCATCTGCTCGCACATGTGCTCGCCTTCCCTGCTCACCCCACACCGCCCCACTTGTGCTCCCCTTCGTGCCACGCCCTAACATAGGGCCTGTCCGCCATCTGGGCGTGTGGGTGGAGGCAGGCGGGTATGCCTCAGCAGTAATGGAAAGTCATATTCTGGACAACGTGATGAAGCGCATCGCCTCCCTCAGAGCCCACCCTACTTCCCTTACTGGTAGGGTTGTTTTAGCAAACTCTATGCTCCTCTCCAAACTCTGGTTTGGAGCCCATGCAATCGCCTTCTCCCTGGGTTTTTTCAAATCTATGTATGCCCTTCTACAAGGGCGGCTATGGTCAGGCCGCCCACCGCCAGTGCGGCTTGAGGTCATGTTTGGCCCACATCGTAATGGTGGCGTGAGCCTGCTCAACTTTAAAGCCCATGCTGCCAAAATCCTGGGCAATTGTATTGCGGCCGTCACTGCCCCTACGCTCCCCTCCCAACACTGGTCCTGCGCGGCCTGCTCCAACTTCTCCCGCGCCCTGGGCCTTAACAATCCATCGAACCCTCACTCCTTGATGAAATATCTGGCTTCCCACCCATTGGCCACAGGTCCTCATGGTATTAAAACCCACTACAAACGAATCCTCCTCTCCATGCGGATCGCTGAGTGGATAATCCATATTAATGGACACACAGCCCAGAGAGGCCGCCCCTCTCCTCGGTTCACACAGGAGGTACAGGGGTTACCCATTCTAGATGGCTTGATCCCCACACGGCCCCATGTCCTATCCAGGGTGGACTACCTGGACATGATGGACATTTCTTATTCTCTTGAGACCCAGAAGACTATTTGGAAATATGCACACCACCCTCTGTTGCAGCCTCGAATCTGTTCCCATGTGTGGCGCTGCCTGAGGCGGGTGTACCATATGGCTGAGCGCTCTAATGCTTTACACTCATCCTGTGTCGTGTGTGGCCAGTATGGAACGCTGTTCTACCGCCTGTAGAAGTGCCCTACCTCTAAAGCGATATGGCGCGAAGTTCAACGTCTGCTTGGCCAGGATCAAACACATCCCTTCAGTCTGTCATGAGATATGTTTGCTATATCCATGGTATCCCCTCTTCCACCCTCCCTCCATGCTCTGGTGGTCACACTCGCCATGTGGACTATCCACACGATTGTCTTGGATGCCATAGCAGGCTCCACCCCCACCCTCCCAGAAGCTGTCCACAGATTCCAGTCCCATTTGGTGGACCACTTCTAGGCGTGGATGTTTGGGTACCTCCCACCGCGTCGCCATCAGCTAGTCTCCTCCTGGTTCCCGGTTTGGTTCATCAACTCAGACCCTTTCCTCCACACGTGTTCAATTGTGGTTATGGCCCCTTTACACGTTCCCTCCTCCTCCCCATAGTGGCGTTCCCGCTGGCAACAAGAGATAGCATCGCTTCTCTGGGGTGCCTTCCCTGTTACTAAGTTTAGTTTTCTTTCATGTCTACATTTGGAAGTGTCCGTCCCCTGGTCAGCCTTCCCCGCAATAAATTCAAAAAATTCACATTTTAATGTTTTGTATGCAGCGTTACATTTTGTAAAGTGGAGGTCATTGTTATCAAGTCCTTTTCATGTTTTTCCAGCATGGAGAAATGAAACAAGATGTTGTCAATGTATGCCATTGTCACGTGAATTGCAGGTCATTTAGCACGTGGTGATGACCCTCTGGAATACAGCAGGGGCGTTTTTGAGTCCAAATGGCATGCCCAAAATCTGGTATATGTCTTGGCATGTTCAGATGGCTTTTAACCATTCTTGCCCTTCTTTCACTTGGAACTAATATAATGCATTTACCAGGTCAACCTAAAAAAACTTTATAATTTGAAATTGCTTAATATATCTAAGCCTCAAGTGTAAGCGGGTAAAGGTAAGGAATGGTAACGTTGATTAGCTGGCCATAGTACACACAGCGATACAGGGTGTCATGAGGCTTCTGAGCTAATAACACTGAGGATGGTAACTTCCTAATGTTTTCTATTATGCGTCCCTTAGCCATAATCTCATCAATCCAGGTTTTCAGGATTTGGTACTCAGCTGCAGTGTAAGTATAAAGTGGCCAAGTGATTTTGATGTGGTCCACCATCAATTTGGAATTTAATATCGAACTCATAGTGGGGCATACGGTTTGCCTTATCTACATCAAAGATCTCTTTGTAGGGTTAAAGTATAAGGGGAATCTTTGGCATATTTTCTAATGCTTCAAAAGTAGAGTACTCCACGAAGGCTACTAGATAATTCCATTTTGCCATAGTGGGGAGTGTTAGATTTTGATGGTTAACTCAAAAATAAACCCTTTGAGAAAACCATCAATGCTAATAGATTACTCTCATTGATGGATCCTTTGATCCTTCCCGGTTCATCTGCAAAATTTGATAGCTCAGATTCACCTCAAAACTGCCTTTATTGCATCTAAACTACCCAATTATCGTAGCTAATAATAGTTATGATATAATATTTTGGCTAATTATGGGATCCACTTGGGTGAACCAAGTGAATTTACAACACAAACTGAATTGAATTTATAATTAAGTAAGTTTATTTTTTGTATGTTGATTATCATAATTGGTATGATAGTACTTGCACATGGATGGCCTGAATAGGAAGTACTAGTACTATTGAGAGGCTGATGACGTCCTAATTAAGGGTGCATCATTATTTAAATTCCATATGTTTTTTCTCCCCATTTATTGTATTTTGTCATCTGTATGATAAAACATAATTGGGCTGATCAGAGGAAAAATACACCACTGAGGTGCTAGTATTAAGCCTAAAATAATGCAGATTATGAAAGTATTAGTGCCTCCAATTAGGCTGAAACAATTGTAATTAAGTTGATTCAAGGGCCAAATCAGCTTGGGATATTTTAATAACCTATGCCATAATCTATAGTTGATTGTTAGGCTGTAATGAACTCATCTAATAGATGAGTATGGCCAGGAGATGCCCTAGAAGTATAAAATACCGGTGCCTGGCCTTGAAATAAAATATTATCTTTCCATTTAATCATATTTTCGTCTTATATTGTCTTATATTGTTTTAATCTTCATATTAAGAAGTGTAGACAAGCATTCAGGGGAGCTTGTCATAATTACCTGTGTATGGAGAGTTCCCAATTAGAGAGGGAAAATATACCCAGAAGAGACAAAAATAGTCAAATGTTTTTGTTTAGCATTGTGAGCTTCTGAACGGTTAAGAAATACTGTAAAACGCATAGCATAATCAAGAATATATTGCCAAAACTCTTCCAAACTATCAAAACGGGAGTATATTTAATATGCAAGCTGTATTTAAAAATCTCACAAGTGGTGCTCACTAAAAACCACTTTACACTTTTAATATGAGTAATATAAAAAATGCCAGTCAGACGCTGCCAGAAGATATGAAGAAAACAATATGTAAACCAGAAACTGAGAAGCCACCGAGTACTTTAATACTGTTCGCCAGAATACTCAGGTGAGTAATCCATACTCCTTAGATATTATCATGGTGGGAAGAGGGCATGCAGACATAACAGTCCCTATCAAGTTTACCTCTTTATTTTGCAAAGGAGATGCTGGAGACCCTATTTCATGGGTAAAAATTGGTACATCGCAGGTGGACCCATCTTTTGGGATATTTACTACTTGAAGGATCAGGCCTTCAAGATGGAGATGTATATGCAATACCAAGAGGCGACCATGGCAACTCTGGCCAGACGCCTAAACTGTATTCAAGCAACCAACGAGTTCTAGTTTAGCTTTGTAAAGCTCTCAATCAATCACCCAAAGGATACTGGCTTGGCAGAATCTAGAACTTGTGGAAATATACATAGTACAAGAGTAGGAGCGATATTCCCAAGCTAACTTAATGGATAAGTTGCATTATAGCTTTAATGAAGTTAGAAAGCATATTATCAATAATTATGAACAGTTCAACAATGCCCACAGAATAAACACTTTGGAAAAATGACTTAATGAAAAAGTTCTAAAAATTGCAGATGAGTTCCTCTATTTACATGGATTGACCAGTAAGTGGGTCCACAATATCTAAAATGCTGCCAGAAATTGGAGAATTACTCCGAATTTCTGTCATCTCAGAATGAACATTTGACCGAAGATGTCACTTCTGCTTAGAGAATCACCTGAAATTGAAAACCATGCATGTTCAGATCGATGAATATTCCCAAACTGAGTTGGCAGTATTACAAAAAAGCGTTTAAGATCTGGTTTCCATGCCAGTAGGGCTGAACTACGAGGAAAATTTCGCGCAAATTCATGAAGAATTTATGAAATCTGGTCAACATTTTCGTCCATGTCAGCAAAGAATAAGAACTTGCTAAGGAATAACAAGATTCTCAAACCCAGATATCAGCATCAAATGAACATGTTGCTAATCTAGCCAAAGATGTGAAGCATACACTGGCTTCTCAAATTGCCTTTAAAAAAGAGTGTGAGAGTCTTAAAAAGAAAGTTGATCCCTAAAAGAGAAAAGTTGCAGCTTTTCGACCAGTCCTCAAGGGGGAGAGCAGTAAAACCTCTAAGAATTCAGGCAGAAAAAAAATCTGGAAATTACATAAGGTCAAAATTCAGATCTAGAAATCATGCAGTTTGGAGCAATTTCATGAAGCAGAATCTTTAGGGGTCAAGATGGATGATGAAATGGATATTTCAGACGTTTGTTTAATTCCCAAATTTTTTGCTTCCATCCCAACTCTGGATGAAATTTGCTGAAAACGTGGACACATTCTGATAGAAGATTTCCTGAGACTTTAAAACTCTAAGTGAGTGTAACTTCTCTGGTCTATTCCTATTGCAATGACTTTAATCCTTTGAATTTTCCGTGATTTGATAAAGGAGGAAACGTAACTTTGTTCTTAAAAGTTGTATAAAAAAATTCTATGCAAGGAGGATATGATCATGCAAAATCTACAGCTCTTGTTAATTGCCTGGATTCCCATAGTGTTGATCTTGTTATGCCCTATCTGGGTGATGATTGGTCCTGTTTGGATGTGAAAAAGCTGTCATAAGACAATTTGGAGGGCTGATAAACTATTCGCCAAAAAACAGACCTAATTAATATCAAATTCCAGAGGAATGAGTCCATAAGAGACTTTTTGGAAAAATTTTACCATGAGGCTCAGGCCTTACTTGGTCTAAATGCTATAAACAAATTTGATGCAAAGATTGCCTTGCAGCATACTGTTAAGCCATACCTTGACTTGCAGCGTGTCATGATTCCAGCCTTTAATCGTCTCATGGGAGAAGCACTTAATAATTATTTGAGACAGTGCGCAAGTAGCTTTGACACCCCTAATCAGCCCAAAGAGTAATCAAAATTTTGATTCTTGGGACCAAAAAATACAATTTTGAACAAACAGGAAAATAATTGGCCTGTAAATCATAATAATAATCAGCAAACAGGGCCAATTACCTGTCATAATTGTGGATGAAAATGACTTTTGCGATCCAATGCTACAGATGGCCAGATAAAAAGCATGGGGTCAATGTGGCCTTAGTATTGACAATGAAGAAAAGGTGGGAAAAGAGCAGATGGAGTAGAGGCGGAATGCTCTACCTCCACTAATGCCTTAACACACATTCCGCCTGACCCTGGCAAGCTTTTCTTGCTTGCTGACAAAGTGGCTGAAGTTAGTCTACACCACATCATGGCTGACGATGTTTTTATGTTTACCACCTAAGACAAAGTGAAAGCTTTAAATCAATAAGAGGTCACTGAAGAAGCTTGGGCTGAAGTAGCAAAGCCCTACTCCAAACAAGTCATAAATCAAGGGCTAAGTAACCAACCTAAGTGTTCATCCAATCTGCCCACACTACATGACGTGAAAGTGGTCATACCCATGAAGACTTTAGCAAAAAATTTTTAGAAATCTGCTCAAGTCTGAAGTCCTGCTTGGAGCCAAACACTTACTACAATATTCACTTAATAAACGATTCTGATACCTACTCTGAATATACATATATGAATATTGCAGTAAATAAGGTTCAGGTTCAGGCCATTATTAATAGTTGGGAACCTATCAATATTGTCAGCACCAAACTGGTAAAGAAGCTGAAGATTGCGCCCAACGTTGCTGTCACGTGTACATGACATAATAGTGGGGACCAACCCCAAAGACAATGCTGGGCGCCAGAAGGCCCAGAGGGTGAAGCTGCAGGCCCTTCCCAACCTGAGGCACACCCTAGACCAACGCTGGGTTCAGGAAAAATATGCCCAGGTTGGGACTAGTGGTGTGCAAACGCCCAGCCCCTGACGTTGAGCCAGGAATTAAAACAATCGATCTACTTAATGAATGTGGATGGTTTATTTCAGTTTATCGAGGAGCAGGGTTTCAAAACCTGTTCCATTTTTGAAATAACGCGCTTGGGTCGAATCCAACTTCAATCAATCACTCTAGTGAAGTCAGTTCCAGCCTATTCAACCAACTCAGATAGCAGTGTTGCCCTATCTGTGAGTTGGTGCTTGGGCCCACTGTGGCATAACCCCTATTTCCCCACTCAAGCTTAAATATGTTTTCCCCGACCAATATCCCTTTTTGGTCGACTTCCCAAATAAACCTTTTCCCATTTACATTATTTTAAATTTTATGATATTCCAAACGCTCCTGTGTGCAAACCTCTTTGAGGAGGTCTGGCGCTCCATTACCCTTGCCATTGCAAGTACCTTGCAGCTCTCCCCTTGTGCACTGTTTGTTCGCCCATGTTCCCTCCAACCTGGGCCGCTTAGCCCCATCCTATATGTGCACCGCGTCGCCCTTATATGGGTTTTTATTATAAAATCTGCAATTTCTTGCCTAAGCTGTTATTGCTCCAGCACCCTCTGCTGGGCTCTAATCACTTTGGCACTAACAGCTAGTTCCCTGGCGTGGGCCTGGTGCACTGCGCACTGCCATGCTGGGAACAGGAGAGTTATAGACACTCTCCTTACATTAGTTGACCAACCTTTTTTCATATGTGCACAAACTTTTTCCGTGTAGAATTTTTCCAAAGAGGAAACAGTGGCAGTCGGCTGTGGGCTCCAGCTGTCATTAGCCACACCGCTGTTTCCTCTTTATCCTGAAGGTTGGAGCAACTCAGCGTTATTATGGTTGCCTCCAACTGGAAAGTATCCACCCTTCATGATCAAGCCTGGTGGATTCAGATGCTTTGAGGTCTGAAGGTCGTGATTCCCCAACTTTCCGCCGAATTTTCTAATGTCAATTTAAACAAATGAGTTTTATTTTGCCCGCGCATTCAGCCAATGCCATTAGAATCAGTGCAGATGGGTCTGGAGTGTGCCTTGGATAACTCGGGCATTCCATTGCTGTTCAAAGGATAGGATCATTTGCATCATAAAATGCGTTTTATAATGAAAACCTGGTCTCTATCTCTGAACCGTTTATTAGTGCATATGGCATTGATGAGGACCCTATTATGGTATATCATATTACCCCTAAGAACCCACGGTTGACCTCTACCATGATTCAGCGCACTCAGAAAGTGGAAAAGGAACTTCGTTTAAAATATAATCAAGTATATGCACCTGCAGAAGGCATGGTGGGGTATGTGGCCTCAGTATTAAGAGTGGCCAACTATCCCTCCCCTTATTTGATTCCAAAACAGATTCTGTTGGAGTGCTTGAGCCAGAGGAAGAAATCTTGGGTGAAGTGTTGTCATTGTCTACCAAAAATAAAGACCATTTCGGGTATTTTCTACTGACTGCTACCCTCTCCTCTCCTTTAGGGAAGCTCATCACTAATATTTTGGTATATACTGGCGCCTCTGGAAACTTTATGGACCAGTAATTATCCGACTACCTTGGACTGAGTTACTTTCCAGGTGATGTGGTTAGGAAATGGGAGTCCCAAGGTATTCTCACTCTGAAGATCATTGGGACAGTGGATTATCAAGTTGACAAGTACCACTTGTCTGATCACTTCAGTGCTATCAAAAACCTCCTGTTCCCTATCATTTTGAGTGTGTAGTGTTAGTGGAAGTTTGACGTTAGAACTAACCTGAAGGAGAATACCCTGTCCCTCACCATAAAGAATGGGCGCACATTCATTGTGCCTTTGTCAGAAGAGAACGCCCAGGGCAAATTGCCCCACTGGCCCCACCGTCTCCCTTGTCGCCTTGCCTCAATGCAGAAGCCCTCAGTGGAGATAACTATACCTTCTTTCTTGGAGGGTTTAGAATCCTCTTTTGATGCATCATCTGCCAACGCACTTCCTGAGCACTCTGGGTTCAATTGTGACTTCAAGCTCACAGTGGATATGATGCGTATCTCTTCCCCTATTTACCCACTGACTGTCCGGGAGGAAGAGGCGTTGGATGTGTGGGTGAAGGAACAGTTGGCCAAAGGTGCGATTTTTCAGCGTACCTCCCCTGTATGCTCCCCTTACTCTTTGTGTTAAGTCTGATGGTACTTTACGCCCCTGCGTTGACTATGGTAACCTCAATAACGTTACTGTACCAGACCTCCATCCCATCCCTTTGGATTCACAGATTGCACGCTATGTGGAGAAGGTGAAGGTCTTCTCCAAGCTTTAATGCGTTCAATCAGATCCGGACTAAAAAGGGACAAGAGTGGTTGACCGCATTTCATACCAGAAAAGGGATCTTCCAGTTTTGGGTCATGCCCTTTGGGCTTAAGAATGCCCCTGCTATCTTTCAACGCCGCATTGGGGGACCTGTTAGGGGTATGCGCGGTCGCTTACATGGATGATATCCTAGTGTTTTCCCCTGATCAGGAGTCCCATGCAATCCACCTTCAGCAAGTGGTGGAGCAGTTAAAGGAGGCCAACCTTACATTGAAAATTTCAAAGTGCATGTTCTTCAAGTCCCAGGTCACGTTTCTTGGCAACGTCGTGTTTGACCAGGGACACATGATAACTCCAGACAAGGAGAAGGCGATTCGTGAGTGGCCTACCCCACCTCATTCAAGGAATTAAGTAGCTTTTTGTGGACGTGTACGTTCCTCAAGAAGTTCACTCCCAATCTGTCTGAAGTGGCGGCTCCCTTATACAAGGCTAGTGGTGCCAAGGTGCTTCAGTGGTCCCCACTTTGGAGGATGCTTTCCAAGCAGTGAAGTGCACCCTGTTGTCCACAACTGTTCTTCACCATTTTGATGCTTTAAAGGAGTTCATTGTGTCAACTGATGCCTCCAACTTCGCCATAGTGGCCACCTTGTTACAAGTAGTCGAAGATGGGACTGAGCATACGGTGGGATATTTTTCTAGGAAAATGTCTCTGCCTGAGTTGAACTACGCCGTTTACAACAAGGAGTTATTAGCAGTGGTGGAGGTGCTGACATATTGGCGTCACCACTTGCATGGCTCTACCCAACCATTCCACGTATGTACATATCACCGTGCCTTGCAGTACTACCATGTCCCATATGTCCTAACCCCACGGCAGGCCCATTGGCATGAGACCCTTGCCCAATTCGCATTCATGTATGAGTTCACCAAGGGAAAGGATAAGGGATTGGCGGATGCTTTGAGCCGCAACGCTGCTTTAGCGTTTGATCCCAAGGAGGTAGAAGTTCACAACACCCAGGTGATGATCACTCCAAGTAAACTTATGCCTCAACGACCCTATCCCTTGGCCAACGGGCCAGCGCTTGCACCTCTTGAAAACGTGGAGGAATATAGTATGTGCAGGAAAGTCGTTCTTTCTCAGCCGCTGGCAGCGGAATATACTATGTTACTTGCTAAGTGCGAGTTGAATCAAGAGGATTTCACCAGGGGCTATCACATGAAGGATGAGATGGTGTGGTTTCAGGGGCGCCTATGGGTTCCTGCTGGACCACTCCGCCTGGAAATCATCCGGGACCATCATGATGGACTTACCACTGGTCATCCTGGTAAAGCGAAGACCTTGGAGTTGATATGTCGCACATACAATTGGAAGGGCTTGCCTGCTCAGGTGGGGCGGTATTGTAAGGAGTGCCTGGTATGCAACCAGATGAAACTTATCGTCAACCTTAAGCAGGGTTGTTGGTACCAGTCCAAAAGGCTGATGGGCCCTGGACTTCCATCTCGGTTGATTTCATTGTGGAGTTACCAGCCTCAGATGGTTATGATAGAATTGTAGTGGTGGACCGGTTCACGAAGTTTGCCCACTTTATTTCTTGCAGAACCACCATAACCGCAGCTGAGATGGTTAGCCTTTTTGTCATCCATGTGTTTGTGCTCCATGGGGTCCCCCAAGAAATTATCAGCAACTGGGGCCCTCAGTTTACCTCCATTTTTAGGAAAAGTTGTGTAAGACTCTTCAGATTCGCCCTTGCCATTCAACTGCCTATCATCCCCAATCAGATGGGCAGACTGAACGAGTGAACCAGTGCTTGGAACAGTTTATGCGGTGTTACACCACTGCAGATCATTCAGATTGGGCTTCCCACCTTCCCATGGCCCAGTTTAGCTACAACAATACCTTGCACTCTTCAATTGGATGTTCCCCGTTTTTCGCCACCCATGGCTTTAAACTCGTCTTTAACATGGAGCCCAGCTGTGGGTCGAAGGTTGAAGCGGCGGTGGACTTTACCAAGACGATCAAGAGGTCCACTAGGGGTTTCCACAAGCTTGGAGTCGGCTATGCAGGTATATAAGGAGAATGCAGATGGGAAGCGCCGAATGGGTCCTGTATACAAGGAAGGGGATCTCATGTTGCTTGATGCTCGTAACATCCCAATAAAGCAGCATGTAAGAAGCTGGGACCAAAGAGGATTGGCCCCTACCGCGTTGTTAGAAAGGTGGGCCATGCCTCATACCAGCTAGATCTCCCCCTCATTCTGGATCTTCTCTGTGTTTCATGAGAGCAAACTGACGTTGTTAAGGGCCCCTCATCAGAGACTCATGAGGCCTATCGCGTGGATGGGGCGCCAGAGTGGGAGGTGGAAGAAATAGTTGCCTCATGCCACGTTAAAAGAAGACTCAAGTACCTAGTATCCTGGAAGGGCTTTGACACTGCAGAGAACAGTTGGGTTCCAGCGCGCGACTGTGTGCATGCTTAAGATCTGATTGACGCCTTCCACCATCGTTTCCCCCAGGATGCTGGATCCCAATCTGAACTGACTGTCGCCACCATGAAGTTGGCCCCTGCCCACAAAAACTTTTCCCTAGCGCAAGCCCCTGGAGGGGGGTTGAGCCCTGTCAGGAGGAGAGGGTAATGTCATGTGTACATGACATAATAGTGGTGACCAACCCCAAAGACAAGGCTGGGCGCCAGGAGGCCCAGAGGGTGAAGCTGCAGGCCCTTCCTGACTTGAGGCGCACCCTAGACCAACGCTAGGTTCGGGAAAAATATGGCCAGGTTGGGACTAGTGGTGTGCCAAATTCCCAGCCCCTGACGTCAAGCCAGGTGTTAAAATGAACGATCTACCAAATGAATGCAGATGGTTCAATTCAGTTTGTCAAGGAGCGGGTTTCAAATCCTGTTCCATTTTTGAAATAACGCGCTTGGGTCAAATCCAACCTCAATCAATCACTCAAGTGAAGTCATTTTTGGCCGATTCAACCAGCTCAGATGGCAATGTTGCCCTATTGGTGAGTCAGTGCTTGGGCCCACTGTGGCATAGCCCCTATTTCCTCGCTCGAGCTTAAATATGTTTTCCCCAACTAACATCCCTTGTTGGCTGACTTCCCAAATAAACCTTTTCCCATTTACATTATTTTTAAATTTTATGATATTCCAAACGCTCCTATGTGTAAACCTCTTTGAGGAGGTCTGGCGCTCCATTACCCTTGCTATTGCAAGTACCTTGCAGCTCTCCCCTTGTGCACCGTTTGTTTGCCCAGGTTCCCTCCAACCTGGGTTGCTTAGTCCCTTTTGATATGTGCACCACGTCACCTTTACTGGGGGTTTTATTATAAAATTCGCAATTTTATGCCTAAGCTGTTATTGCTCCAGCACCCTCTGCTGGGCTCTAATCACTTTGGCACTAACGGCTAGTTCCCTAGCGTGGGCCTGGTGCACTGCGCACTGCCACGCTGGGAACAGGAGAGTTATAGACGCTCTCCTTACAGTTGCATATTGTCAAGAATATGGCACTGCAGGAGCCCACAACACGAAGTCACTTGGGGCCTATAGCACTTTACCATTACTTTTTGGATCCAGTGTATTGATGGCACCAGCCATAGTATTGCCAAATATAAGCTATGATATCCTTATTGGGACTAATTTTCTGTGAAGGTGTTGTCATGATCCATAAGGAAGATACACTACTAAATTGGGGCAAAGAACCCCATTATATTATAAAAAACAGAAAGGCTGAAAAGAAACAGCCAAATTTATTTTTAACCTGTCTTACAATGACGGGATAGTCCCAATTGAGTACATAAATTTCCGTTAAAAATTAAGGCCCTTCAAATGCAGATTCGCAAATCAAAGGAAACCAATTATAATCAAATCAGCAAATTACCGTGCTGCCTGGAACTCAAGTATTTATCCCTGCAGGGATGACTATTAAAATCCCAGAGGGACTTTATGTGGAAATTACTGACCATGGTGTAGATCCCAATTAAAGCCAAAAAAATACTGGGGATAGTCATTTCAGGGCATGAAGAGTTTCAGATAATATGTGCAAACCTACAGAATTTATCCATAGATGTATGCAGGCATCAAGTTATTGCCTACTTACATCTATTTCCAATCACCAAAATTCAGACATTTAATGAATTTGGGACCCTAGGCGAAATATGACTTCCTTATGAGGAAACCATAAGTATCAATAATGTTATTCCTGTGGCCAAATTATGGAACTTGACTGACCCAGAAAAGGCTCAAGTCCAGGATTTATTTCTGAAATACCTAGAAATATTTGAAAAAGATAAATTCAACTTAGGTTGTGCTATAGATGTGATACACGCTATCAACACTAGTGACCATGACCCATCTGTCTACGCCTAATTAGACGTTAGAAATCAGCAGAAGAAGCTGTCCTTAAAGAGAAAAAAGAACTCTTATATTGTGGAATGCTGGTCCCACCAAAGAGTACTTGGGCCGCCCCAATTCTAATAGTAAAAAAGAAAGATGGGAGCAATTGGGTTGTCATTGATTATCAAAAATTGAATAACATCACAAAGAAGGATTCTTATTTCCTTCCACAGATTGATGACGCCTTAGATTGACTTGGAAACACAAATTTCTTCTCCACTATAGACCTAATAAGTGGATACTGACAGATTGATATGCCCAAAGAGGGGTGCGAAAAATGTGATATTATAACTCAAGAGGGACTATTCCAGCCAATAAGGATGCCATAAGGGCTTTGTAACGCCCTAGCTACGTTTCAAAGAGCAATGGACATAGTCCTTGGGGATTTAAATTGTCTTATGTGTTAGTTTATTTGGATGATATAAACGTCTTCAGCTGCAACTTCACCAATCATCTAGATCATTTAGAGGCAGTTCTTAAGAGACTAGAGGCTGTTATTTTAGAGATCAAACCCAGCAAGTGTCAATTTTTCAAAGACAATTGTAATATCTTGGGCTTTTTATTAATAAAGAAGGACTCCTACCTCAGACATCCAAACTGGATGCAATATTGAATATGAAATGGCCAAAATCCAAGCGCAATATACAGTTTTTCCTGAGCATGATTGGTTATTATTGTCAATTCATTGCCGGTTTTGCACAAATTGGAGGGCTGTTGTTTCATCTATTTAAGGACAATGTCATATTTGACTAGAATTGGGACTGTCAAGAAGCATTTGATCTGCTCTAATAAGCTTTAATAATGGCCCTAGTCCTGAGATATCCAGACTTTGAGCGTGAGTTCATTGTCCAAATTGATGCATCTCTTATGGCAGTTGGAGCCATGTTGTGTCAAATAGGGGAAGACATCGAGGAGCATCCAATCACCTTTGCTAGTTGAACCTTAAACATCCACAAGCAGAATTACATGGTGACAGAATAGGAATGCATGATGGTCATATACGCCTACAAGCAGTTTTATGTTTATCTGCATGGCACTCACTTTATGGTTATAACAGATAATTCATCCCTAAGATGACTGAACAACTTAAAGGAACCAAAGGTCCAATTAGCGTGGTGGGCACTAAAGCTTCAAGCCTATAATTACACAATTAAAATTGTGCATAAGTGAAGTACCAAAACTCTGACTGCTTATCCCATTTACCTACAATCACCACTGTCAGTTTGAACACAAATTAGTTGTTCCAAAAGTTGGTCAGTGGAGAATTCCAGGATGAGCCCAAATCATTTCAAAATTGCTCACAGATTTATGGAAAGACACTTTGGTCAAAAATGGAATATTGTAAAAATTGATTGAAGGGAAAAAGGTCATTTTTCCAAGTCCTTGGCCCAAACAGACCTAGTAATGGCAGCGCATATGACCATAGGCCATGTTGGATTTAAAAACAAAGAAGCACCTTAAAATATACTACTACTGGGATTTGATGCACTCTGATATCCAAGAAACACTGGAGTGTTGCGCTGAATGCCAAGGCAAAAAAAGCATTCTGAAAGAGAACGTCATACCAGCCTGTTTTGCCCAAGTTTTTTGTCATACTGTATTCATAAATATTGTTGAACCATTTCCCCCTATCAATTCCAAGTCCAAGTACATCACCGTGACTATTGGCCACTTGACTAAGTGGGTTGAAGCAAAGGCTATTTGGGAAGTAGGTGCAGCAATGACGGCTAAGTTTATCCTTGAGAATGTTATCCACAAAAATGGTTGCCTACAGGTTATTCTGACCAATAATGGAGGTAATTTACAGCCAACGTTATTACAAAGCTTAACCAGAGGATGGGAGTGAGTGGTGTTCTCTCTGCTCCCTACCATCCAGAGACAAATGGAACGGTTGAGCACATAAACAGGATGCTTGTGAACATTGTCCAAAAGCTAGCCTTAGGCAAACCATTTAAAGGTGCACATTTCTAAGCTTGGCCATGTTTGCTTACAACATATTGTATCACTCTGCCACCAAGGTGTCACCTTTTCAGGATTTATATGGAAAACATCCAGCCCTATCATCGCTGCTATATTTAGTCCCAGAAGATCCTGGTGAGAGTAGTTATCCTCAATACGTTGAAATACTTGCAGAAGCTTTAATTAAACTGAAAAAACTTTTCTCTCTCGTTGCAATCACTTTTGCAACAAAATTCAATTCAAGTCTGATTTTAGTTTGATAATCTCACCAAGGAGATTAGTTTGCGCCCATGTCAGGGAGCAGTTAGGCAATTAAGGTAAAGGGCACAGATGGTGGCCCCGCGACATCCACAGTTCACAAATGCCCCGGTGAATCTGGTGGAATAGACAAAAACAATTAACCGGCGGTAACCATTTCCCCAGAAATTTTAGCTTGGCAGGCGCGATGCAACCAGTACATCAATATGCCACACTCTCAACCACTCTTGTTGGTGGAACATGGAGTATGGGTGTTCCTGGATATTCAGCAAATGGCGCTATGGGAAAACTTTTGTGGGGATGTACACATTCATTTCCCAAACGCGGTATACATCGCACCTCATTCCATGTCATGTGGTTGGCTGGATCTTGGTTTTGAGAGCAAGGAAGCAGCGGACAAAGCTGCTACAGTGTGCGTTGTGATAGACCTCCCAGACAGGCAGTGGGTCGTCGAAACTAAGCGCACCAGATGGACAAAATCCAACCAAATTTTTCTTACTTTTAACTTTCTTCCCACTATGGTCTAACACGCCATACTAGAACAACATCTGAAGGCCGGGCTTACCATATATGGCGAAATACAATCCTTCGAAATGCAACGCTTTACACTGATGCCACACCTGTGCACCAGCAAAGCTATTGCAGTCCTAACCCCAGACGAGGGGATAGCGCAGGATCTAACCCAAATCCCACACCACTTTTGTCAATATTGAGGGGCATGCCACCCGCCCTTTCTGGGCCACCATGGACAGCGCGCCTCCCATCTGCACCCATTGTGATGCGTTTGGCCACAAGGCACACACCTTCCCCTCCAAGGAGGGCATCACATACCAAGATCATCCCTTGGCGGCTATGAACACCAGGGAGACCCACTATGAACCAACCTCCAATACAAAGGAGGCCTTCCCGTGGGGAGCACAAGGTTGCTACTTAGTAGTGCACCCTATATCCCCACAAGAGCAGAAGAAGGCCAAACAGGCCCGCAAGGTGGCGGCCAAGGAGGCGGCCAAGGTCGCCTCCGCTTACCTGCCCTCCCAACGCCAGGAGGACATTGAGACTTTCGCAGCAGAAGCAGGCCAGGAATCTTTCAACCAATCATATTGGGATGCCCAAGCCAATTAGGCCACCCAAAATGAAGTCCTAATGGGTGAGTTGATTTCACCAGACCAATGCGCCCAAGCCTCAATTGGAACCAATTTTGTATCCAGCCTAACTGAAAAAAATTTTAAATCAAGCATTGGTACACCAAAATTGAGCGCACCGCAAAAATTTCATTCTGCAGTGGAGAAACCAAAAGTGAAGGCAAAAGCCAATGTGAACCTGACTGCCAAAGTTACCCATTCTTCCAACTATGTTGCTGCACACACCTGAGGTGCTGAGAAGCGCCGTAATGACCAAGAGATGGCTGAAGGGCTCAGGTGCCCTTCCCCTTGCACCTAAGGTGTGATAGGAGCCTTTACTTTAGGGATGTTGAACATTGCCAGACTCAAGGCCTCACCATCCCAGGCTAGGAAATTGAGTTTTTTACAAAATAATTTACCTGTGGATATCCTGGCCATCCAGGAGTCCCACTTTCTGCGCGTTTCTAAAAACATGGACAAACATGCTCCTCCCCTCCCTGTCCTTATGGTCCAAGCACTGTGGGGTGCTTGTTCAAAAAAACAATTTTTTAAATTTTTATCATCTGAATCCTTCCTTAATGGCTGAGTCCTCATTGTCAAATTTTTGTGGGCTGACGTGGTGCACGCTATCATCATTTACAACCCAACCTGTGCACGAGAACATCAGGAATTTTCTTGGTGGTCAAATCCCTTCCGTTACCCCCTGACCCTTTTGTAGTTGGTGACATGAACTGTTGGTTGAACCCATCCACCGACTGCTGGCCTTCCTCATCTTCCCCACCACAGGGTCACATAGAACTACGCATCCTCAAGGCCACCCTAGGGCTATTTGATGCACTGCCGCATCATGCTCCACTGCTCAAAAACATGTCACGCCCACACGTCCAAAACGGCCAGTTATGGTCCATGTCGCACATTGACCTTATCCTCACGCCGTTGAAATTTCATACCCAAATTTCCCATTTTCACATGACAAAAATCGATTTCTCTGATCACAGGCTGGTTTCGATAACCTTCCACCTACCTGACCCAGTAGCTTGGGCTCCAATATGATGCAAACTTCGCCCAGCCAAACTTGCATCTCCAAGATTTTCCACATGGATGGAATCCATGACATCAGCACAGGAGTTTATCGCACCGTTTTGCACTGATCCAATTTCCACCTGTTCTGCATTCAAAACAGACACAATCTGCAAGGCTCGCCACCTCTCCACCCGAAGCTCACGCTCCACCTCAGCAGTCATCTCGCGCGCTCTGGCAGAGCTGGCCCTCCTGGAGTCTAACGTTCCAGCCATGGGCTACAGCCCTGCTTGGGGTCGCAAATGGGCGGAAGTGGCCACCCTCCTCAACGCGCATGAGTGGCAACTCAAACATCAGGTTTATGTTCAGTACAAAGCTAAACACATCACAGCGGGTGACACATACTTAACCTACAGTTTTTTTAAGATACTTTGCACTGCGCCAGTCCATGGCCTGCACACAGTTGCGAAGGCCAGACAACTCCATAGCGGATATGCCAGCTAATGTGGCAATTGAGATACAAAATTATCACTCCAAATTGTACCGATCTGACCCAATTCTGCCAGCTGAAATGGCGAATTTTCTCGAAAATGCATACATCTGCACCATTTCCTGATTCCTAGAGTTAATGAATCTGATTACTCTGGATGAACTCTGGTCCGCCATCCGTGGTGCACCAAATAGGAAATGTCCTGGCCCTGATGGCATTCCTTATGAGTTCTATAAGAAGTACTTCAAATATTTATCCCCACTGTTGCTTGCCTCTCTTAACCAAAACCTTTTGGAAACGCGCCTCCTTCCAGGAGGGCAAGAGGCTTACACCATTACGCTCTTCAAAAAAGGGGATAAGCTAGACCTGGCCAACTGGCGTCCCATTTCTCTAACAAACACTGACACAAAAACTTTGACTAAAATTATGGCTAACCGTCTAGGGATTGTTGCCTCTGCTACCATCTCCCCAGAACAATTCAGTTTCATACCCAGAAGGCCAATTTGGGACAACATGCACACTGTGGCCAACGCTTGTCAATCCACGGCCTCTGGTGCACTTGTATTTTTGGACCAACAGAAGGCCTATGATAGAGTAAACTGGGAATACCTCAGGGCCTGCCTCCACCAATTCCGCCTACCCCCTCATTTCATCAGTTGGGTGATTCTGCTGACAGAATCAGCTACAATGGCAGTGCGTGACCCTGGCTTTCTCACGGATTTAGTTTGCCCTCAAAGGGGCCTACGCCAAGGGGACTCCTTAGCCCACTCTTATATAACTTCAGCCTTGACCCACTTCTTTGGAATGTAAACGCCCACCTTATGGGGGTCCATGTGCAAGGTCATGCCCCAGTCAAGATGTTGGCATTTGCTGATGATTGTGTGGTCGGGGTGTCTAACAATCATGATGCACGCGCTTGAAGCTCTTATCCAGGTTTACTCCTGGGTAAGAAACGCTGCACTAAACGCCTCCAAAACCGAAATCATCCTCCTTGGTCAGTATCAAAACCGCTGGGCCTCAGCGCCCTGTTTCCAGCCCACCCCATCTTCTAGCACACGCGCTTGCTTACTCTGCCCAACCCACACCGCCCCACTTGTGCTCCCCTTTGTGCCACGCTCTACCGTTGGGCCAGTCCGCCATTTGGGGGTGTGGTTGGAGGCAGTCGGGTATGCCTCAGCAGTGATGGAAAGCCATATTCTGGACAACGTGACGAAGTGCATCGCCTCCCTCAGAGCCCACCCTACTTCCCTTACTGGCAGGGTTGTACTAGCCAACTCTATGCTCATCTCCAAAGTTTGGTTTTGGGCCCATGCCATCGCATTCTCCTCAGGTTTCTTCAAAACACTGTATGCCCTTCTGCAAGGGTGGCTTTGGTCGGGCCGCCCACCGCCAGTGCGACTTGAGGTCATGTTTGGCCCTCGCCATAGTAGTGGCATGGGCCTGCTCGACTTTGAGGCCCATGCTTCTAAGATCCTGGGAACCTGGATCGCGGCTGTTACCATCCCTACACTCTCAACCCAACACTGGTCCCGCGCAGCCTGATCCAACTTCTCCCACGCCCTGGGCCTTACCAATCTGTTGCACCCTCACTCTTTGATGAAGTATCTGGCTTCCCACCCTTCAGCCGCAGGTCCTCATGGAACTGCACCCCACTTCAAATGAATCCTCCTCTCCATGCGGAGCACTTAGTGGAGAATTCAAATTTGTGGACACACTGCCCAGAGGGGGCGCCCCTCTCCTTGGTTCACACAGGAGGTACAGGGGCTACCCATTCTGGATGGCTTGATACCCATAAGGCCCCATGTTCTATCCAGGGTAGACTACCTGGACATGATGGACATCTCGTATTCCCTTGAAACCCAGAAGACAATTTGGAAATACGCCCACCACCCTTTTCTGCTGCCTCATATCCATTTTCATGTGTGGCGCTTCTTGAGGCGGGTGTACCGTACTGTTGAGCGCTCTAACGCTATACACTTATCCTGTGTCATGTGTGTCCAGTATAGAACACTGTTTCACCTCCCTGGAGAAGTGCCCTATCTCTAAGCGATATGGTATGAGGTGCAACGTCTGCTTTGCCAGGATCAGGCATATCCCTTCAGTTTGTCTAGGGATATGTTTGCTTTATCTATGGTATCCCCTCTTCCACCCTCCCTCCGTGCTTTGGTGGTTGCAATCGCCATGTGGACTATCCACATATTGTCTTGGATTCCATTGCAGGCTCACCCCCACCCTCCCTGAAGCTGTCCACTGGTTCCAATCCCACTTAGTGGACCACTTTTAAGCGTGGATGTTTGGATACCTCCCACCGCGTCACCATCAGTTGGTCTCCTCCTGGTTCCTAGTTTGGTTTATCAACTCTGACCCCTTCCTCCACATGTGCTCAATTGTGGTTCCGGCTCCTTTACACGTTCCCCTCCTCCCAATAGTGGCGTTCCCACTGGCAACAGGAGATAGCATTAGCTCTTCTGGGGTGCCCCCCTGTTACTACATTTCATTTTCTTTGTGTCTTGTCAGAAGTGTCCATCCCCTGGTCAGCCTTCCCCACAATAAATTTAAATTTAATTAAACTGCAAGCTCAAGCCTTTGACAACAGTTTTGCTATTAAGAATGCCTGACATGAAACGGATTCTAAAGATCAATACACTTTGACCAAATTTGAAGTCAAAGATGAGGTACTATTCTGCAATATGCACGGATTGGTCCAATTATAGAAGTTAAATTGCATTTGGGTTGGTCCATTTGTGATTATTGAGAAAACTTCAAGAATTGTTTACATCATAAAAGAGGTTAAAACAGTCCATTCTATAATAGAGTCCATGCAAAGTTCCTAAGAAGATTTAGGAAGAGGGTCAATTAGAAGAAAAGGAACAAAAAAATAAGAATGCACAATTATAGAAAAAATAATATTTATGGAGAATAAAATAATATAGTAATCAGAGTATATACTTAAAAAATAATAGTAATAATATAAAATGTACTAGTAATAAAGAGATATAATAATAAATCAAAAAATTGGTAAAACAATAAATCAGCAAAGTTTTTATTCCTCCGCTTTGAGGAGGAAGACTTAAACCTGTTCTAATCTTTGTGTGATAATTTGGCCCAATCTAGTTGCTGGGTGATAAGGAAAAGGGCCGTAGCAGCATATAGCCAGATGCACCGCATGCTAGTTGTAGCTGATTCCCAGAGAACAATTGGGAGGTGAGGAATAAAACTGTTAACCATGATCTGATTGAGCTCACAATTGGGTGGAAAACAAATTCCCTGAAGAAGACAGTTGACTAAAAAAATCAGTCTGATACTGGTACATTTCCAGGGTTGCCAACCAAACACAATAAACCTGTATTTTCCACAAATTGATAAGGGGGGAACATGTGAAAGATGGCCAGAGGGTATCTGATCAGGAATGATGCGCATAAGATGTCTGAGTAAGGCTATTTTTGAAAGGTATTTTTCCACGCTATCTTAATGAAGATCCTCAAAAGCTGCCCAAACAGCTTAGCGAAAACAAAAATCCTCAACCTTGTGGGTATTTAGACCCAAGGATGATGCAAAATTGGCCTATTTTTAGCAGCGCAGAACAGGAACTGAGGAACTTCTCCACAAAGCTATCAACCTGGACAAAATCTTGAGGTTATATGGTTGTATCAATGGTAAGAAAAAGATGAATGGGGTTGTAAAGATGCTCATATTTGACCCTCATTTTGTTAAGAAGTTGACCCTGATGCAAATAGTTGGATGAGCCCAACATAGCATTATACGCTTGAGTCATTGTGAAATTACTGAGGCCGAAGATAGACTCTACCAGAAGATCACCATCCCAATATATTGATTGCACTATAAAATTTGGCTCTGGAGGGTCAAAAATTCAGCCAAATTTCCTCCATGATGATTGTCAAAGAACATGATTGAAGTTCATACGCACTGATCTGTGAGTAGGATCAATGCCAGGATTAGCCTCCTCCTTGACGATAGTTTCAGGCCAAGTAGACGTCATTATCGTTGGCACAGGAACAAGCTGACCCAACTATGCCACTTGAAGGAAGCCTACAACATATGCATCCGCATAGTTCTATCCAACTGGTTAAACTGATGCCGTTGTTCAGGATTGAGAGAAGCGACAAAATTGTAGTAGGCTGAGTATGAGCTGTTTACATACATTGAAGATAAACTCAGGAAAACTCAAGGTATATATTCTAGTCAAGTGGAGGGAAATGTTAGATTTTGATGGTTGAATTGAAAATAAGCCCTTCAAGAAAACCATCAATGCTAATAGATTACACTCATTGATGGATTTTATAACCATTCCCAGATTATCTGCATAATCTGATAAATAATATTCACCTCAAAACCACCTTGATTGCATCAAAACAACCTAATTATCATAGCTATTAATAGCTATGATACAATATTTTTTTATTGTGGGAAAGGCCGACCATGGGATGGAAACTTCCAAATATGATTCAGAAGGGACAAAACTTAGTACCAGGAAAGGCACCCCAGAGACGCAATGCTATCTCTTGTTGCCAGCGGGAACGCCACTTATGGGGAGGGGGAGGGAACGTGTGATGGGGCCGTAGCCACAATTGAACACGTGTGGAGGAAGGGGTCTGATTTGATCAACCATACTGGGAACCAGGAGGAGACCAGCTGTCGGCAACGCGGTGGGAGATATCCAAACATCCACGCTTGAAAGTGATCCACCAAATGAGACCGGAATCTGTGGACAGCTTCAGGAGGGTGGGGATGGATCCAGCGATGGCATCCAAGACAATCGTGTGGATAGTCCACATGGCGATTGCAACCACCAGAGCACAGAGGGAGGGTGGGAGGGGGAGGCCATTGATGAAGCAAACATATCTCTTGACAGACTGAAGGGGTGCGTTTGATCTTGGCCCAGCAGACGTTGAACTTCGCGCCATATCACTTTAGAGGTAGGGCACTTATCCAGGCGGTGGAACAGCGTTCCATACTGGCTACACACGACACAGGATGAGTGTAAAGCGTTAGAGCGCTCAGTTGTATGATACACCCACCTCAGGCCAGCGCCACACATAGGAGCAGACTTGAGGCTGCAACAGAGGATGGTGTGCGTATTTCCAGATAGTTTTTTGGGTTTCAATGGAGTAAGGGATGTCCATCATGTCCAGGTAGTCCACCCTGGATAGGACATGGGGCGTGTGGGGATCACGCCATCTTGGATGGGTAGCCCCTGTACCTTTTGTGTGAACTGAGGAGAGGGGCAGCCTTTCTGGGCTGTGTGTCCGCTAATACAAATTCTCCACTCAGCGCTCCGCATGGAGAGGAGGATTCGTTTGTAGTGGGTTTTAGTCCCGTGAGGGCCTGTGGCCGATGGGTGTGAAGTGAGGTATTTCATCAGGGAGTGTGGGTTTGATGGGTTGTTGAGGCCCAAGGCTTGGGAGAAGTTGGAGTGGGCTGCGCGGGACCAGTGTTGGGAGGGGAGCGTAGGGGCGGTGACGGCTGCTATCCAGGTACCCAAGATCTTGGAAGCATGGGCTCTGAAGTTGAGCAGACCCGTGCCACCTTGATGGTGAGGGCCAAACATGACCTCTAGCCCTGGTGGAGGGCGGCCTGACCAAAGCCATCCTTGCAGCAGGGCATACAAGGATTTGAAGAAGTTTGGGGAGAAGGGGATGGCGTGGGCTCCAAACCAGACTTTGGAGAGGAGCATAGAGTTAGCTAAAACTACTCTGCCAGTAAGGGAAGTAGGGTGGGCTCTGAGAGAGGCGATTCGCTTCGTCACGTTGTCCAGAATATGGCTCTCCATTACTGCTGACGCGTATCCGCCTGCCTCCATCCATACGCCCAGATGGCGTACCAGTCCTATGGTAGGCATGGCATGAAGGGAAGCACTAGTGGGGCGGTGTGTGTTGAGCTGGTAGGGCGAGGACGTGGGTGAGCAGATGGGCCAGGTTGGGAACTAATTGCTGGGGCCCAGCAGTTTTGAGACTGACCAAGAAGGATGATTTCGGTTTTGGAAGCATTCAGTGCCACGTTACTTACCCGGGAATACTCCTGGATGAGAGCTTCAAGTGCGCGTGCATCTTGATTATTAGACACCCCAACCACACAATCATCTGCGAACGCCATCATCTTGACTGGGGCTTGGCCTGGCACGTGGACCCCAGTGAGTTAAGCATTCACATTTCGCAGTAGTGGGTCAAGGCTGAAGTTGTATAAGAGTGGGCTGAGGGGGTCCCCTTGTCGCAAGACCCTTTGAGGGCGGACTACTGCCATTAGGAAGCCAGGGCCACGTAATGCCATTGTTGCAGATTCTGTGAGCAGCATCACCCAGTTGATGAAGCGAAGGGGTAAGCGGAATTGATGGAGGCAGGCCCTGAGATATTCCCAGATCACTCTATCATAGGCCTTCTGTTGGTCCAAGAATACAAGTGCCCCAGAGGCTGTGGACTGACATGCATCAGCCACAGAGTGCACGTTATCCCAAATTGACCTTCTGGGTATGAATCCAAATTGCTCTAGGGAGATGGTGGCAGATGCTATAATCCCTAAATAGTTGGCCATGATTTTTGTTAAAATTTTGGTGTCTGTGTTTGTTAGAGAAATGGGGCGCCAGTTGGCTAAGTCTAGCTTATCCCCTTTCTTGAAAAGTGTGACAGTAAAGGCCTCATGTCCTCCTGGTAGGAGGCGTGTTTCCAAAAGGCTCTGGTTAAGTGAAGCAAGAATTAGTGGGGATATATATTTGAAGTATTTTTTGTAGAATTCATATGGGATGCCATCTGGGCCTGGGCATTTCCAGTTAGGTGCACCGTGGATGGCTGTCCAAAATTTGTTTGGACTAATTAAATTCATTGTTTCTGGGTATTGAGAAACGGTGTGGATGTGGGCTTGGTCGAGAAATTCTGCCGCTTCAGCCAGCTGAATTGGATCAGGTCAGTATAACTCGGAGTAATACTTCTGTGTTTCGATTGCCACTTCAGCTGGCATATCCGCGGTGGAATCGTCCAATCTTCACACCTGTGTGCAGGCCGCGCTCTGGCGTGATGCAAAAAAAAATTTTAAAAATTATGCGGTGCACTTGTCACCCTTTGTGATGCGTTTGGCCCTGTATTGAACACAAGCCCAATGTTTGTGTTGTATTTTGAGCGCGTTGAGGTGGGCAGCTGCTTCTGCCCATTTCCAGCCCCATGCAGGGCTGTATCCTGTAGCGTTGATATTGGACTCCAGGTGTGCCAATTCTGCCAGAGTGCGCGAAATGATTGCCAATGTGGCTTGTGAGCATCTGGAGGAGAGGCGGCAAGAGTGGCGGATGGTATCCTCTTTGAAGGTTGCCCATGTGGAGATGGGGTCTGCACAGAACGGTGTTACAAACTCTTTTGTCAAAGTTGCTTTTTCCACCCAAGTGGAAAATCCTGGTGATGCGAGTTCAGGGGGGTGGAGCTTGCACCAATGTGGGGCCCTGGCCACTGTGGTGGGTAGGTGGTAGGTTATCAAGACCAGTTGGTGGTCAGATAATTCCATTTTTGTTGTTTTGAAGTGGGAGATGTGGGGTTGGAATTTTGCCAGCGTTAGGATAAGGTCGATGCGGGTCATGGACCTTAATTGGCCGTTGTGGATGTGGGGTGCATCATGTTTTTGAGCAGCAGGGCATGTCGCAGCAGCGCATTCATTAGCCTGAGGGTGGCCTTTAGAACGTGCAGTTCTACATGACCCTGGGGCGTGGGGTGAGGAAGGCCACCGGTCCATTGGTGTGTTTAGCCAACAGTTCATGTCGCTGACTACAAATGGGTTTGGGGGTAGTGGGAGGGATTTGACCAATAAGAAAAATTCCTGACGCTCGCGTGCACCGTTTGGGGCATAGATATTGATGATTGCATGCGCTAAATTGGCCCACAAGAAAGTGACAATGAGAACTCGGCCATTTAGGAATGTTTCTGATGATACAAACTTGAAGAGATTGTTTCTCTGAACTAGCATCCCACAGTGTTCTGACCAAAAGGATAGAGATGGTAGCAGCATGGATTTATAAGCCTCCTCAGAACCTCGTGGATAGTGGGACTCCTGGATGGCTAGGATATCCATGGGTAAATTTTGTTGTAAAAAACTCAGTTTCCTAGCCCAGGATGGCAAGGCCTTGAGTCCGGCAATATTCAACATCCCTAAAGTGAAGTTTTCCAACGCACCTTAGGTGCGAGGGGGTGGGCACCTGAGCCCACTAGCCTCCTCTAGATCCCCACGGGCCTTCATGGCAGCGCGGGTGTTAGCAGCAACGCTATCAGGATTTTGTTGATTTTAGCAGAGAGGTTTGCGTTGTCTTTTGCCTTCACTTTTTGTTTCCCTAACGTTGGATGTATTTTTTGTGGTACAGATGCGGGTGATTGCGGTGCATCAATGTTTTGATCAAACTAAAAAAAATTCTGATCAGATTTGCCCCAGGTCATTTTCAACCTGAGCTTGGTTGCAATAATTGGGTGAGATAGAATCCCCCATTGGATCATCAGATTGGGTGGCCCAATTGGTATGGGCTTCCCCATCTGATTGGATGATAGATTCCCAATTTGCTTCCAAATGAAGGTTTCGATGTCCTCCTGGCATTGGGAGTGTGGGATAGTGGTGGTGGCTTTGACCGCTTCCTTAGTTGCGGCCCTGAAGGCCTGCTTGGCCTTCTTCCACTCTTCTGGGAGATGGGTTTTACCAGTAGGTAGCAGCCTTGTGCTCCCCACAGGAAAGCCTCTTTGGTGCTTACGGTTGGTTCATAGTGCGCCTCTCTACTGGCCATGGCCGCCGAGGGGTGCTCTTGGAATGCGACACCCTCCTTGGTGGGGCATGCGTGCACCTTATGGCTGAACGCATCACAGTGGGTGCAGATGGGGGGCGCGCTGTCCACAGTCACCCAGAATGGGTGGGTGGTATGCCCTTAAATATTAATAAAAGTGGAGTGCAGGATCTGGGTTAGGTCCTTCACAATCTCCTTGGGTGGGGTCAGAACTGCAATGGCTTTGCCAGTGCACAGGTGTGGCATCAGCATAAAGCGTTGTATTTTGAAAGATTGTATTTCGCCATATATGGTGAGACCATCCTTCAGGTGTTGTTCCAAAATGTCACGTTTTACCGTAGTAGGCAAAAAGTCAAATGTGAGGAAAATTTAGTTTGATTTTGTCCATCTGGTGCATTTGGTTTTGATGACCTGTTGCCCTTCAAGGGAGGTCGACCACTATGCGCACTGCAGCAGCCTCATCTGCTGCCTCTTTGTTTTTCAAACTTAGGTCCAGCCAACTGCGTGACATGGAGTGAGGTGCGATGTACACCGCAGTTGGGAAAAAGGTGTGCACATTCACAAAATTTTTCCCATAAAGCCATTTGTTGGATGTCTAGAAACATGCAGGCTCCATATTCCACCGGCAAAAGTGGCTGGGAGTGCGGCGTGTTGATGTACTGATTGCATCGTGCTTGCCATGTGAGTATTTCTGGGGAAATAGTTACCGCCAGTTTTTTAAAATTTTTGTCTATTCCGCCAGTTTCTCTGGGGAATTTTTGAACGTTGGAGGCCGCGGGCCTTCCACCTGCTCCTCTTACCTTACTTGCCCAACTGCTCCCTGATATGGGCGCAGACTAATCTCCTCTGTGAGATTATCAAACTAGATTCAGACTTGAATTGTATAGGTTGCAAAAGTGATTGCAACGAGAAAGAAAAGTTTAGCTATGATACAATATTTATATGGCCAATTATGGGATTCACTTGGGTGAACTGAATGAATTTATGGCACAAACCAAATTGCCCTTCAGACTTAATGAATTTACAATAAAGGAATTATATTTTTTATGTATATTGATCATCATAATTGGTATGATAGTACTTGCACATGGATAGCCTGAATAGGGAGTACTAGCACTATTAAGAGGCCTGCTAACGTCCTAGATTAGGGGTGCATCATTGGTTTATATTCCATATGTTTTTTCTCCCCATTTATTGTATTTTGTCATCTGTATGATGAAACATAATTGTGCTGGTTGAGAGTCAAATATACACCACTGAGGTGCTAATATTAACCCTAAAATATTCCCAAATATGAGAGTAGTAGTGCCTCCAATCAGGCTGAAACAATTGTAATTAAGTTGATTCAAGGGCCAAATTAGCTTGGGATATTTTAATAACCACTGCCATAATCCATAGCAGATTGGCATGGCTTTAATGAACTCATTTATAGATGAGTATGACCAGGAGATGCCCTAGATGTATAAAATACCAGCGTCTGTGTCAGGGTAAAGCCTGACATTAGAGGAATTCCTGAGATTTCAGAATCAATTCTTCATATCAAGAGGATTTGTGCTGAAGTTAGATCGATTATTTGCATATCAAATTATGATTTCAATGAGTTTCGTTCAGTTAAATGCTTAAATCACCCTAATTTCAATGATATTGAGTCGATTTATCGCACCAAAACGAATTTACAATGAGACTGAGATAATTCCCACTGCTTTCAAAATCACATGCAAGGCGCAATCCCATAAGCTCAAAAGAATTATTTTTTAGTACTAGATGGTAGCTCAAAAGAATTATAGTGCTCCATTAAAATAATCAATTAAGCTTAGGAAAGTCCGGGAAGTTGGATGGGATATAAAACTAGACTATTCAGATTGTTAATCTTTGCGGTCAATAAAATATTATCATATGCTAAACCCTTTAAGTACATATTTTCATTATAACAGTTCCATACACCGTATAGTAAACAAGCTATACAGTCTAACCAATTATTCCATAAAACTTATAACATTGGGTGCAGAAACACTTATACCTGAACAAATCCCTCTTCCATTACTTACACATCCAAACATAGCTGGTGTACTGGCTTTAACAGTAATGGGAGTGGTTGAAGCAATCCTTCCTTCTTTAGGGCTAAACTGCACAATTGCCCTTGCCATTCTCTATATGGTACGCACTGCCCCTTTGTTATACTGGACCTTTAGCTCAGGGTTATCAGGTTCACGGCTTGCTACCACAAACTGGGATAAAGTAGTACCAGTCCCTGAAAATTTTGACTGGTAAGTTTTACAAAGTATATCCTGCCGCGTTTTTATTACTGGGAGCTTTAACATTTGCTTTATTGATGAAAGATTACCAGACATTGGCACGGATGTTTTTCAAATAAAACAAGATGATACGACTTATAAAGAAGCAATAGGACCAATTCAAGTTCAAACAGTGACTGTGGCTAACTATGCGCCCATGAACTATCCTATGGTTCCATTGCCTGAAAAATTAACATTAGCTGATGTGAAAGGAGGACTTACATTGTTGGGGGCGCATTATAAAGCATATCCTGAGAACTACCCAGATGATGCATGGAAGGTGATGGTGGTGGGTTCTCAGCTCTCTGGAGATGCTTTGGGTTGGTTTACCAAAGCTTTGGAAGAAAATGAGAATTTGTGCATGAATTAGGAAGAGTTCAAAAAGCCAGTTGCTGAATGCAGCAACTCCTGCTAGTACCAGATTTCAGTCACGCATTGCCTTGATGAACCTTCGGCAGGAAGGTCAAACTGTTGAGAGATATAAGCAGAAGTTTCCGGAGTTCTTCCAGAAGGCTGAATTAGATAATGAAATAGGAACACTTCACTTCAGACAAGGGTTAGAAAGTCATTTGTCTGATTTGATAAGATACCACCCCATCACACTGCCTTTAAAAGAATTGCTTGGAATCACTGAAAATCTGGTTATGGGTAGAACTCCCATGTGGCAATAGTCTTCTTACAAAAAGCAAATTACCAACATTAGCCATGAAGAATATCAACGTCATGGACCATCTAGTAAAAAAAAAAAAGAATATCAACGTCATCATAAGGAAGGATTGTGCTATTCTTGCCATAATCCTGGTCATTTAGCTTACCAATGTCCAAAGAAAGGTAAAGCTTCATCAGTTGCCTTTGCAATAAAAAATGAAACTCAACCTTACCCTGTTTTGCCTATACTTTTGATAATGGGAGATACTATATTCCATACTGAGGCTTTACTGGATAGTGGGGCCTCCAGGAACTTTATATCAGAGAAAAGATAAAAAAGTTGGGAGTTCCAACTGAGACTAGAACACTGACCATAACCCTGGGAAATGGGGTTCAGTCCATTGCCTACTGTTGTGCACATCCTATAAGCCTATTAGTCAGTTCCCTGAAAATTTAGATTGAAAATTGGATTCTAAAGAGTACTCCCCAACATGTAATCCTTGGCTTTCCATGGTTATGCCAGATGGAACTCCAACATGACTATGGCAGAAACACTATCACAGTCAAAGTGAATGGAAAGAGAGAAGAAAGGGCGTTGAGTAAAGGTATGTTTCCAGGGTTGTATGCTGCAGAATCTCCCAGGGTTCTATTGGAGGCATATAAAGGAATGATTCCAGCATACCTTAAAGCATGGTCTGAAGTGTTTAGCGAAGAAGAGGCAAAGATTCTGCCATCCCATAGCCTTTTTGACCATTCCATAGCCTTGGTAGAAGGGAAGCAGCCTACTCATGGACCAATATATAGATGCAACCAACGGGAACAGGTGACATTAAGCGAGTACTTGGATACTATGTTGGGAAAAGGTTTCATTAGAGTGTCTCAGTCTCCATGTTTATCTCCACTTTTATTTGTAAGCAAGAAAGATGGAGGTTTGCAACCCTGCGTAAAATATCAAAAATTGGATGATATCACCATAAAGAACAGATACCCTTTACCTGATGCTGACTACTTGAGCGATCAGTTTTCTGGGGCTACTATCTTTTCAAAGGTGGATCTGAGGGATGCATTTAACCAGATCAGGATTAAGGAGATAGTGAATAGAAATGGCTTTCAGGACGCTGTTAGGGTAGTTTGAGTATCTTGTTATGACGTTTGGCTTTTGCAACGCACCAAGTACATTTCAACAAATGATCAATACAGTTTTGGGTGGGTACATGGACCAGTTCTGCGTGGCTTACCTGGACGATATTTTGGTGTATAGCAAGTCTCAAGATGAACACCTTCGACATCTGCAATTGATCTTCAAGAAATTCCAGGAGTTTAACCTTCATGTCAAGCTTTCAAAGTGTGAGTTTTCTCAGGAAAAAGTTGAATTTCTTGGTTATGTTGTGGGAAGGAGGGTTTACCATGATATTTAGCAAAGTAGATGCTATCACATCTTTGCCTACACCTAATAGCCGGAAGGAAGTTCGCAATTTCTTGGGTTTGGAAAACTTTTGTAGGGATTTTATCAAAGGCTTTTTTCTATTGCATTACCCTTGACACGGCTCACATCAGATGGCGTTCCGTATAATTGTCCCAAGCGGCGGAAAAATCTTTTGCTGACTTAAAGTCTGCCTTTGTTTCTGCACCAGTGTTGTCTATGCCCAACTATGATAGGATCTTTGTGGTTGAGACTGACGCTTCTGGATATGCACTTGGGTGGTTTTATTTCAGGAGGGGGATGATAGTAGGCTTCATCCCATAGCCTACTATTCCAAAAAGTTTATCCCCGCTGAATGTAACTACCCTATCTATGACAAAGAAATGCTGGCAATTGTTCAGACCCTTAAGCACTGGCGACGGTACTTGTGTGGGGCAAAACACCCTGTGAAGATCATGACTGACCATAAGAACCTGACATACTTCTTTACTCCGCGCCAGCTAAATCAGCGGCAAGCTAGATGGGCCCTTACCCTTGCTGATTATGACCTGGAAATTGGATACAAGCCTGGTAAGGTTAATGTGGTCCCAGATTCTCTAAGTCGTCGCCCTGATTTAATGCCTGCAGAAGGGGAGATCACAGAATATAAAACACAGGTTTTACTAAAATCACGTAACCCAGTGGATCATCTCTCTCACATGATTTTGGAGGGAAGGGAAGATAATATTTTGAAAGCCCAGCAAGAAGATGCGTTTTGTCAAGGTGTGAAGGCTGACCTGAGTAAGGATTTTAATAGTGGATGGTACCTCAAGGAATACTCTCTGAAAGGACGTTTGGTCTGTTGGAAGAAATGCCTTTATGTGCCTAAAAGGTCCCAACGAATGGAAATATTACGTGAATACCATGACTCAGGAATGGCTGGACATCCTGGATGAAACAAGATGGTAACTCTCATCCAGAGAACTTATCACTGGCCTGGGCTGGTTAGAGATGTTAGTAAGTACCTGGCTGGATGTGAGATTTGTGGGCGTACTAAGGCTAGGAGGGGCCATCCTGAAGGTCAGTTGGAACCATTGAAGATTTCTCATAAGCCTTGGGAATCAGTTACCCTATATTTCATCGTTGAG
This sequence comes from Massospora cicadina, assembly GCA_022478985.1. NCBI lineage: Eukaryota > Fungi > Entomophthoromycota > Entomophthoromycetes > Entomophthorales > Entomophthoraceae > Massospora > Massospora cicadina. Next base: position 142,828 of record JAKSZP010013137.1, read on the forward strand.
CTACCCCGTTCTCAGGGTATAATGCAGTTTTATTGGTAGTTTACCGTTTCACAAAAATGGCTCACTTCATTCCTATGACCACCAATGTCACAGCCAAAGTGACAGCCCAGCTATTTATAGAAAATGTTTTTTTATATCACGGAATACCCAAGGAGGTTATCTCTGACAGAGGCCCACAGTTCACTTCTCGCTTTGGGAAGCAGGTTGTGTCAGATCTTGGAGTTAAGAGATGCCTGTCTACTGCATATCATCCCCAAACAGATGGACAAACTGAGTGGGTCAATCAGGTGCTGGAGCAGTACTTGAGATGTTACGTGTATGCTGAGCAGGATAATTGGGTTGAGCTGTTACCAATGGCTCAGTTTTGTTACAACAACATGGACCATGCCTCCATTGGAATGTCACCTTTTAAGGCTAACTATGGATATGGCGTGAGTTAGAACCACTGCCAACTACTGAAGTGAACAATCCATTAGGAAGAGAATTTCTGAAAGATATTCATCAGACCCATGCATTATGTCAAGCAAATTTAACTCGAGAAGTGCAGACCTACAAGGATTTTGCAGATAAAAAAGAGTGCCTGGGAAGATGTTGGAAGTTGGGAGTGAAGTTTATTTGGATGCTCGCAATGTTCCATTGGATGTATCATGCCATAAATTAGCCCATTGGCGTGTAGGACTATATAAGATAAAGGAGGTCATTGGGAAAGTTGCCTATTGGGTTGCTCTACCTGAAGAATGAAAATCAATGATGTCTTCCATCGATCACTCTTATACAAGAAGGATGGTAGTTCATTGCCTCATCAGAAATTTAAAAGCGCTTCCCCCCTCTGATTGATAGTCCATATCTAGAGTATGAGGTAGAGGCTATAATTGGAAGATGTAAGCATTGTGGGACAATGCAATTTCTGGTCAAGTGGGCTAGATATCCTGCTGAAGAGTGCACTTGGGAGCCTGAGGAGAACTTAAAGAATTCAGGCAATCTGTTAAAGAAATGGAAGAAGGCCTCACAGGTAGCTTCAGCCCTGGTGGGGGATAATGTCAGGGTAAAGCCTGACATTAGAGGAATTCCTGAGATTTCAGAATCAATTCTTCATATCAAGAGGATTTGTGCTGAAGTTAGATCGATTATTTGCATATCAATTTATGATTTCAATGAGTTTCGTTCAGTTAAATGCTTAAATTACCCTAATTTCAATGATATTGAGTCGATTAATCGCACCTAAAATGAATTTACAATGATACTGAGACGATTCCCACTGCTTTCAAAATCACATGCAAGGCGCAATCCCATAAGCTCAAAAGAATTATAGTGCTCCATTAAAATAATCAATTAAGCTTAGAAAATCCAGAAAGTTGGATGGGATATAAAACTAGACTATTCAGATTGTTAATCTTTGCGGTCAATAAAATATTATCATATGCTAAACCCTTTAAGTACATATTTTCATTATAACAGTTCCATACACCGTATAGTAAACAAGCTATACAGTCTAACCAATTATTCCATAAAACTTATAACAATGGGTGCAGAAACACTTATACCTGAACAAATCCCTCTTCCATTACTTACACGTCCAAACATAGCCGGTGTACTAGCTTTAACAGTAATGGGAGTGGTTGAAGCAGTCCTTCCTTCTTTAGGGCTAAACCGCCCAATTGCCCTTGCCATTCTCTATATGGTACGCACTGCTCCTTTGTTATACTGGACCTTTAGCTCAGGGTTATCAGGTTCACGGCTTGCTACCACAAACTTAGATAAAGTAGTACCAGTCCCTGACAGTCTGGCCCTAAATAAAATCATTATCTTTCCATTTAATCATATTTTCTCCTTATATCATCTTATCTTAATTTTATCTTCATATTAAGAAGTGTAGACAAGCATTCAGGGATCTTGTCATAATTACCTGTATATGGATAGCTCCTGATTAGAGAGGGAAAACATACCCAGAAGAGACCAAACGAGTCAAGTATTGTTGTTTAGCTTTGTAAGCTTCCTTATAGTTGGGAAATACCATAAGGCACAGCATAATCAAGGATATATCAGCTGAAACACTTCCCAACTATAAAAATAGGATTACTTTAATAAGCGAGCTAACCCTTAAAATCTGACAGGGAGCAGAGGAAATTTTCTAGAATGATATATGGACATGAAGGCAAGACTGTTCTAGGTTGATGGTTACCAACTTTTAGAACCACCATCATATGCTCAGGATCATGGGGTAGATAAATCCAGAATTGCAGAGAAGTTGGTGTAGAGACAATGACCATGGGCTGAAAAGTGCAAAGGCTCACATTTGGGCAAAGTGACCATCAATACTCTTGAGTGACTCATGAATGGGGCTCCTGTGGTAACCACTAGATCTAAGGCTTGGGCCAACTTGAGATTGATAAAGTTTCTGGAGGCACCCATGTCTATCAATGCATTTAATAATGACGTGTCTTGACATGATTGTGATATCAATGGCTAACAAGAAATAAGCATGATCAAGTTTACTAAAGCTAAATCATGGCGCACGATCTGCTGTTGTACATATGATTGCTCCCACTTCATTTATTCCTAAGATTTGTTAAGAAACTTGAAGGGCCAATCTGCTGCATGGCTTAATATAATGGGGCCAATGTGAGGTCTGATAAGTTGATTAATGGATGTAATTGGCTGCGTACTTTTTTATCAGTGTTTGGCAGCAGTCTTCTTTGACTTATTCCATTATCTCAAGTTGTTAGGGGTACAACGTTGGGGCCTCTGGGTCCACAGGGATAAAAATGGTGTCAAGGGTTCTATTTGCTACCTCACACATAAGATCCATATGTTTGGGTTCTTGAGGGTGGTAATGCACCACCAAAATCTAGGGGTATTTTATTGTTAATCTTGAAATTCAAATGATTGGGGGAAAGTCTGTCTGTGGTTTGTGATATCTGGGAAGGGTACTAAGGTTGCAGGACTTGGTTATGACAACTCAACAACAATATCTTAAGGCATAGTGGTGACATAGGGAGCAAGAGCAAGCACTTCCAGTAAGTGTGTAGAGATACTTGGCGATTCTCTTATGCTGTAGTGGAATCAGTTGCACCATCAGTTGCTTGATCTTGTTCCATATCTGTATTTATGTATGTTTCTTCCTCATCATTGAACAAAACAAGCACTCCATCCTTGGGGCATATGGTGTTGATGTATATAGTAGTGTTATGGCTTATGCAGGATCATTTTAATAGTTATTTTGATTTTTTTGGCCTAATCTGTTGATCCAGTTTATATGCACCTTCCTAAGGTCTAAAGTCCATTATACACTGACATGTGAGAGCCTGCTCCTTGGTTAAGGGAGGTCCAGAAAGCGGTAATGACAATATCCTTTGGGTGTTGAAGGGAACCATCTAGTTGTTGGAAAGCCTTGAGGTGGTCATCTAAACTTGAGTCTAGGCCTTGCCATTGTAATACTTGAAACAGGATTTGCAGTCTTAATGCTGTGGGTGGCTACCATTTTTGAGATAATTGAGAAAAGTGAGGGAGGTGCTTGCTAGGTTAGAGTACTGGTATAGTAATGTACAGGCCTGAGTTTTTGCTTTACTTTGTAGGGCGTTAAGTAATGCCAGAAATTGTTAATCTTTGGAGGCCTATGTAGTTTCTTTTAAGATAGTTCATAATTTGAGTTCCAGAAAAGCTCCCAGCACCTGGCGGGCTACCTCTTCTGAGGGGCAGGAGTTGGTCCTATCACCATCACATTACAGGCTTGGGAGTCTGAGAGGTGTGATTGGTTGTGCCACCTGAACAAGGTTACTTGTTTAATGGCTCTGATTAATGCTACCCATGACCAACATATCAGGAAAGATCGCATGAGACCATATAAACTTTGTTTGGCTGTAGAAGAACTCAAAGTTAACAGGATCTGGGCCAACAACATAACAGCAATACTAAAGGCTGTGTTAATATTTCAGACATTCAACATGCTAAGGAAAGGCTTGGCTTTCATCAGGGGGTACTCCAATTCTTACAATAGTATCCATAGTTCGCAAGACATCACCATTCTGATTATTTTTATGTAGGATCTGTAGGGGGATAGGTACAGAAAATAATGATCAACAAACATCATCCCCATTCCAACCACTAAACTTAGTGCTGGCAATAATCTTGGCCACGCTTCTTGCATTGAGGGAAGGCTGATTGGGTTGTATTTGGTTGGCTGATCTGAACATTTATGGTGAAAATTATAATCAAAGCCAGTATTTGCCTTGTCTCACACTAGGTAACGATGAGCAGCAACTAAGTCAGATATTTTATTCCGTTAGTATTTTTGATATTCCAATCTGCCAAACTAAATTTTTTACTTCATCTTAGTTATGGCGGATTAAATTATTTGATTGTGTGTTTAATTTTGGGTTATTATTTGTGCATACCAGTTCTTTAGTCAATGGTTTTAGCATTTCCAATGGTTGATTTCCTGATTCTCTCTGATGAGTGATGTTTATGCAGAAAACTTCAGAGTGAGGGCCACTGCCATTACAGAGAATAATGAGTTAAATTTCATGGACGCTCTTGGCTTGTAAATCGCTTTTGATCTTTTGATTTAGCTGCTCGGATTTCTGACTACTTTTGTTGATTAACTGAACTAAATAAAAAGGGAAAATAATAGTATGAAGACTATTAAAAAAAGTTGATTGCGCTAAAAGCCACTTAGAGTAGAAGGAATAAAGCTAAACATGTTTTTCTTCCACTTGAAGATATCTTTGAACTGGTAGGAAAAACTTCCTTATTCTCTTCACGCATAGCCAAGTGGAGATCTGATAACAGCAACCTAAAGATAAGACACTTGCACTCTTATCCCAAGAGTAAGCTATATAACAAAATATAAACAATGAAGTTATTATTAGATTAAGATCAGTCTTTATTGGTAAAGTATTGGGTGGGGTTTAAAGTACACATGGCGCACAGTTTAGCTGCCCACTGGAGATTACTTAGTTGTTCCCCGATGGTTTTAACTCTTGATTTTTTTCTTGAATACTGGCAGTTACTTTTGCCTTGATTATTCTTCAGTAACATAATCTTTGATGTTCAGCAACCAATATTTTAGCGTCAGGAACCAGATACTAATTTATTAGAGTATGTTTCCAAATGATGCCTATTACCATTGAAACAAGCGTTAAAGATGCCTTGGTATTTTTGACAAACTCCCCTTTTGTTTGATCAGAATGATTCAGCCTAGTAATCCAACAATTGGGTGTTAAGCCCTCATTGAATCACTGCTCAATATTGTCAGGGATAAACCTTAATGAAAATACTAATTGAATTAATTATAAGTTTCCTTCTATTGATTATTTATGACTAATACTTTCATTAGCAATTGTCGTCAAATTTAAGGTTGTAAATAATCTCCAAAATGATTAATTTGTCAATGGGATGAATAATGTGGTCAACTTGAGCTTCAACATATCCCCCATTTGCTCAGATTACTCAGCTGAAGATAAAACCCTTGGGCTGGAAGCTGCCTTGGGCTTTGATCATATTCAGCCATTATATTTCTATGACTTTAGCAGAGTTCAGCTCAGTATGCACTCAACGCTCTCATGCCATGCTCAGCTTTACAACTCCTTTTATTTATTAGTGGAAGGTTGACCAGGGGACAAGCTCTTCCAATATAGTGGGGATAAGCTAATGAATTTCAAAAATTAAAAGACACCCCAGAGGGTTCAAGGCCCCTCTTGTCGTCTCCAGGATCACCAAATTTAGGACGGTAGGGGTGGCTATACTGGCTTATTCTTGGATGCAGCATGAGTGAAGGAAAGAATTGATTTTTAGGAAACATATGGGGAACCATGTATTGATTGTCCTTCTGCTACGTGGGGTCATGTTTCCAAACAACCATGCTTTGAAATGTTCCAATATATGGCTTTGGAAACGATTGATGGTTTCTTGGATTGTAGGCGTTGCTCCTGTAGATGATTCCAGTACTATTGTATGGATCATCCGTAGTGCTATTGCTACTATTAACGCCCAGAGGGATGGGTGGATAGTTGAGTCCATGTTTGGATAGAACATGTTTCTAGCAAGGCTGAATGGTTGTCCACTTTCTTGGCGGAATAGGCGCATGACCTCTTTACATAAAGCCACTGATGTTGGGCATTGTTCTAAATGGTGCGCTAGGATTCCATACTGACCACATATTTTACATGAGGAATGGGTAGCATTTGACCGTTCTGATGTGTGGTATACTCTCTTCATGCATCTCCACACATGTGCTCCTATCCTGGGTTGAAGTAGAGGGTGATGTGTGTATCTCCATACTATTCTTTGGGTCTCCAGGTTTTATGGTATATCCATATGGTCCAGGTCTTAAATCCTGGCTATGGTACTCGGATTTCTGCGTATTATATTATCTGTGACTATTTGGCCATTGATTTCCTGTCTTTGAGTTAGCCTTGGGAGTCCTCGTTGACTGGTTTGGCCACATATGTGAATCTTCCACGTTGCTCTTCTCATGGATAGGAGTATTTTTTTGAAATATGCAGGAGTTCCATGTGGTCCTGCAGCTGTAAGATGGGACGCTTTATACCTGATTAATGTGTTTGGGTGATTTGGGTTTCTTATTGGAGTGCTCGTGTAAAGTTATATCTTGCTGTTCTGGCCTAATGTATATCTGGAAGATTTGGGCTAGTCACTTGAGCTATCCAGGATCCTAGTATATAGGTCACTTGCTCTACATAATTAGTAAGCCCCATACCTCTATTCCTTCTAGAGCCAAATAGGGTTTCAAGGCGAACTGGGTGGTTGTGGTTGGACCACAGCCATCCTTGCAATAGGGCGTGAATTGTAAAAAGAAGGCCGGTGAGAAAGCAATTGCATGGGCCATAAACTATATGATTGATAGAATCATAGAGTTGGCTACCGTGCCCTTCCTGTTAAACCTGTTTGATATCCATGTAAGGAGGCAATGCGTTTTGTTTATTTATTTAGAAGTTGATTTTTTATCATGGAGTTGGCGTAACCTCCTGCTCCTAACCATACCCAAGTGACAGACAGGTCCAGCTGTCAGCATGGTGGTGAAGGGATGTTTCAGTGGAGTTATTGCTGATTTTCGCCTCCTAAGTCTAATGAGGAGTCTTGATGTTGTATTAGTTTGTTGGCCCAGGGTAGATGGCGTCCAATGGGTCTGATATTTCCCCAGGAGTATGATTTCCGTTTTCTCAGTGTTAAGTGATGCGTTGCTTATGGCTGAGTAATCTTGTATTACCTTCTCAATTCTGCAAGCATCCTGATTTTTGGATATTCCCACCACACAGTCATCAGCAAAGGCCATCATTTTGACTGGTGGTTGGCCATTGACATTGAAACCCTTGAGAAGTGTATTGTATTCCAAATTAGGGGATCAAAGCTATCAAAATCTTGGGCTTAGATGGCTCGCTTCTGGCCCTAGATTTCAACTGCACAGATTTGTGGATACTTGTGTTGATTAATAATATGAACTGGGGCAATAATAGTATGAAGACTATTATTAAAGTTGAATCCCCAAAAGCCACGTTGAGAGAATTGTCCAACGCTAGACAGGTGCTTCTTCCTCTTGAAGATATTTTGATACTGGTATGGAACACTTTCCCTATTCCCTTTTGCAGAGCCAAGCGGAGATTTTGATAAAACTAACCTAAGGATATCTAATCCTTGCACTCTTCTCACAAAGTAATGTTTAAACAACCAATATTAAACAACTAAGTTTTATCAATTTGAATCTGCTTTTATAGGGAATAATTTGTGTTTTTTATAGTTAGATTTGGCACACAACTTTTCAGCTGTTTACTGGGAATTATTTGTGCTCCTATGCTGGTTTGACCCTCAGTGTTAGGCACCAAATCTTGTCAGGTACCATTGCCTTGGGTTTTTTAGGCAGCTTAATCCTCAGGCGTTCAGCAGACCAAACAATTGGTATTAGGTACACAAAACCAATTGTTTTGGCCAATGACAATTCCACTCTTCCTCCAGCGTTCAAACATTTTGGTAGTTTCCAATAACTCCAATCTGTTCCGCTCTAAAATTCCCTATAATTCAACTATTGGGTATTATCCAATATCAAATTATTGCTTAATTTTATCGGGGATGATGCCCAACAAAATTATAATCTGTCAGCGGCCTAAATTATCATTGGGGATGATGCCCAACAATAATTCATAGTCAGCGACTTCTAATATCATTGGAGATTCCACCCAATGATATTCTCATCAGTTTGCCACTATTGCTGACCCACTACAATTATAACCTAATTGTCAAATCTCATATTTGGTCAAAGGGTGGACTATGTGGTCATCTGAAATTCTGACAAAAACTAAAATTGTAAAGTAGAGGGTTTAAAGAGTCTCCTTGTTTGAGTCCTCTCTGTGGGATGACTGGGTTAGTTAAAAAGTTTGCTCCACGCACAGCCATGGTGGCTGACTCTGTGAACATCACCCAGTTTATAAATCTATTTAAGAGTTTGAATTTTTGAAGGCAGGCCCTGAGATAGGCCCAGTTCACCCTGTTGTATACCTTCTGTTATTCCAAGAAGACAAGCGCTCCAGAGGTTTTGGACTGGCAGAAATTTGCAACTGTGTGGATGTTGTCCCATTTGGATTTTTTGGAACAAATACATATTGTGATAGGGATATAGAGCCAGTAGCAATTTCTCCTAGTCGTTTGGCCATGATTTTTGTGGATATTTTTGTGTCTGTATTGGTTATGGATATTGGGCGCCAGTTGTATAAGATTAGTTTGTCTCCTTTTTTGAATAAGGTGACAGTGTAAGCTTCTTTGCCTCCAGGTAGAAGGCATGTTTCCATAATACACTTTTTCATGGAAGCTAAAAGGTATTTATGAATGTTAAAAATATTTTATATAAAATTCATAGGGAATCCCATCGGGTTCAGGGCATTTCCCTCTTGGTGCACCGCATACTACTTCCCATAATTCCTCATGCAATATTAGGTTGATTAAATTTTTACTTTGGGCTGTGGTGTCATTAAGTGCGCTTATGAGAAATTTTTTGATTTTTTTGGTTTGACCAGTTTAAATTTATACAAATTTGTTAAAACCTGTGCACTTCAGTTGTGACTTCTTCAGGTGTTTCCTCTATGGATTTGTCCAGTAGTTGGACCTGTGTGCAAGCTATTGTGTTTTTTTCTGGGTGTGGAATTGACAGAAAAAATAGCTCAAGCAAGTTTCTCCAACTTTTTGTTTTTTGCTCTGTATTGAACCCCAAAATGGTGTTGGTGTTTGTGTATCAGAGTGTTTATCTGAGAAGAAACCTCCGCCCATCTGCAACCCCATCCAGGGCTGTACCCTGTGTGTGGGACATTGTTTTCTAGGCGGTTGATTTCTGTCAAGGTGTGCTTGATGATGGCTGAAGCTGCCCTGTATCTTCTAGATGTTGTGTGTTTGATTTATTGGGTTGTTGATTTTTTAAAATTTTCTCAGGTGGTTAGTGCTTCTGAGCAGAAAGATGTTTGAAAATCCTGGGTTGAGAATATTTTCTCCATCCAGGATTGAAATTTCAAGTCGGCTAAATTTTCTGGGCATATTCTGCACCATCTGTGTGCTTGGGTACTTAATTCCGCTGGTTTGTAGGACACCAAAACTAGCTGATGGTCAGAAAATTCGATTTTTGTAGTTTTGAATTTTTAAATTTGGTGATGGAAGATTAGTGATGAGAGTATCAGGTCTATCTGTGACATAGAGATAAGTGCACCGTTGTGTACATGTGGGCATGTCATGTTTTGTAGTAGGGGTGACCTTTTTGGTAGTGGATCATATAGCCTAGGGCGGCCTTTAGTATGCGAAGTTACACTTGCCCTTGTGGTACCTCCGTTGTGTATGGCCATTGGCCAGTATCTGGGTTAATCCAGCAGTTCAAGTTTCCCATGATAAAAGTGTTTGCTGGAATATTTAGTTGTGTTTGAGCTGTTAAAAACTCTCGTCAGTCTGGTGCACATTTTTTGCATACACACTGGCTATTGTGTGCACTTTAGTGTGCCATGAGAAGGTTATGGCTAGTACACGGCTGTCCAGGAACAAATTTTATTGATAAATTTAAAGTTTTGGTTTGCATGTACTATCACCCCACAGTATTGCGACCAAAATGATCTTGTTGGGAGAAGCATGTTTTCCCTTGCCTCTCCTCTCCCTGTGGACAGTGGGTTTCCTGCACTGCCATAATGTCCTCAGGTGGGTTTTGTAGGAGACTCAACTTCTTGGCCCTGGACGTTAAGGCCTTGAAGCCCCCTATGTTCTGCGTCCCTATCTCTACTGAGACGCCCAATGCGCCTCAAAAGTGGTTAGCAGGGACCCCCAGCCCTACTCCCTCGCTCACATTACTCTCCATTGCACCTCTGCTGCGGAGAGCAAAACCATGAGTAGGAGTTGGGGTGTATTCTGCCCCTTTTGCTGCCAATGTTTTTGCTCCTCTCTTGCCTTTGCTGGTTTTCATTTATCATTGTGGTACACTTGTGTGCTCTTATTGGCCGCATTATTTTCTTGCGCATTCTATTGTTGATTTTCATTCTTAATTGGGTTATGCTCCACAATTTCATGGGGTGCAATGAACCCCTGTTTTGCTGCATTTATTTTCATATTGGGTTCCACAGAATCTAATCTGTTTGGATTGGTTATTTGGTTTTCCACGGAATTTGTTTGGTTCATTGATTCAAATTCATCTATGTCTTCCTGGATCTGTTCTGGTGGTATGGATGATTCCGCTAAGGCCTTTGCCTTGGCCGCAGCCAGCTTGCAAGCTTGTTTGACCATATTTCATTCTTTCAGGGAAATTGAGAAAATTGTTTTATATTGCCCGTGTTTTCCCCAGTTGAATGCTTGTGTGGTATCTGTGATTTTGGCATACTCTGAGTCATCTTCGCCTATTTCCTCCTCACAGAATTTCATTTCTCTCAGGCTTTCTTTTATGTGGCAAGCATGAATCTTGTGCCCAAAGGCCTGGCAGTGGTTGCATATGGGGGGTGCACTCTCTACTGTTGCACATAAAAACAGTTGGGATTTTTTCCCATCAATAGTGAAGGATGCAATGAGGGGGATTTTTGTGATATCCTCCACTACCTCAGTTTGGGAAAATAATTGCAATTTCCTTCCCAGTGCTAAGGGTCAGCATCAACTGGAATCTTTGCATTTCAAATTGTTTAATTTCTCCATAGGCTTCCAAGCCTTCTCAGAGATGTCGTTTGACTACTGTGCGCGCCAGTGTAGTCATAAGGTAATCAAAAATTATAAAAATATCTTTTGACTCTGTCCAACGTGTGCGTTTGGTCAATACCAAATGCTGACCGTTAGGAAGGTTGAGTACCACTCTGACCTTTGCTGCTTCATTTGCTTCTTCCATGGTTTCAAACCCAAGGTCTACCCAACCTTTGTGGATAGTATTGGTTGTTAAGTACACCACGTGTGGGATAAATTTAAGTTGGACTTTGCCAAACTTTTCCCACATTGTCAGTGTTTCTACACTTAGAAAACTTGTATCCCATGTTCCGCCAATAACAGTGGTTGCGAGTGGGATACTTCCATATAACTGCAGTATTTTACCAAAAACTTCATGAAGCCCGCGGGGTGCACCACCTCAGGTAGAATTTGTTTTTACTGATATTTTCGTTTGTACCTGTGCGTTTGGTACCTTTGGGCGGTGCAGGTCCAGGTCCTCTGCCTTTTACTACGTTTTCCCAACTCTTTTATTTATTACTTATACTCATCTCAACTGGTATTGATTATCAAATTGTACTGTTTGAATCAAACCATATTACTAAAAGTGATAGTAATTGTAAAGAAAAGTTTTTCAGCTTTACAACCCCTTGGTCTTAATTATTACCAATGCCACCTCTTTTCAAGAATGGTTTTTGCGACATCATGCTGCGCCAGTATCATATTAGGCACCCTTGCTGAGAGATGAACTGGTCAACATGTACAAACCCCAAGACAGGTTTCTAATGGCATCTTTCCATTCAACCTGTACTAACCCTAGGACAGGTTTCATGACTTCTCATTAGTCAACCTTACTAACCCCAAGTTAGGTTTCAATGACTCCTCATTGTTCTTAGGATTCTCTCATCTGGCTTTGCTGAGTCCTGTACTAGCTCCCCAGGACTACTAAAGGCGGACCCAGTTTCAAACTGAGCTGGTCCACTGAAAAAGTATTATTTAGAGCCTCTATGGCGGCCTAGTTTCAGCCTGTCCTGATCCTGCTGACAATTGAGACATGTTCCCATCATGATCCTCCACTTCCTCCATACTTGATAGGTGGGAATATCGCCAGATGCATTCCCACAGTGAAAAATAAAAACCAATTTTTCAATTTATTTTTTATATTTTTAAGCATCTTTTTATCTTTTTTCATTTTTTTCTTTTTTATATTTTATCATATTTATTTCCTTAAGTCCAGTACTTTAAGTCTTTCATGTAGACTCTATTGACTATGCAATTATCCTCAATATTCTTAATTGTATAGGCATCATTTGGTGACTTGGCAATAATTTTATATGGACCCAACCATATGGCGTTCAACTTGTTTTTCTTCCAAGCCCATGGGTGTCACAATAGGCTACCCTATCTCCCACATGGTATTCTTTTAATGCCAGTTAATTCTTGTCATCCATTTTCTTTGCATTGATTTTTCTCTGCAGCATCATTTCAAATTTCCCAATATTGTAACTCAATTATGGTATTTTTCATCTGGTATAAGTATTGTTCAGCAATCATCCCCAAAGCTGGCTCAATGGCATTATACAATATTGGTGACAATGCGCACTTTGCCTATATAAAAGTTTGAACAGCGTTTTCCCTGTTGCCAAATGATAACTTATATATAGGCAGATATGACTGAACTCAGATATGCTCCCCCAGTGGAAGTTTTCCCTGAACAACTTTTATACCGTTGAGGCTAGAGTTGCATTCATTCTTTCCACCATCCCATTCTTTTCTGACTGATAGGGAATGGACACAACTCCTTATATTCATTTAGTTATGTAGTCTGGGAATCACTTATGACTAAAGTTGGTCATGTTGTCACTTAGTATGACTTGAGGGAATCCATGATGATAGACCACTTGGTCCAAAAAAAAACTTTGTCATACACATTACACCCACTCTATCAGGGCTTTCAATTTGACCTATCTGGTTAGATGATCTATTGTGAAAATTATGTAGCTCACGCCATCAGAGTTAACACTTAATGATCATATAACATCTATGGACAACATGTGCCACACAAAATCAGGGTCCATTATCCTATATATTACAACGTTCTTGTGTGGCTTATGTAGTTAACACTCCACACATCAAACTAGATATTCCGAGACATCATAGTTAATCGATTCCCAGTAGCAATACTGGAGTATATGATCCACAGTTTTCTTTAGGCTACCATGGCTGAAAGCTATATGAGTGGCTCAGATGATTTCCGCATCTTTTAATGATTTAGGAAATAAAAACCGTTTCCTTAAATCGTTTTATATAATTGATTGTTCATTAATCTGGTGTTCTTCATTGCTTTTCTTAAAGCGCTCCACATTTCTTATGGTCTATCCTCAATACACCTTTAAGCATCTGCTAAAATAACTCATCAGCCTGATGATATAATACTTGAACAACTGCAAGAGTGACAGTCCATCAACGTTCTGATGCACTACTCCTTCTCTGTGAATAATTTTAAAGTTGTATGCTTGCTGTTTAAAGTTTAACGTGTCAGTTGGCCCTCTGGTTCCTTTAAGTTGTGAAGCCAGCGTGAGGACATGTAGTCTGTTACAATTCCAAAGTGCATCCCATATATGTATACTTAAAAATTATTTTCAGGTGTGAATTACCACCAGGCACTCTCACTCTGTAACAATATAGATTTTTCAGCTGTCAATAGGGTTCTGCTCATGTTGGCCATAGGATGTTTATCTCATTGTCATCCACTTGGCTTATAATGGCGTTGATTGCCATTAATGAGGCATCTGTTTGGATTATGAATTCCCAAATAAAATTTGGGTACTTCACTGGGCTACTCATGAGTTAGTTTTGGAGCTTATCAAACGATCTTTGAGCCTGATTGTTCCACACAAATCCCTTTTTGCATCCTTTAGTAGGTGTGATAAGGGCTCAGAGATTCCAGAAAAATCTTAGATAAATTGGCAATAGTATCTGACCATCCCAGAAAGACTTAAATATCCCAAATGCTTTTTAGGATCAACATCCGTTCAAAAGCTTCTATATTTATTGGTTGCAGCTGTAATCCATCAGAGTTTATTACAAACCCTAAGTATTAATTCTTTTACTTAAAAATGGCATTCTTTCAGCTTTTTCCAGATTTTCCATTGCCAACGGCTTAATTACTTCCTCCAAATGCCCTAAGTGGTATGTAAAGGTCCTGTTAAAGATGTTGATATCATTTAAATATACCATCATGAAGGATAACTTCAAATCATTGATTATTGAATCCATAGCCTGCTGGAATGTCACCAGTGCATTGCATAAACCTTGGGGCATTCTGGTCAGCTGATACAATCTTTGAGCAGTAATTATTGCACATTTTTCTTGAACTTCCTTAAGCAAATTGATTTTCCAATAGTCTAAAATCAGGTCTATAGCCAAAAAAGTACTTTGCTGGCCACAGGCAGTCAAGCGCGTCATCAATTCAGGCATTGGATAGGAGTTTTTTAGTGATTAAATAATTTACAGTAGTTAATTACTACTCAGTTTGATCCATTCTTCTTTTTCACCAGGTTGATTGGACTTACCCATGGGCTCAATGATAGAATGAGGAGCCCATGCTCTACTAATTGCTAATTTCTTTGCTTATCTCAGCTTCAGCAGCTCTTGATATATGGACAGGTCTCATTTTTATTTGTAGGTAATTTCCAGTATTGACTTTGTGGATAACGCTATTTGCACATCCTACATCTAATCATTTTATAGAAATTTCTCCCAATACTTTTTGAATAATTGGAGCACACCCTCTTTCTAATTTTTAAGATGAATTGACCATCTGAATATGATCCATTAAAATGTTGACACTATTGTTAGTTTTCACTGACAATCCCATTTTTGGGTAATGAACTAAAATCATGAAATTCACTAAGTTCCGCCGTTAAGAGCAGATGCATAAATGCGCCAACTTGATTTTCTTTCAACTTTTATTATTTTATCTCCCAGATTGGCTAGGATCACACTTATTTCTTCATGACCAGGCATAAGGATTCCTAGCACTACCCTGGCTCAATCCTTAGTTTCTCCATGGGCTGACGATTTCCCCACATAGCTGTTCTGGGAGTTCAATTGTTAACCTTGTGCTAACTACAATTTAAGTTCCCAGCAGAATAATGTTCAATGCCTTTGTCATTAAAAGTATTTTGCAATTCTCAATGATTTCCATCAGCTTTGCTTTTTGTTTCCATCCAACTAATTTATTTTAAATAGGTATAATGCTGTCATTATAAATCAGGTTGCCAAAATTATAACTTTTTATCAGAGGGGTCTCTCCTTCCGCTGGTAAAAAAATAGCGTCTGCCCCAATAGTGTCAGAGTGTTCTCTTCAAAGTTGAACTTCACCCAATACTTCCTCAGAAACTCCATTACAATAAGTACACAGTGCATTCAAAAAGTTCTGGGACTAACGTTTTAAAGACACAACTTTACAAATAAATAAACTTTCTTTTATCATAATTTTAACATACAACCTTTCCCTCTCTATACATATTTATATTGCTAAAACAATTGTTAAAAGGTATGCACATAGTTCCTATTTTATAAATTATGTTTAAACCAGCTGTCACATTCTTCTGAATTGTCTCTACTTTATCAAAAGGATGAACCTTCAGTGCCACCTTCAGATTATAATTATCCACCCTATTCACCAGATTTGGCTCTGTCTGACTTCTTTCTGTTCTCTAATATGAAGGTGGCACTGAAGGTTCATCCTTTTGATAAAGTAGAGACAATTCAGAAGAATGTGACAGCTGGTTTAAACATGGTTATATAAAATAGGAACTATGTGCATACCTTTTAAAAATTGTTTTAGCAATATAAAATGTATAGAGAGTGAAAGGTTGTATGTTAAATTATGATAAAAGAAAGTTTATTTATTTGTAAAGTTGTCTTTAAAACGTTAGTCCTAGAACTTTTTGAATGCACTGTGTATGTCAGTTCAGATTAGCCAGCACTATAACAAGAGCTGACACCACCAGAGATTTAAACCAAATTGGTAGCGCACTATAGGTTCTACATGATATGGTGATATCTGGTCCATCTGTTCTATACTCTTTTCTATGCTCCAAATCTGGCAAAATCTTTATGCGTTTCACTAATTTGGTGGAAATAATGTTGATTGGAGCTCTATTATCAATTATTGCTTATACTCTTATCCTATTGACTAGAATATCTGCATAGGTACACTTTGAGTACTGAAATAAAGTATTTACTAGTATAAATAGTGGAATTACTTGCCAGATCAATAGTGTAAAATTATATGAGTGGATAAATCAGGGAAGGACTACTTGGTTGCAGTTATAGGTAGGGAACCGTTCACCTCATCCAACTTCATTTAACTAAGTATTCAGGGATTTTGGCGGATCTGATTTTTTCATTATCTGTTATACGTATGTGTGAGAGATTTCCTTAAAGACTTTGTGGTCAATTTTCTTTGTTTTGTCTTTGGTTATCGCATTATTCATCTAAGTTGACCACCTGATGGAGAAGATCATGCGCATCATCTTTCACAAATGATCAGAGATGTCAAAATCATCATTCATTATATCAGGAAGGGCAGGTTTAACAGCAGTACTAGAACTTCCCTTGTCAAGTCTACTGGTCCTTTTATTGACTGAACCAGTTTTCCTTTCCTTGGGCTGAAAAAGATTAATTTGATATTTTGGCTTTTTGTTCTGACACTGGGCAATTACATGGCCAAGTAACCTGCATTGGAAACAGCAAATTGACATTTTGTTAACTTGTTTTTTAGGCTTCAGGTTTATTTCCTGTTACTATTTGACTATCAAGCTCCTAATAGTTTCACCAAATTTTACAAATTTCTGAGCCTTAATATAGATTACTATAAAGGTGCGGTTTAAGCTTTAAAAGTCGTTCAGAGCATTTTCAGATGGTCCCCCATCTGTGAGGTCATTGTTTGGGTTACTAGTGCTACCACTATAATCCAATGTACTTTGCATTAGGGCTTAAGTGCCACCTGCATGGCTATGCATACATCAAAATCGCCAAGCACTTTCTCCCCAAAAAGGATCTGGGACTCTTAATAAAAACAATTGGTAAAATTGGCCAGGGTCTCATCCTTTTGAAATTGTATATCCATGAATTCTTGCTTGTAATTTTCTATCTAAGTAGGGCTTCCAAATTCCAACATGATTGCTGCTTTAGCTTTAGCATATAACCTGTTGTCTCCATTAAGGTGAGGTAGCACAAATTTTGGCAATCAGTCAAGACAGTTTATTACAATCACCACTTTCTGTCAGTCCACAGAACTAAATCTTATCATCTCAAAGTAATGGAAAAATGGTGGCATTATCTCAGTGAAAGTTGGGCAATTTCGTGTATTCTGAAAATCCTCAGTCACTCCGCTCACACAAGATTCCTACTAAATGACTCAATTGAACATAGGTGTGGCTTTGGGAGTCACTTCTGACACACCAGCAAACAGTTTAGCATATTTTGGGGTAGAGGTGTCTTATTGATTGGAGTTTTGCAAAGGTTTTCGTCAGCTTCATTCACCACAAGGTGCGCACAGTCACAAATTTGATTCTCTAACTCTTCAATATGCTTCATCATTTTTGCAATAATATCATGAAAGTGTCAGAGGCACTCTCAATCTGCTTCCCATTTGGTTTTTTGGATTAAAAAGCCTTACTAAGTTCACCTCATATTGATTCAATGAGGCAACTTTTCACACAGGTCGTTATTCACATTTCTGACCTGCTCAATCACTTCTTCCACTTTGGTTACATGCTCCTCCAAGTTTGACATTAGCTTAAGATGCTGAGCTGATCAAGTTTTAATTAAAGGTCTTCATCTCAATACAGAGCTTCCAGAGTTCATTCTTATAAGATATTCGGGATTAAAACTGGCTTTTGACACCTTGACTACCCCCTGTAGTGAGCACCAATTATTAAAATCAGGGAAGCTCTTAGATTGTAGCTCACTTTTGCTCCCTGATTTAACTGCACAGATTCCTACTTGCATTGTTAACTGAACTAAATAAACTGGGAAAATGATAGCATGAAGACTATTATTAAAGCTGATTACGCTAAAAGCCATGTTGAGTAGAAGGTCCAACGCTAAACATGTTTTTCTTCCACTTGAAGGTATCTTTGAGCTGGTAGGAAACTTCCTTATTCTCTTCACGCATAGCCACGCGGAGATCTGATAACAACAACCTAAGGATAAGATCCTTGCACTCTTATCCTAAGAATAAGCTATACAACCAAATTATAAACAATGAAGTTATTTTTAATTTAAAATCTGCCTTTATTAGGAAAATATTGGGGGTTTTATAATACACTTGGCGCACAGCTTTTCAGCTGCCCACTGAAAATTTTGTTAGTTGTTCCCCGGATGGCTTTGACCTATGAGTTTTAGCTTCTGAATACTGGCGGTAATCTTTACCTTGATTATTTCTCAGTAACATAATCTTTGATGTTCAACAACCAATATATTAGCGTCAGGAGCCAGATACCAATTTATTAGGGTATGTTTCCTGATGACGCTTACTACCATTAAAACAAGCGTTAAAGATGCCTTGGTATTTTTGACAAACTTCCCAATCATTCAATTAGTATGATTCCTCCTAGTAATCCAACCATTGGGTGTTAATCCCTCATCAAATCACTGCTCAATATTGCCAGGGATGATCCCCAATGAAAATATAAATGAATAATTATCAGATCCCTTACATTGATTATATATGACTAATACTTTAGTTGACAATCATTGTTAAAAATAAAAGATTTGGAATACTAATCTTAAAAATTCCTGTCTGTCAATGGGATGGATAATGTGGTCAACTGAAATTCCAACAATGAGCATGAACCCTCCATTAGTTTTAATGGTTTCTTTGGAGAGTCTAGAACCTTTTATAACTTATAAAGTTTTATAGATTTATTGTACCAGAATTAACTCTTTATTAAAGGTATAAATAATCTACCACTTTACTTTCAGCAAAGTGCTAGGTCTTTATAATTTCAATGAAGTGAAGAGAGGGGACTGAAGAACATATTTGACAACTGGATGAGCGCATCTTTTTAAAGATTTAGAAACTTAGTACAAGCTTGTGGCTAAAAATTGCATGTGAGGTCTTTTGCGGTTAATTCTGTCAATATTGCTAGTTTGTATGGGCGCCAGCATCCTATCACTGTCCTTATTTTTTTGTTTGTGCAAAGATTTATGCAGAAACTTAAAAACATCTACCTGATTAAATGCAATATATATTTGCCCCTTTTGGGGATCCAATTTTGAGCCATGGTTCATGTACAGACTTTTTTACACAAATTTTAATTTTCAACAAATATTTGGCAGAATTGAGGGTAATAGCTGAAATGGATTATCATCTGGTTTATAATGGTGTAAAATTCATTTAAGAAAAGCAGCGGACATCTGTTGTTTGTCTAGGATGTGCCCTAAGTCCGCTATTTTTACTAGAGGAGATGTATGGGGCCTCTTCCCTTTCCTTGATTTGAAGCAATATATCACCCATTATAATTGATGGATTCAGCAGGACCCTTACAAGATTCTGCAACATAAAACTCTGATAACTTTGCTAAATCAACGCCCATTCTTTATGCTTCCCATCCATATTGACCATGACAGTGTTTATTTTATAATCATAACAAGCTTCATTTGGCTTAGTTAGTAAAAACCAAAAATTATAGTCTTGGGTGTGATTTTTTGAATTAAGAATTCTACTTGCAACTCTTAAGGCCTAACTTTAATCTTTTGAGGTGGTAACATTAGTAAACTGAATTCTAGCCACTTCTAAGATTTAGTCAGTGCCTCAGCCCCAATTGCGCACTAACAGTTGTACTAAATTTTCTGAAATAAATCTTATTAGAAAGACTACCCATTAAGGCCTCAGTATGTAATTCAATCTTCTGAATAGTATAACATAGGGAAAAAATCATAAGACTATAATTTATTCTTCTTTACTGAGGCAACAAAGTATGACTCCTTTCTTTGGGCAATGAATTGCTAAGTGCCCAGGATTATAAAATTAACAGTTTTCATTAAAGTAAAGTTGATATTCTTAATGCTCATGTTAAATACTTTTTTCTTGAGATATGATCATTGCCACATGGTATTTCTTTCCATAAACAAATTTGTAGTTAATTCTAGTAACTCTTTTAAAGCAGTGTGACTGGGTGGTGTTTAATTTAATCAATTAAGAGGCCTCATATTCCTTGTCTGAAATAATGTGATTTTATCTCATAATCTAAGTCTGTCTTATGAAGGATATATAGAAACTTCTGTATGTATTCCTTGAAAGTTTGGCCTTCCTGCCAAAAATCCACTAAAGCAATCTATGCCTATAATCTGGTACCAGTGAGTGTTGATGTCAGGAAGACAGCAAGTTAGAATTAGAATGGCCTGCCAGCCCAGATGCCGGAGCACCCAGATGGAAAACCAGAATGTCAAAGGCACTGCTGCTGGTACAAAGGATATGAAACTAGAAAGGAGTTATGCCAATAACAGCTGGTGAGCCAAAATCTTGTACATGCACATAATAAAATACCAGACAACTATGGCCAATAACTCTGAGGGGTGTATAAATGTTGGTGGGAAGGGTGGTTTTTTCAACATAAAAACTATAATTTGGGAAAGGTTTTTAATGGAAACTTAATGAAGAGAAATTGACCAACAAATTTCTCAGTGCGACGCAACTGATTAAATAGTGGTCAATTGATGAGGAAACAAGCTGTGTTGGGTCCCTCAAGTTTGACCTAACCATCAAATTATTTGGGGATGGGGCAGATAAGCTCAAAGAGAACTGACATCAAAGGATTTGGCAGCAGGCTGAGTCGCTATCAGTTTGACCTCAAATGCCTAACCCAAGGCTCAACTGCATTTCTGACAGTTAGTGTGATGGCATCTGGCCCAATGAGCAGCGGAAATCCCCAAGGCCAGCCCCACTTAGGGGCGGTCCCAATTGGTTGGGAACAGGTTTGGAATGCCCAACCTGCCCATGCCCAGTCGCTGAGCCATTTGTTTGGTCAAAAGCGTTGCGTCAGCCGCAACTCCCAATCTACCAGAAGGGAGCTTCAAACTATTGTCAATGGTGTATGATGCTACTACCTGCATGTCAGGGATCATCCCAACGATTTTGAGAGGTGGTTAATTTTGACGATTGCACTGCCTGGTGAATTGAAACCGCCAGCAATTCTGGACAATAACTCAAGCTTTATCCCTCTTTGGCTATGGGGATTCCAATTGTTGGGCTTAATTTTTATCGCTTTTGGAGTGAGCAAATTTTAATTCACCAATCTTGGCACAGATTTCCGTAATCTGTCTAACAAGTTTGGCTGTGGTAAGCAAAGGTACCAGGAGAGGGGTTTGGAGAGGGAAGGCTGTTACCCAACGCTTGTCTACCACGTGGTCAAGGTCGCCCTGGGTGACAAGGGACATGGCCACCCTCTGTGGGCCCTTTTTGCTTGGAGACGGGAAGAGCGACCAATCTATGCACAGGGGACGTTCCCCTGGACTTACAGTTGATGCCATTAACAACTGACTATCTAACTTTTGTAGTTAACGCACAAATTCACATTAAATTTCAAAGCTCTGGTAAACCAGTACAGAGCGTCATTAGTAAGTTAAGAGCTAACTGCCATACCATTTCATGCATCACCTGGGTAGGTTTCAGGATGGGCTTTGAAATGCGTCCACAACAATGTAAATACTTGTTTTGCTTTACCTAAGGTTAATTTTTCAGGAAAAGGACTTTTAGGATATATCATAGTTGTAGGGTTGGGCACACTCCCTGTCTGCGCCTGACTGGATCTTCCTGCTTCTTTATAAAATTTATCATCTTGAAAACTAGGAAAAACAATTGCATCAGTAATTGATACTTTTTATAAACAAAGCAAATATCAAATCACAAAATAATAAAATTATGGTGAGATGGACTTGAAAGATTAAGGTGTCCAAATTGTCAGGGACTGATTTAATGTGCCTTGGTATGGGGTAGCTAACTAAGAGTAGCATACCCAAAGCTTTAGATCCATTATGACAAACACTTTATCAAATGACTTGAATAGTATTTTCATTTTATAGTCAATATTTTACTGCCCATAAAAAATTAACAATATAAATGCATTATTTATATCATTCAGCTTTCTGGACTTTCTTAGGTTTAACTGATTTTTAATAGTGGTGTCACTTCTGTGCTTCCGGAAGAACTGAGTTGAACATGATTGCAAAATACAGTAGGATTTTTTACAATCTCAAGAAGGTATGCTTTGAAATGAAAATTTGTAACTTGCATTTAACATATTTTAATTCCTAGCCTATCTCACTTTGAATTATAGTTTATCAATAGATAAAAAAATTAATTGTTAATGGACTTATTCTTATCAGTATTTGGAAAAACCATAACTGCCATTGAAACAGTGTGCCTAACCACTAAAAGAGTATTGTTGATAATTTACAAATCAACCAGTATTTCCCAATTGATTTTTAAATGAAATCAACTAATGACTATACAAGAGATAAACCAAACTACATACAAAAATTACTAATATTTGCATCTAATGAAATACTAATTAGTTATCTTAAGGAGCATATCCTAGTATAAAACTCTATATCTTAGTTATAAAATATTATAAATTGACTAAAATTGATTATCTAGAAAATAATCATTCATCATCTACGTGAAAGCTGGAAAAAAGGACATAAAACTCCAACATACCTCAACCTTGATCATATTTAAAGTAAAACAATATTATAATCTTAATTTGCGCTTTTAACATTATCTTGATAGCCTTTCTGAAAATATATGCCATTTTTCAGACAAGTCAATATGCTTTAATGAGAATAGTTTATAGGGAACATTGACCCTATGCCCTCAGTAAGGTGAATACTTATGCTAAGTCTGTCAATTTATTGCAGACTGAAATTTGTCAAATAGACAAAAAGTTTACAACAGGATTCCTTGAATTAAGACTAGACCTTCCAACTCCCAGCCTCATATAAATTACTTAACATATTATTGTTTTTTCTTTAAGCTTGTTTCTCTTCTAGGTTATGGTTTGCTCATCTGGAAAGTTTAAAATATAAATTGATTTTTCACATCATAGCACCATCCCAATCCTCCCATTGTAAGCAGAGGGCTTAGTTGTGACTTGGCATAGCTTTGCAAAGCCTTGAGAACTAGTAAT
The DNA here is from genome assembly GCA_022478985.1 of Massospora cicadina. NCBI lineage: Eukaryota > Fungi > Entomophthoromycota > Entomophthoromycetes > Entomophthorales > Entomophthoraceae > Massospora > Massospora cicadina. Next base: position 166,191 of record JAKSZP010013137.1, read on the forward strand.
TTTTGACTACTTGTCCACCACAGTCATTAAATTCCACCTTCAATAGATGTTATAGATAACATAATTCCCAAGTGGTGAAAATCTCCTTAAATAAATTAAAAGTAAGTTAACTTAAAAAATACATTTTTTTATATTATTCATATAACTTTAAAATTTCAGATACTAGTTTTCTTTTTTTAATTCTATAATTTAAAAACTTTTTATGTCCTTTATTAACTACATGACCATTAGCTATATTTTTGATTATATAGGCTTCTATTGTTGATTTAGAAATTTTTTCAAAAGAGTCAAGCTATGTAATATACAATTTGTTTTGGTAACCAAACCCATTTGTATATCAATAGATAACTTTAAACCAATTGCAAATTCTTTAAAGGTGTGTCAATTTTTGTCATGATTTGCTAAATTTAAATTTTGAACCAACTAGCCAGATATTTTTGGAATTAAAAAAATAATGTTGATTGAATTTGGTACACTAAGATCAATTTAATCTGATCTAGTTGATGGTTTATCATCTTTTATATCTTTACCTTGTTAGAATCTTATTCCTTATCAAGGTCAGCCTTGGCTTGGTTTATGCTTAGCACCAACAGCTGAAGTTTAGCATTTAGTAATACTATCAGACTATAGATTATAATGGAAGCAAGGCTACAAGGTCACTGGCAGGACAGTATCTCCATATCTGATGTGAAATCAAGTGAATAATGGGGCACCAGGTGAATGGTTGACATAGACTAATTTGTATGGAGTATTTTTTAAAGTTATGGACATCTAACCAATGAAATTGGGACTTTAAATGAACAATGGAGAGGAAAAATCTAATTTGAAACTGTTTATTTAATGAAAGACATATATAATGAAACTAGTATATAAGTTGTGAAGATTTAATTAATAGAAGTGATGCCATGTGAATGAAAGAGACAGGCAATATAACTTGGACCCATTAATTAATGTAAACTGATGAAGTCACTGAAGAAAATAGATGACATCAAATCTCATGCTAGGTTGATGATGCTGGTACCATTTTAGTTTATCAAATGATAAATAGCTAACACTTTTGGCCTCAGGAGCAAAGCTTTCTCAATTAAAATAAATTAAGCTACTGTTTTAACAGCGCAATTGGAATTATTTATAAAAATCTAAAAATTATATTGACTATCATTCAAATTCAGCAATTACACCCGATATTACTCCAGTGGGATAAATCAAATTCCAGGTGTTAAAACACTTCTATTTACATGCCATAATTGCATATGGCTCTTGATACCTTCCTTAAATCCTAGCCACCCTAGACTTAGGATAACTTTTATTCTAATATAATACTTCCATATACCTTTTTTATTTAATAACAGTTGACTTGATACTGGACATAAAGAAGTAGGTAAATGTCCTCAGGGTATAGCTTCCCCAAGTAATTACATCTAGAGAGTGGTCAGCCTACCTCTCTTAATCCTGGAGCTACAAGGAACACCCATGATAACTTACCCGATTTGCAAGCTGTAAATGAAAGCTGGGAGGAGAAATGTGAGCATTGAATTGCCATACATCACATAAATATTTAGACGTTTGATTGCCATTTGGCACCTATTAAAATGAGCATTAAATTTGGCATTGGTGTTAGAATTTGATGGTTGACTCAAAAATAAACCCTTCAAGAAAACCATCAATGCTAATAGATTAATCTCATTAATGGATCCTTTGATTTTTCCAATTTATCTGCATAACTAAATTCCTTCCAAAACCACCTCAATTCTATTTAAATTGTCCCAATTATCATAGCTAATAATAGCTATGATATAATTATATTATGGCCAATTATGGGTCCACTTGGGTGCAAGGTGGTCCCACGGCATTAACTAAATTGCACCTCCTAAATTAGTGCACTAATCTTAATGCACTAAGGCGGAAGTTGGGTTCAATTAATGAAATTGATAATTAAGCACTTAAACATAGACGTCCCAATTATGGGCGTACTTAGTGCTATTGAGAGGCCTTCCAATGTCCCGAATTGGGGTGCGTCATCTTTTATGATCATATATGTTTTATTCCACATTTATTGTTAGACGTCAAGTTATGACATAGCTCTAATCAGAAAGATTTTGATGTTGAGTTTGCAACCCAAAATCGTCCCACTTATAAGAGTAAAATTGCCTTCAATTGGGCTGAAATGATTGTTATTTTTAGTCAATTCATGGGTTGAATTGACTTGGGGATTTTTCATAATTATTGCCATGACCAGCAGAGGATTGGCATAATATGAATGAACTCATCTAATAGATGAGTTCAGCCAGGAGATGCCCAAGAGGTAAATAATACTGGCACCTGGCCAATTAATAAAAAATCAATCAATCAATTATCATTTACCATTTAAAGATTGATCATTAATAACTACTGTCGCTTAGTTTATTAATTATTATCCATCTGTCATCTGTCTGATATTTGTGTCTGTTGCCATTATGTCTATATTAGATAGTTGTGTGTGTTTATTCTTCCCAAAGAGAAGTACATAGTTGCCTGCTGGAGAAGTAGTCCCAATTATAGAGGAATAATTTCCTAATTTTGTATGAAGACAGAAGGTCTTGTAATTTTTGGTGCCAGTAGACTTAAGAACGGTGAGCGTACCAGAGTTACTTGGCTATTAACGAGGATTATTGGAGAATATACTTTCCAATTATGAGCAGTAGTTTCATTTGAAAAGCAAGTTTATATCCTCAATTCATTGTTAAGTTATTTTAGCTTTCACCATCAGCTGAAAACTTAATAATTGGGCATCTATTTAAATCCTAACCTAATCCTTAATACAGTACATTGAATATGGGTATATGTGCCTCAAACTTGTAGTGTAGGGTGGTCAGTGTTGGCAAAAGAGAAAGGATTAGTATCCTTCATATCATTGGCCTATCACACTAGCAGTGTACCCAGCATTGAGGATTAAGAAATTTGTGACAAAGATCAAGATACTTCTTTAATTTTAAGGCAACTTTTTGTCTTATCTCTGGTACTCACAAATAAATCCAGGCATACATTTTAAATAAAGGGTCCAGTTTAAGCTCATTTAAACAAGTCAAGGATATCTAATTCTTTTAAAGGTTCAGTATGTAATTCTTGACAGTATGCAGTTTAATATTATTCCTTATTTAGACCACATTGCTTTTTAACATCTCATTATCAGACTCAACCTTCTCATTGGGTTATACAAGTTAAACTTGGTCCTTAGTCTTTTATGCCAGCATTATACTGCAATACGTCTGGTTATCCTTATTTATAATAAGGTAGACAGAGCTTATATATCCTCTGATCCTCTAGTTTTTTCATTTATGCTACATGATTTAAAATCTTTTGCCTCATTAGAAAATTACCTAAAATTGTTATGGTCTAGGGCTGGGCTATTAAAAATATAATTCTAATTTGGCACATCAAAAAGTTAAACCAAATAGCTTTAGATATTTTACCACTCATGAGGTAGAAATTTTGGTAGTTAACGCCAATACCATTGCTTGATGGAGATTTTGTTAAAGCCATAGTTCCAATTGCATGGCAATGTGAGTGTCAAAGTCACCCATATCATTTTTATCAACCAAGTTTTATGCTTCTTAATAAACTCTGTCAGCAAAGGCTCCCAATGACTCTTGCATTTTGTACCAAATTCCCATGAACTCTTGCTTACACAAGGCATTTGTTTAATACTGACAAATTCTGGCATTATTGAAATTTTGGCACACATTATAACCAGGTCTCACCTCTTAACTGAGTTATTACTATATTTTAATAATAGATATATAGATAAATGATTATAGTGACAGCTTTTTGGCAATTATTATTAACAAACATGGTCATTTCAGGTAGTCTGAAGAATTTTACCTCTAGAGAATTTTATTAGAATAAAAATTCAAATTTACCCAAAATATTTCCAATAGATGCATCATCAGGTTGGGGGTTTAAGATATATATAAAAAATTACAACTAGCTGCATTTTTGCTCAGGGAGTAGTAAAGCTACATATAAAAATCCAAATGACTGCATTGTAGGCCTTAGATTGCTTCAAATTTGGATCATTGAATTAGCCTCACTAGCATTCCTTTCCTGTAACAATAACATCAGTTACCAAGATCTGATTTGAGCAGATAGATTTTGATAATCACACAGGTGAGATGAGCATGTTTAATAAAACCCAACAAAACAGGGCAAAAGTTGTATTGGGCAATGGTCAAAATGGTGCACTTAAGGACAAAAAATGCCCCGGAGGGGGACCAGGAGCCAACACTGCCAAAAAAATCTCAAACCCAAACACTGCCCAGGTTTTGGGGTTCACCACAAAACAAAACCAATACTTGGAAATACAGTATGCACAGCCCCTATCAAAAGTGGAACATGAGCTCTGACTTTCCTTAGGGGTCAATTCCCCAACTCTGTGGGAGAAGGTAGGTGAGGCACAGGCCTCCCTCTTTTCCCACATGGTATACGTTACCACCCACACCATCCACCGCAGCTGGATTGATATGGGTTTTGAAACCAAAGAAGACGCAGACACTGCAGCAAAAGTATGTGTCAAAATAGCCCTCCCTGAGGGCAAACAAATTGTGCGCACAGTGCATGCCAGATGGAACTAAGCAAACACTTTGTTCATCTCATTTGACTCACTTCCCACTGACCTCCCCCATAAGATAATCAAAGGAGAACTCTGATTCAGCCTTCAGAGCTATGAAGAAATAAAACAACTAAAACTACAGCGTTTCCACCTGATGCTAAACCTGTGCACAGGAAAGGCAATTGCTGTAATTGACCCAGCCCCTGATGTGGCCGCAATTTGACCAAAATCCCATGCACCGCGGTGTTTCACCTCCCAGATGAGAGGATGTCAAAACCTTTCTGCACCACATCGGAACATGCACCACCCATCTGCAACCATTGCACGGCTCTGGGGCACAAGGAGCATGCATGCCCCGTGAAGGAGGGCATCATAGCCCCAGACTTTTGCGACAACGCCATAGACAAAGATGAGGAGTCCTTTGGAAGAATGGTCAATGCCAACCACGCTTTCCTCTGAGGAAGGATGGAAACTACGTCCTCATCAAACCAATCTCACCAAATTTATGCAAACAGGTGCAGAAGGCCCGCAAGTGGGCAGCGGTCAAGGCCACATATCTCGCAACCTCCTCCATTGACCTGAACCAAATCAAGTTGGACAGAGAGGAGTTGTCCAAACCAGCCAATCAGAAACTAATTCCCAAGCTGGAGCAACCATGGAGGATGTGATCTGAGCTAAACATTTGGATTGGACAACCCATGCAGAAAATTTTCTCAACAAGCTGACAGAATCACCACGTGATCCCAATCAAATAAACTTACTGGGACATTTTGCATCCACTATAGATGAGCCAACAGGGCCAGTGCGCCAAAATAAAACCCCAAAGCATCAGAAACCAATCAGCGCACCAATTTAAATCAAACAAAATCACGTGTGGAAAAGCTTATACAATCCCCAAATCTAACAATACATGCATAAAATCATCACAAGGTAAAGAGCTGGAAGCCTCAGAGTGAACTGACCCAATCACACGGAGCAAGTCCAAGGCAATGAGCAGGGGACTAGGGCCAGAAGGCCCACCCAACCGCTCCTGAGGCGCCGCGGGCACCTCAGTGTCAATAGGGATGCTAAACATCGCAGAAGCCAGGGCTCAAGCGTCCCAAGCCAAAAAACTGGACTTCCTGTGCAAACCCCCAGTAGACATCTTGGCCATCCAAGAGACCTGCTGTCTACAGGGGGAAGAGGGATCCTGGGCGGCCAGGGTCTCACCGTCCCAATTGATATGGACATTCCACTGCAAGGTGGTCGTCTATAATAATAACAAAAAATTTAAAATCATCAAATCCTCCTTGCACTTAGACGGCTACATCCTAATCACAAGGATTGCAAACCAAGAGGCCACACTTTTGATAGCCTGTATCTACGCACTGTGCACCACATCCAAGAGGAAACAATTCCTCAAATCCATCCTGACGCTCAACCTCCCACTGGACACCATCCTGTTGGGCGACTTTAACTGTTGGGACGATATCACTATGGACTGATGGCCCAACCCCAGGGGATACCCAATGGTACATGACAAGTTCCATGCGATGGAGGCATCCCTTAGCCTGTATGACACCCTCCCCCCAGGTCTCCACTCCTTCCCCGCATGACCTGCCCCAGCATACGTGAGGGTACACTCATCTTGAGCCGCATTGACCACATCCTTGCACCAAAATCCTGTCACTTGTTTATTACTAACTTCGCCACTAAAAAAAATTAATTTCTGTGACCATCGTCTAGTTTTGGTGCAGTTCACGCCAACCAGGACTCAAACGCAGATGTTGCTCTGGAGGCTATACCTGGAGAATATAAAACTCCCCAAAATTTCCAACTGGGTTGAGCACAAAGCTTCAAACCCAAAATTCACTACCCCATTTGCATCAGATCCCATCAAATCCTGGGAAAAATTAAATCTGAACTAATAAACAAGAGCCACCATATTGCTTCATGCAAATACACCGCAGATACCGCCATGATCAGATGCACTCTGGCAGAACTCAACCACCTTGAACTCAATACCCCAAAATCTGGGTACAGCCCAAACTGGGGGTGCAAATGGGCGGAAATTTCTTCCCGCCTTAATGCCCTCATCCACAAACACCAATACAGAATCAAAGTATTGTGGAAAGGTAGGCACATAAAAGAAGGCGAAACCTGTTCAGCGTTCTTCCACCAATATCACTCCTGAGGCAACCTGCCCCAGTGTGCACAGGTCCGCAAAGCTGATGGAACTGTAGCAACTGACCCAACAGAGGTCAAGGCAGAAATTCACCGCTATTATGCTGAACTTTACTGTGACACCCCACTGACCCCCAAAAAATAAAAAAAATTCACTCCGCCAGAATACAGAGTGCAATGCCATACTATAGTCTCCTAAACCTGATAACGCAGAAGGAGCTCTGGAATACAGTCCGCGGTGCACCATGTAGGAAATTCCCAGGCCTTGATGGGTTACCCTACAAATTTTATAAAAAATACTTTAAACAGATCGCCCCCCTCCTCCTAGCATCTATGAACCAGTGCTTGCTAAAGACCTGTCTCCTGCCAGGAGGTCAGGACTCCTATGTCATTACCCTATTTAAAAAGGGAGACAGACTGGACCTGGCCAACTGGTGCCCAATAGCACTCTCAAATACTGACACTAAACTACTCACAAAAATTCTAGCTAATAGACTGGGCACACTAGCCTCTAAAGCCATATCACCCAACCAATTTGGCCTTACACCAGGGCGCTCCATCTGGTCTAACATACTCTCCATTGCCAATGTATGCCAATCCAAAGTGACGGGTGCCCTGGTATTCCTTGACCAGGAGAAGGCATACAACTGTTAGCTGGCCATACATAAAAGAGTGTCTACATGCTTTCAACCCCCCACCCAGGTTCAACTGGGCAATGCTCCTCATGGAATCCACATCAATGGCTGTATGTGGCCCTAGCTTCCTAACCAACAGGATCACCCTACGCAGAGGGCTCAAGCAAGGGGACCCCCTCAGCCCGCTACTATACAACTTCAGCTTTGACCCACTCCTCCGCGTTGCCAACTCACGCCTCAGGGGCATAACTGCGCAAGGCCAGCCCCCAGTAAAGATACTAGCCTTTGCAGATGACTTTGTAACAGGTATAGGTGACAACAGCTTTGCCCAACAGCTAGAGCACACCCTAGAAGAATACTCCATGGTGAGTAGTGCATCGCTTAATAAACAGAAAACTGAAATCATCATCCTTGGTTTAATACACCACCTACTGGACCACATCCCCCAACACACAACCCAAGATGCAAAAACTCACTCGCCCTACCCTTTGCAAACCCCCCACCACCACCCTTGTCCGCCACCTTGGGATATGGTTGGAAACAGGGGGGTATGCAAGCAAGATAATCAAAAATAACCCAATACAACGGATATCCAACAGAATCGCCTCCCTCAAGGGTAGATCCCCCAGGTTAATGGGGAGAGTGGCAGTTGCCAACTCGCTCATCCTCCCAATGCTGTGGTTCCCTGCACATGCGATCTCCTTCTCCCCCACCTTTATAATGTCAATCTGTGCACTCATCCAGGGTTGGCTGTGGCCTGGATCCTGCCCACCAGTCTGGATTGAGACGCTGTATGGCCCATGCTCCAGCAGGGCATGGGCCTGATAGACTTTGAGCACCATGCAAACTGCATCCTGGGCACCTGGATAGAGGAAGTGTTAACCCTGGACCCCCTGCACAGCACTGGTCTAGGGCAGTGAGAGGGCCAACTTTCAAAATACCCAACCCGCACCATCCTTCCAGCTTACTAATGTACCTTGCTAACCACCCCAATGCAACAGGCCTGCACGGAACCCCCCCCTCACTTTAAGCGCCTTCTCTAAACCATCCGCCAAATGGGGTGGACCATCGCTACCACCAGTATAGTGTAGGGAAGGGGACGACCCAGACCCCACTTTGCATTACAAAAACCAGAAGACCACCCCCACAAAGATATACTCACAACAACCTCATCCATCACTATAATTGACTACCTAGATGTTTTGGATATCCCCTACAACCTATCCACACAAAAGGCAATATGGAAGATGATGCACTACTTACTTCTCCAGCTGAGGGTAAGGACCAATGCATGGCGCTGCCTAAGAAGAACCTACAGAATGGCAGACTGCACCCACTCCCTCCACACAACCTGCGCAGTATGTGGAGGAGAGGGCTCCCTACACCACCGCCTAGAAACCTGCCCCCCATCCATAGCCATATGGCGAGAAGTTGCACGCCTGCTCAAGATCAAGACAGCCAGGTTTTCTCTATCTCAAAGAGCCTCCTCATGATCTGACTTTCATCCCCAATCTCATTTACCCTGCGCTCCCTATTGATACCCATTGCAATGTGGACAATCCAAACTATTGCCTTAGATGCGTTCAAGAGCAGGGTCCCTACCGTCCATGAAGTTGTTAATAGGTTCCACGTCCACTTACTGGAGCATTTCCAAGCCTGGCTCTATGGGTATATGAGGCCAAGGCAACAGAGACTCATAAACTCATGGTTCCCACTCTGGTTCCTTCATACGGACCCCTTCCTTCACACCTGCTCCATAGTGGGGGCAACCCCCTTGGAGTAGAGCACCAATCCCCCATACCTGGCAGTCCCAGCTGGCAACAGAGGCAACCTGTGTACCCTGGGGTGCCCAATCATATCTAGTCATTGCTTTTCTTCCCTCCCCTACCATTTCTACACACATATCGGTAATGCCCATCCCCTGGTCAGCTTGCCTCAGTTAAATAATAGAATTAGCCTCACTAATTATTTAAAAAATAACACTACTAAATTTAATAAACATTTTGGTGGTAGTGTCACTAAAAGTAAGCTCAAAAATGACATCATTTTCAAGCACTTAAAATTGCACCTTGAACTTAAATGTGTGAGCTCAAATAAAAGCATACCAGCCTCACTTTCTAGCCCAGGGGGTTGATGAGCTTACACTAAGATAGCTTAAAGGCTATGCTACCACTATGCTTGAGCCACTCAGACTCACAGCATTTCTGTTGCCCTCATGGCTAAGGGCCAAAAATTCTATTCTTAAATTAGATTAAGTGCTAAGAAATATAACTAGGGTATTTTAATAAGAGTTATCATATGATTGGCTGCATATGCCTTAGATTAAAACTTAAAACAATATCAAATCTGATTAGGTTGATGGCTCTTAAAGTTAAGATACAAAAATGATTGAACCAGTCAGCTATATTCAATATAGATCAAAACTTAAACCATTCTGAAATAAAATTAAGTTATAATTTTAACTTAAAGTATCTCAATAAAAAGTTTAGACAATTGGCTGCATTTGTCATATATCAGCAAATCTTGAAAATTTTTGAAGTCAGATTAGAATAATTAAAATAAAGTTAAAAGGGCTATAATTAAAATGCTATCTGATTAGTTACATTCAATATAGGACAAACCTAAAATATTATAAAATCAGAGATAGGAGGATAATATAAGAGTAAAGGTTATATGGGGTAAGATATATCAGCCTGTGGGACCATCTAGTACTAAAAAAGATATATCAGCCTGGCTGCATATATTATAATCAAACCTATAACAGTCTGAAATTAGTTTAGATTGATACTCACCTAGTTACAGCATAACAATAATAAACTAATCCAATTGGCTCTATGTATATGATTAAAACGTAACGCATCTTAAAATCAGATTAGATAAATAAGCATAAAGCTAAGGTACCATAATCTACTTATCCAATTGGCTGCATTTAAATTAGATCAAGCCTTGAAACATTCCAAAATAAACTATAAAGTTAAGGTACTATAATAATAAGAAAAACTAATTGGCTGCATTCAACTCAGATCAAAACTTATAACAATCCAAAACGAGAACAAAGTTAAGGTACTATAAAAAGATTAATCTGATTGGTTGCATTTGGATTTGGTCAAAACTTAAAATGTTTCAAACTAAAAGCAAGTTGATGAATTTAAACTTCAATTATTATAACAAAAAAGATTAATCCAATTGACTACATCAAATATAGGTATATCAAAACTTCAAACACTCCCAAATCAGATTAGATTAAGAATAAAGCTACAATATTACATTTAAAATATAAATCCAATTAACTGCATCATTCATGATTGATGGAGAATTCGAGAATTCATTTTATCTTTAGAAAATTTATTTGTATATAAATTTTAAGAATACTCCTATTATCTCGGATTAACTGTTATGTAAGCTTAGGGGTAGAAAAGCTACATTTTAAAAACCCAATTAGCTGTAAAATAAACTTCAAATCCCCATAGACTTGAGCCACTGAATCAGCCTCAGTAAATATTAACTAAAAATGACTCAAAACCTAAATTTAATAAACAATTTAAGGTAGCGTTGCTAAAGTAAGTATAGGATGTGATGCCATATCTCAAATCAATTAACCAGAAGAGCACCCAAAATCACACCCTGAGCTTAAAAGGGTAACAAAAAAGTAAAATCCCACTTTCTAGCCTAGGAGGTTGAAGCTAAGCTTGCACTGGCATGGCCTGAGGGCTGTGCCGTCTTCTACACTCTGTGCATCACATTTAATTTTTTTATAAAACTCTCAAATGTATCACTTGGACTAACAGCTTTGCTGTTGCCTCTGTAACCAGTAAACTATCTTTTTACTATAATGTCATAACTCAGAGCAGTGCTCAAAGTTCAAACAATATAATTTTAATATCACCACCTTTAACTATAATGATATTAAGAGGTATCAATATATAATATTAATACATCAATTAAATATTAATTTAAGGAAAACCCTAAACAAACTAAAAATATTCATTCATTAATAATCATTAACTAGAATATTAAAAAATCAAAAAGTATACAAAGATTTATAAAACTCAGATTAATCATTTATTAAAATTTTAGAGAAAAATTACAAAATGGTGTTGAAAGTAAATTAGCATTGCTTGTCTAGCATTACCTATAACAAGATAAGTATCTTCATAGAGAAGTTATGTATTGTAAGCTTAATAGATAATTCAGGAGGAATTAAGTCTAAGTAAAGTATTATAGACTATCATTTTTTATAATTCTATCGTGACACTAAATAAAAAGCTTTATGAAATAATTAAGCTTATAAATTCAAGCAAACCAAGTATAATCAATACCAAATACCTTATTGTAGATAAAAACAGAATTAGTCAAGGATATTTAAATTAATTGAAGCATAGTAGATATTAAATAAACAGGTATCTGCGTAATCCAACCAATAAAAGTATAATAACTTTAACAAAGTTATATGAGAATAAAAGCAACAAATTAGCAGAAAGTTAAAATAGATAGTTGATAATGTTACAACTAATTAAATATTAAAGCTTGACGAAAAACTCAATATAACTTAATGTTACCAATCTATTAATAATTTGTTAATCGTTAATACCATTTTAGTGTATTTCAATCAAAACCCTGGAAAGCTTAGTCTAATTTGATATTATTACCAATCTACTACTATTTAATAATAAGAAAGTAACTAATTTTGCTAAATTATAGTTAAATGAGTAAACAACATCAAAATTACCTTCAAAGAAACAGTAGTAAATATTTCAGATATATCAAATTGAATATTCTGAAATCAAAAACAACAAAATTACTAACTTAAAATAAATAAATCAAAAATATTAAGATGAAACTTAAAAAGATATTTGAAACTATTTCAGATAATTGCAGATCACGCCAGAAAAAATCTAATAAGAATAAGTAACCCCATCAAAAAGAATAACTTGAAAAGATATTGAAAGTTCCAGAAATCAACTGTATTATTGGAAAAGGATATCTGTTAAACTTGTTAAATAATAGTTATAGAAAAAAAGTAGAAACAAACAAAAGATAAACTTGAAAAGGATGTCAAAATAAATTCCATACTAAAAAATATATGCTTGTCTTGGGTTTTAGATTAAATTTCTACAGGCTAAACGTGTGTATCATGCATAAAATAGTTAGTACTTGTACTCTTTATACTTTATTATGATTATAAAACTTGGGTATAAATTTGAATTTGTATGGCTTACCTAAAAACGCGATAGCTATTTACGCGGTAATAGCATCGTTATAAATACTAGAGGTTAATCCATATCATCATACTTTAAGCTCATCAGTGGAGCTTAAATTAAATATGATTCTATTGGATAGACAAGCATATTTAGAAAAATTCAAATTTATTTTTCGAATTTAATTTTATTGGAGAATCCTATTTATAATGAGAATTACTTCAGCCATCTCTGATTAGCTGTTCCATAAGCCTTGAAGCGTTGAGGATTCGAAAACTAAATCAGCTTGTATCCGATTAGCTGCATGTCTTCGATTCTTAAAACTGAGAAATCAGATTAGGCTGATAAGAATTGTTAAGGTGTTATAGTAAAAAGATTAGTCAGATAAGCTACATTTAATATAGATCAAAACTTAAAATATTTCAAGATTAGATTTGGTTGATAAGAATAAAGTTTACAGCATTACATTAAAAAACTGATTGGCTGCATCTTTATAATTTTTAGAGAATTGGAGAATTCATTTTAACTTTGAAAAATCTAATTATATGTATGTAATCTTTAGGAATATCCGATTATCTCAGATTGGCTGCTACATCAGGTTAGGGGTAGAAAAGCTATATCTAGGGTCTCCAATTTGCTGCATAAAAGCTCAGGGGTAGAATATAAAAGCTGCATTTCAAAATCCGATTTCTGCATTTTAAGCTTCAAATAGCTGCTGATTTGAACTAATGACAATCTTATAAAATTTACTTAAAAATGACTCAAAAACCAAATTTAACGAACAAACTGGTGGTATCGTCGCTAGAAGCAAGCGCAAAAAGAGATGTCAAACAAACTTAAAAACCTCAAAGCACTCAAAATTGCACCGAGCCTAAAAGGATTACGCAAGAAAAAATATGCCAAACTAAGTTCCTGACTGTGTGGTAGGTGAGCTCGCACTGACGGCCTAAAGGCTTTGCCATCACTACGCTCGATCCTACCTGCGGGGTTGATACCATATCCATTATAACCGCTTATAAACAATTATCAGGTTCCAAACTATTTTGATACGTTACAAGTCCTTTGGATGGGATTACACTGAAACAATATACAGTTTTCAGCTGAAACATGATGATTTTGTGACATCATACAATTGATGCTGGTATTGGGATTGGTGTCAACCTTAGTTTTTCCAACTTTCATTGACGAAATTTGTGATGTCATCTTTATAAATTAATTTATTAGTGGTTCGACTTCGGATTGGTAGAAGTCGAAGGCACCTTTTTTATTGATTCGATAAGATCAAACTTTTGTCAAGCGGTTTGTTATTTGGTTGGTTCGATAAGTTCAACGGGTTTACTTTACGTTTGGTGATATAAATTGTTATTAGATTTGATAAGCTTAGTAGTATATTTTAAACGTTTAAATTTTTAGATTTGCTTTGAGGCCATGGGTTCAGATTTGTTGTTTCTAATTTACCGAACTCGACATATGCAATTAGTAAAATCACATGCTTCCAGTTGGTTCTACACAAGTTGATTTGCTGGGTGGTGCATTACCTTCATCTCAGTACGATGTCATAATGCCAGATGCCCTTTTGCCTCCGGTCCCGTGCTCTGATTGGTTAAGAATCTAAATCGACGGCTTAATTTAAATTCAGTAAAGTGGGTTTGCAAGCTCCTCATTGATTTCGACTTTCTCATTTCCCATTAATTGTATGGTATTGTCCCCAGGTCAGCCCACCTCGAATAAAAAGCGAGTTCGCAAGGTCCGATAATACGTGGCGCTAAGACTAAGTCGGCTAAATTATTAGTTTGGACAAGTTTAAGAAATCTGATTTGCTCAAAATTCTGAACTACGGCGGTAGAATTAAATAAATCGAGCTTCAGTTAAATCCGGCACATTTTGATTAGCTTTGTTTGAGATTCACTGTTTATCGAGATTAGAAATCGATATTCACTTTGATAAATTTATTCGCAATCTGATTAATCCGACAATCCATATTTTTAAATTAACCGTCAAACCACAATGATAGTACCACTGAATGACCGCACATGAAAAGTTACAGAAAGTTTCGAACAAAGTACAACTATAAGGCATATATCATGCTCTTTCACTTATTCGCATAAGGTAAAAAGCTTAAATATTTGTAATATGAATTTGTTTCCAAATATTTTAACACCATAATATATGTGTGTTTATTTTGGGATATATTGGTTGCTACGTATGACCGGAGGATATTTTCCATTTAAGATCTAAAAATTGTAGCCATGGTAGTTTGGTAGATCTCCTGATAGCCAGAATGAGTTAATTTAGTATAGGTTAAGAAATAGCTCTTATAAGCTAGTTCTAAACATATGTTTATTTAACTTTTTTTGGCCTTTCTAATAATTTTTAATTTTAGCCTCTCTAAAAATATAACTTTTTATTTTAAACCAAGCCTTGGTTAGTTATCGATGGGTCTGTTTGCGAAGAATATCCGTCGCTTATCTGCTTTTACAAGAGCTTTAAAAGGCCAGTCGATATCAACAACAAAGTTAGCAAATTTGAATCAACCTGAAATACAGGATGGCCCTTCTGTTTTTACAAAAATAGGATCTGTTGAAAGCAATGAGAAGGGGTAATTTTTGGTATAGTTTAGGCAGATGTCTAATACTTCTATAGGATACTAGCAGGATCTCGGAGAAAGAGTACTGTAATTTGAACTAGCTTTTTTAACCCATTTAGAATCGGGTGGTAATAATTTAGGAATTGAGTACAAGAAGAATGAAGATTTTTCCTTATGGTACACGCAGGTAATTAAGGTTAACCGCTTGTTACTGATTCGATAGGTTTTGATTAAAAGTGAGATGATTGAGTATTACTCAGTTTCGGGGTGCTACATCTATAGGCCTTGGTCATACTCAATTTGGAGGAGGATAACGTGTATTGGTTGCTTTATTACAATTTAATGGTAAAGCTTTCGTTGATAAGGCTATTACGAATATGGGGTTGAACCAGCATACTTTCCTCTGTTTGTGACCCAGAAGGCGTTGGAAAGAGAAAAAGATCATGTACAGGGATTTGCGCCGGAAGTTGCATGGGTGACAAAGGCGTAATGGGCCAAGATGATTTGTTTTAAATAGCTAGTGGCTCTATCGAACTTGATGTGCCAATTGCTATCCGTCCCACCTCTGAGGCTATCATGTACCCTTACTTTGCCAAGTGGATCCAAAGCCATCGCGATCTGCCTTTACGGTTAAATCAATGGAATAGTGCAGTACGATGGGAATTTAAAGACCCACGTATGTACTTTGATTTTTTACCATTCTTTTCGCTTATCTTTCCTAATCTTATATAGAGCCATTTATCAGGACGCGCGAGTTTCTATGGCAAGAAGGCCACACTGCTTTTTTAAACAAAACGGAGGCTGATGAGGAGGTGCACCAGATTTTAGAATTGTATCGTCAAGTTTATGAGGACCTCCTAGCTATCCCCATCATCAAAGGTTTTAAGTCTGAGAAAGAAAAATTTGCTGGTAGCCTTTACTCTACAACTTGTGAGGCTTATATCCCCAATACTGGTCGCGCGATTCAGGGCGCCACCTCGCATTCTCTAGGCCAGAACTTTAGTAGGATGTTTGACATCTCGGTTGAAGATCCTACCAACAGTGAATCCAGACTTTACGCCTGGCAAAACTCTTGGGGATTAAGTGCCAGAAGCATAGGTGTAATGGTCATGGTTCATGGGGATGACAAGGGTCTTGTTCTTCCTCCCCGCGTTGCTGATCTGCAAGTCATTTTTGTCCCATGTGGCTTGAAGGGCTCCTCATCCCAGTTTGAGCGCGCCAGTGTTGATAATGCGATACACAAGGCTATATCTTCTCTCACTGCAGTAGGTGTAAGGGCCAAAGCTGACTTACGCGAGAATTACACCCCTGGCTTTAAATTTAATCATTGGGAGCTAAAGGTAATGGCTCTACTTACCATTTTTTTGCTCAATAGCTAGGGGGTTCCCTTAAGGATTGAAGTAGGTCCCAGAGAGCTGTCTAAGAATTGCGTTGTCGCTGTTCGTCGGGATAATGGTGAAAAATCAAATCTCTCATTAGATGATCTTCATACCTCCGTCCCCACACTTCTTGATTCTATCCACAATGACATGTTCAAAAAAGCCAACTCCGCTTTTAATGACAATATCATTAGGGTGTCACAATGGGACCAAGTAGCCTCAGTAATTGAAAAGAAGAGTCTGGTACTTATGCCCTGGTGTGAGCAGATATCATGTGAGGAGAATATCAGATCAGCAACTGCGTCACATTCCAAAGGTTTGTCCTCAGAGGCTAAGGTAACTGTCGCTGGTATCAAGTCACTATGTATTCCCTTTGATCAACCTACGGATACGCCTATCATTGTGGGGGAAACAAGATGCGTGGCCTGTAATGAGCCCGCTAAGCGGTTTGCATTGTTTGGAAAAAGTTATTAGTGTCACTATTGCATCCTAATATTTATGTTTCATAATTGATGTCAATAAGATAATCAAATTTAGATTTAAACCCGATAGCCCAGCTTAATATCCACAAAACTTTATACAGATTTTGAATGACAAACAAGCTGACGTAAAGCTGCAGCCTGGGTTTAAACGCGCCAGCGGTGTTAAATTTATGCAAGTTGCTAAAAACGTATCTACATAGTACTTAGTTAATAAGTAATCTATATGGTTGCTCTGTTAAAACTTTGCTGCACATTATAAAGATATGCTAGCCTGTGCCCTAGCATGCACGATTTAAATGTTAAACCTTTAATAAAAATTACGATGGAGTATAAAGGCAAACTATTAATCAATCTATTACTAAATACTGATTTTTGATTTTTATTATATATGAAATTTGAGTTGGCATTGCCAATCGTCGGTGCTAAGTTTTTATCTAAAAGCAGCTTCTAGCATTTTGGAGAGTAGCATATAACCTTAGGATAATATAAACTTATAGTGGATTGTATTGGTCCTAACTAAAAAAATTGTAAGATGGCCTGATTTATCTGACTGTTGCATATAATTGTCACAGATATTGACATAATTCCTTGCGTTGAGTGTCAAAGTAAGTCCAAGAGGAACCAAATTAAGGATTTTAACAAATGACCTGAAACCACTGTGGATCACTTCAAGGTTATTGATAGGAAGTGAGTTATAACCCTACATGTCAAGAAAGACACCCATGTAACTCAACAGAATAGAAAATTACCCCAAAATCCCCCTAAAATATTTGAGACCAAAAAATATAAGATAAATGAAAAAAGCCAAGTTTGACAAATTGTAAAAGCTGCTGAAAAGTGTTCAACCTGCCTTAAATAAAATTCAGTTGCCACTTATCCCTTGGAATTTATCCATATAGTTTAAGACCTTTTTGAAAGCTTATTTTATCTTTAAGGTTAACATCTTGAAGGTCTTCAATATGGCTCCTTTAACATAAGGACTAATATTTTTGTTATATATTGTCATAAAAAGTCATTTATAAACTTTATTGTAGCGATTTGGCTACATCAAAAAAATGGTGCAGCTTGGTTGTTTTGCAAAATCTAAAATGGGAAAATTTACCATCTTTGCCAACTGTCTAGTGTAATTCTTAATGCCTAGCTCAACAAAATTTGCCTAAAATTTTGACACTGAAAGGGTTTGTTAATTTTTCTTCCAAATCAGTTTTATTGTGCTTTATTCAGAGACTATGGTAAAAATGTATAAATAATTCTCTGGGTCTTTTTGCTTGGGCATTCAAGTGTATGCCTAATTCTTATGCTAAAGAATCAATATGGGCTACTTTAATATTTTTTACTTTATATAAACCTATTATTTTAACCATCCTTTGATTTCTTATCATTTGTTTACAAAGGTTGACTGATACTTTTTAGCTTTCTGTTGGGGCTTAAGGCAGATAAATCAAACATCCAACTTCAGAATTGAATCCTCATAAATTGAAACAGAGTGACCCTGTAAGGTACTAGACCAGCAGTATATATCATAAATAGATATATCACAAGGGCTTTGAGGTTGAACCCAGTGATGTTGTTAGTCACAGGTATTCATACCATCAGAACTTAATAATATGGGCAAGTGAGTACCACCCAAGATGGCCCCTAAATTAACTGCTTACCAGATACAAAGCTAGGTATACTAATGGGTAGAGGGCATACTAGTTTATAATATAATCTTTCTTCAGATTTAGGGAAATTTTACCCATGAAAAATTTGTGTAACAAAAAAGTTAAGAAAGGATTCTGGTTGGGAAATGGCAATTAGGCCAGGGCTGTTGGTGGCACAAACTTCCATCAAGTCACTGGACAGTAAGAACTTTACTAAAAGTATCTAAGTTCCAGTTTTTTAAAAACTAAATAAGATAAAGGAGAAAATATTTTTAAGGTACTTTATGCTGGCTAAAAAATTTATCTCAGGTAGCCTCAACTATTTATACTTTCATCTTTAAGTGAAAAACCCCACTTATTTTGGTGTTGATACAAAAATTAATTGTACTATTATAAATTGAGATAGTGTAATGTAACGCACTTTTGGAGATCATGCTTGTGCCAAAATTGTAATGATCACTCATAATAAATCTGATTGAGTTGCAAATCCTAAAAGATGCTTAGTTATTTTAATGATTGAGTTAGACAATCTAACACTTCTGACCATGAGTGTAAGGATCCCAGTTGCAGCCATCAAGCTAGATAGAGAAGTATACCCTTTAGTTCTAAAAGGGGTACTAATGCAAGGGGCTTATCCCTATCCAAGAACGCAAACTTAGCCCATCCCACAATGAGCAATAGATAATTGCTATCCCCCAAGTCAAGATCTTTAAAACCACAAAACTTCAATCAACCCAAGCCTGTTGTCATTAATAAACCAGTTGAATGTCATTTAGGGAAGATTTAAGATATCAGCAGTGAATTACAAGGCATACTCAATGTTATGAACTCAAAGCGAGTACCTTAAGGTAAATTACTCAGCCATCAGAGGTCAAACAAGATGAACTCATGCAAACAAGTCAGCTGTCTGAAGGTATCTCTGGCTGGATTTTTTCATACCTGAGGCCACCATGGGTATGAATAAAAGGATTTTATTTTGGTTGCAACAGTACTAAGGGATTTTTAAAATTTAGACGCTAAGAAGCAAGGTCATTGTAGCCTATTCAGATGGTGATGTGGATACTGAAGTACCAAGGAATAGCGCTGGATCAATTCTGATACTAGATGAACAGTGCTGTCAAACTAAGTAAATCTAATTATCCTCAATTCTTTTCACCCAAATAGTAGTATAAATATCCAGAGCCCTTACAGTAATAGGGTACTGGGTGATTTTAATTTTATTAATATTAATAAAACTTTAAAACTTTAAATCTTTAAATTTTTATCAGATAAACCTACAGATAATTCCACCTCCAGCGATAACATGCTAATACCCATAGAGGACTAATTCATTTCTTTTAAAAGTTGTAATGACCATCCCCCTGTTTTTTGCTATATTTGCTAACAGCAGCAGAGGCATCCAAATGGTCCAATTAGATTATTTGCCCTATAACGCACCCTTACACAGATATTCCCCATAATTTCAAAACCTTAATCCAATGTCTATAACTGGAACACCCCCAAATGTGAGTATTGGTACTTTGAAGAATAGTTAACAATGGTCATCAAGGTTGAAAGTGCTTCAGGGAGGGCTATATGGCCGTGTATCACTAAGATTTTTTCAATTTCAAGGTCATCAAAACTATAATTATCAATAATGTAATAAAGATAAATATTATTAAATATCAATTGCCACATTTTGGAATCAATACCAATGCTACAATATGGGAAGTGAGGATCAGTTGCTTCCAGTATTGAGTTAAATGTTTGGTGCTTATCATGTTTATAAACCAATAATTTCAATACATGTTGACTAGTAGCCATACTACATCATCAGAATGAAGGTGCCTTGTAGCTTTGAATGCTATTATGTGTACTTGAGTATCCCCAATTGAAGCCAAGCCTTTCCTTGACACATTGTTCAACTGATATAGTGTCCCACAATAACAGTTTTTGATCATTCTATATATTTGGGTCTCAACTACCCAGACCATATTGGCTGAGGGATTGCTCAGAAATGTTAATTCTAACAATTAATTACAATATAGCACAATATTTAGTAAATAAAGATTTTGAAGTCAAGAATTATTATTGGGAATCAAAAATTCATCACTGCCTATTGTCAAATTGACTATTTTAGCACTAAATCCTTAACATGATTTAAAGCTCTAATAAAATGGATACATGAGTCATGAGATGTAGATGGACAAAAAATCCATTTTTCATCCCCAGTCTGGAAGAATATAGAGAATCTTAATTATAAGGGTTAAGTGTTTATTCACTACTAAGTTTCCATATGTTTTTAAAAGATATTGAATGATTATATTGCAATAAAATTTTCTAAACACTACCCATCTATTATCTTTTTTAAATTAGTTATATTTTTTACAAGATTAGGTCATTAGAGCATCTAGTCAGTCTTAACTATGTAAAGCGCACCTTCTGAACTGTAATGAATACAAAAATGCTACCAATTGCTTCTAAGAGAAGTCAATTTCCAACTGCATTTCAAATAAAGCTATTATATCTGAATCAGAAATATTCAAGACTTGGAATTTATTTCTTGCTCAACATTTATATAGAGCTTATAGTCTCTTTTTTTAGAAGAAGACTATCTAGTTGGTCTAATTTATTATTGCATAAGTTTGATCTGACTCCTTTTAAAAGACCTTGCTGATAGTGCTGTAAGCCTCCCATCTCTTAAAAAAACCAAAAAATATGCTATATCTTCCACTACCTGTCACAACTCTTCTACCACACTTGGAACCAAGTTCAAGCTTAAGATCTACCATATTACTATAATCCTTAAGGTCCCATTTTTGTGGCCCATAAGAATGAAGCATCTGATTACCTCCTGCTAGGCTCTTCCTCCATGAGATTTCACAAAAGGTTCACCAGTTGTTACAAACATCAATTGAGACAAACTAACCCCCTCTAGAGTCACTTCTTGTCATAGAATTATTTGACACCCTTGCTCTCAACCCTACCATTCATATAGACTACAATGCCGTTGATTACCTTTCCCATGTTAATCTCCTAATTGTCAAATACTTGCAGTTAATTTAAAATAAGACCTTGCAGATAAACATAATTGAACGTCTGAGTACCAACTACATAAGTTCTCAATGATACTGGATTATCCCTCTTTTTCTGGGACAGGTCTACAACTACTTTGTCTGAAACCTGCTTATTTTGTTTATCCATGCTATATCAAAAAACCCTTTGACTGTCTTTAACTTTAATAAAGATCTCTGGGTATTGGAGCTTGCCCTTTGTGATGCGGTAG
The DNA here is from genome assembly GCA_022478985.1 of Massospora cicadina. Taxonomy (NCBI): domain Eukaryota; kingdom Fungi; phylum Entomophthoromycota; class Entomophthoromycetes; order Entomophthorales; family Entomophthoraceae; genus Massospora; species Massospora cicadina. Next base: position 188,131 of record JAKSZP010013137.1, read on the forward strand.
ATATTTTTTGAAGCATATATAGTTGGTGAACATAATTTAGTCCAGAGTCAATGGTCTTACTGTGACCTATTCTATTAATTTCACCATCATGGTCTTAAATTTGGCCCTTATCTCTCATACCTTTCTATATGCAAACTCAAAAAAATCATAAGTGGTATTACTATTGGAAATTATTGAAAATTATTATAGGTGAGGGGCAACATACTACCTATACTTTAGCACTTTGCTCTACATAAAACTTCCCATCTTTGGCTCTAAGAGTAGAGAAATATAATAAATCTTACTTTGCTTAATAGCAATTTATTTTATTCTAGCTTGGATTTTTCTTTATCTGCTCTTGTGTCCAGTTTCTCTCTATGGCAGTAGATACCCCTAAGCCACTGGAACAATAATTCACTATTGTGCCTGGTTTTCCTCACTTACTAACTTGTTTAGTAACAATTTGATAACCATAAATATTTTATAATAGAATCTTGCTACTGTTACTGTCATGTTTAAATGACATGGTAGTGGGTACCAACCCCAAGGATAAGGCTGGGTGGCAGGAGGCCCAGAAGGTGAAACTTCAGGCCCTCCCTGACCTCAAGCACACACTAGACCAACTCTGGGTACAAGCCAAATATGCCCAGGTTGGTACTAGTGAGGTGCAAAACGCCCAGCCCTTGTGTCAGCCCAGGCATTAAAATGGACGAGCTACTTGACAAATGAAGATGGTTCAATTTGGTTGATTGGAGAATGGGGGTTCAAAACCCATTATAGTTATGAAATTATGCATTCAGGTAGGGTACAACTTCAGTCAATTATTCGAGTGAAGAAAATTTTGTGAATTCTACTAATTTGGATGGATGTGTTTGTCTATTGGAGCGTCAAGGCTTGTGCCCACTTCTGCAGACCCATAATTACCCTGACTCTGTTTAAATATGTTATATGACCAACACTCCTTGTTGGTTGACTTTTCACAAATAAACTTACCCATTTTTTACGTTTTCTTTATGGTTCCTTGGGCGAACTTGGGTGTGGACCTCTTTGAGGAGGTCTCCAACTATGTTGGCCACTACATACTATCCCAAATTACAAAAGTTTCAGGTTCTCCCTTGGGCCGCTCAGGTCCCCTCCAGATTGAGGCACCCAAGCCTCCTGGCACCGATTTACACTTGAATATGGACTCCCCTCTGGGGTCCACTCAAGTTATGTTGTTTCTTGCTTACCTAGTACTGTATACCGCACTCTACACCCTTGCCTTGGGTTCCTTTTGTACAGGCACCATTTGAGGTGCCTTGTTTCCCATTCTCCTAATGGCTAGTCCCCAGAAGTGTGGGTTTGCATCCCACACCACCTTGCTGGGAATGAGAGAGTTACAGACACTCTCTTAACAGTTACCCACAAAGAACTTGGCTATTCTCATTGGTGTTGTATTTAGTGACAAAGATCATTCCCTTCTGAAACTTGAGCATCAAATTTAATAAACCCCTTTTAGAATCTGCAGACTCATCCAGGGCCCTATAAAGGCGCACTCTATAGATTCACTTGATGATACTCTTTCCTATACCCCTTTTATGGGACATATTGCTAACCTTTCTTTTTAGGTGCTAGTGGGATTACATCATTGTTTGCTTACTTTATGCTCTTGGCTACCTTTAATTCTTATGTTAATTATGTCTATGCATTACGATGGTAGATACTGGCGCCACCTGAATCAGTATCTGTCAGAATCTAGAGGAGGCTCTTGATTATCTCTTTGGTTTTGACCAATTAGTTAAGGGTGGTGCATCACTATATGTTCCCAGTTATAAGGATGTAACACCTGTAATATTAAAGGTTATAAAGGATAATTTTAGGGAACTTTTTATACTGTCAAAAAACTAAACTACACAACATCTTAGAAGTTTTGGTGGTGATACTTCAATGTTGCACGGAACTTGAGGAGAATTTTATATAAGTATAACTAGATTGTGTCATAAATCTTAAAAACCAAAAATAAGCCTAAAATAATTTATAAATGATGACAATAGTTTTTCACTCGCTGGATTGGTGATCCCAATACTTTAAAAGTATTCCTGTTTGAGTGATTTGCTAATGATGATGGACTTCTGAATACCTTGCAATTGATTTTGTTGAATCATAAATACGTCAATATAGTTTTTTATCAACTAGCTATGAGTAGTAATATTATAACCTAAATAAACCTCAATGGCATATATATGTCAATGAATGATAGGGACCAGATGCAGATTGAATGCCATTTTTGGGAGAAATGTAATATTAGAAGATATAATTCCTTAAACTTAAGATCATGATAATAATATATATATTTAGAATAATTTCAAGATACATGAAGGAGATATTGTAGTGAAAAAATGTTTAGTACAACTTTGAATAAAAAACAAAAACAATGTGTGCTGTGCCCTTGACATAATCTCTAAATATCCATGAGAGATACTACAATTGTATAAAAGGATAAAAGTACTAAGAAGAAGATAGAAAAAAAGAAAACTATCTGTTAGTATGAATCTTAGATTGGGTTAAGAAGTGTAATCCTGCATAGTTAATAAAGGCTTTTCACCCCAACCTATTACCATTTTCACCATTATAAAAATAGAGATCCCTCATAATGCTATCCTGTCATCTAAACGGCTAATTGAAAGCTAGGGACTCCAATATAACAAGATATTACAAATGGTGCTCACTACAGGGATATTAATTCAATCAACCAACTATCTCTTGTAACATAAACTAGCTGAGCAGAATGAGATTAACAAGATTTTGTAAAATTCCTAACAGATTCCTTTGTGAAGACAACAGAATGCACTGAAAATTAAAAAGTAGTTTAGATACCCTGAAAAATGTACACAAAACCTAAACTAAAAATGATATTCCCTACATGAACAGTTGGACAGCGCAAAAGTACAGATTTGAGTGAATGTCATTTTTTATAATCAATTTGATAATGCAAAGTTCCTTCTTTTGGACTATAGCCAACATAATATGCGTTAAAGAATATTTTGGACAGCATCCTAAAGTGTGTAACACCTGAAGAAGAACACAATGCTAAACATTACCGCCATATTAATTAAAAAAATGAATATGTTTTGGAGTGATGTTGATAATGCACACTCTAGTTTATATAAACAATCATAAAGCTTCTTCTATAATGTTTTTTTACAAGTAAGAAAAGTGAAGGACCCAATACCAGCAACATTAACAGTTCTTAGGAAGAATTTGCTCCCCCAGAAGGACTCCTTAAATGATTGCAACAATGGATGATCACATGGCAAGGCCTGCACATAAACTCATAAATGATAACACAATATAAATCCAAAATGGTTGTCAGACATTTTCCCTCTCAACTGCAGTGGAAGAATGTCTTGGATTGAATTCAGCCAAAATGAGGAACTGTCAGCCATGAGTTTCTGATGACCCTAAATACGATTTTAATGATACCAAAAATATCAGGGATATTTTCCAAAAGACCCTGGCCAATTCTCCGTGGAACCCCATTAATCAAGGTAACACCATTTCAAAACCCACATGGGCGCTAAACAAAAAATTGAACGGTCAGATTACTCTGACTATGCAACAGACTTTGGGGCAACCAGTGGAAGGTACTCTCCCCCAACCATCAACAAGTCCTTCACAACGCCTACGTGGGGCCACCCCCTTTTATAAGCGTGGTGGAGGTCCCCCAAGGTGAAATAATTTATCTTGCGGTGATTGGTTGCAATACATCAAAACCTTACCACATGGGTACATTCTGCCCCAAAACCCCAACTTTCATTTTTACCAAAAATCAACTACTTTCTCCAAAATCTGATAGGATCAAAACCCATATTACCTAAATTGGAAGCATCAAAGCTATTATAAACCTATACCCAAATTCCCTTTGACCCTCAAAATCAGCTTAAATACCAATCATCAAATATTGGGAAAGGAATTGCTTTTTTATATATACCCCGCGCTACTAATAAAAACCATAAAAACACAAGTTCTTAGAAGTGTATATTTTATTAAAGTTTATTAAAACCTTTGTGGGATCCAGCGGCGTAAGCACCAGCAAGCACCTCTAAGCTAGATTCCTACAAAATGGTGCTCACTACAGGTGATCCCTGAACACCAAAAATATTTGCTCTTGAAAGCAACTGGCAAGCGCTTTATCCCGCCTTAAGGAGCTTGAGCAGAGCCCTTTTAAACTTCCCCTTAAGGACGAATACATCCCTGGTGAAATAAGGATTGTTGCCTTTTTGTACGTCTACAAAGCTGCCATAGATGGTACAACTGACAAGCAAAAAAGTTTGACACATCCTTCCTTGTTTAATCCACTTAACACAAGAGATGATAGTACCCAACCAGAACCTTGGGTACACCCGGTCAGAGGTGAAGGAGGCTCTTTTAGCTGAATTTGAGTCAAAGCAGAGTCTACATTGGGAAAAAGAGGCCTTTATGCGCCTTAGCATGTATGAGGGGGAATCACTTATTGCCTTTGCTGAACGATTTTACATCTCTGCGCAAAGGTTGTCTGCCTCCAACCTGCTCACCCTTGACGATGCTATCGCTGCCCTGTTATCTGGGTTAACTTCTCAACCCTCTCTAGCTAGACATATCATCTTGGTGAAATGCTACTTTATGAATATCTGTGACATCAAGAAGGCTTTGTTAAATCTACCCAAACTTCATGTATGTGCCACAACACATGATGCTGAGGTGACAACCTTGGCTCTAACCATTGAGGAGCATCCGCCTGTTGAACAATTAAGAGTGAGCCCACCTGTGCCTATCCTTCCTGCTAAACCTGCTTCCTCAGTATGACTTAAAAAGGATACACCATCCTCTTGTAAATTGGAGTTCGCCTCTGTGCTTTCACTTCCAGCCAAGCTCGTAAATGTGGCCCCTATGGATACCAAATCTTCTGTAGCCATCCCCCTACTCTCATCGCGGCTTTTCCCATTGTTGAGAATACCCTTGGGGAGGAATCTGAGGGGGTCACAATGAAGTTGGATACTGTATTTTGGGAGAACCTGAGGAAGTAGAGGTTCCTGATCATTTAAATGCTGAAGGAGTAGATTGTACCACCATACTTGAGGGAACGCACCTCAGCCAAATTTTAGGATGACCAAAAGGTATTGATGCTGCCAGCTATGGGTATCAATTCTTAGCTAGATTGATTCAACCTCTTCAGTGGGTCCAGCCCATGAAAACCATCTTTGATATATATCCTGAGACTGCTTGCAAATTAACTCTACCTTTCAGCTCGAGGAAATCTTAGCTTTGGCACCTAACTTTGGAGGAACCCTCACAAAAATTGAAGTGGTTATACAGAAAGTCTGAATACTGGCCATATTGGACACTGGGTCCCCAATTAACATGATCTACACAAAGCTTATTAAGAAGATAAAGCTAGTGACTGACTTGGAGTACACGCAAAAATTATGAACTGCTGGCCCAAATAATACCATGCAATTGGGGCATACTCTTCCCTTCCCATTCGAATTGTGAAGCTTATCCTATCAGCCCCGCTGTGGCTTTGTATAATGTAAAAATTTACTTAAGTGGTTGTTATCAGCAAGAAACCCAGTAACCTTTTTACTGCACAGGTTCAGTTTCCTTGTGCACATTGTCGCGTTGTATAGAATGAATTATTAATCATAATAGAATGGAGACTATTATCCATAGTTGGTTATGAATTATATTTCAGCCCAATGCTTTGGCCATTATTTCCAATTTAGTACTTGTGAAGTCGTACTCTTAGGGACTTGTTCCTTATGCTCTTGTCCACCCAATCTTCACTGAGATAACTCAGTGACAGTCTCTTTTGGCCCAACACACAGTTGGCAGCTATCCCTGATTATGGCTCCTTCTTCTCTAGATCCCCGCTCAGATCTTTACTCTTCTCTCTGAGATTCTTTCAATTATTGCCCTCTGCAATAATATTCATGAGACAGAACAACACAATAGAAGCTGATAGTCTATCTATATACCAAATTAATAATGTAAATTCTATTTGACTTTATCATCCTCTTTTTTTATTATAATAAATCCTAGGGAATATATATAGTGAGGAATTCGCCTGTCCAACCCTCAGTTGACACCTCTTCAATGAAATAACAGCCATTGCCATTGAATTACCCATCCTTGTCTAGGCAGTGATGGTCTTCCCCATCCTGGCTAGGATTCTGTCATTGGACATCCTCGAGACCTTAAAATGGAAAGAGTTGTAAAATGTATCCCTAACATTTTCCTCTTGATCTAAGCGAACCAACCATATTTGGCTAGTGACCTGCTTAAGTAATGGGACTTATTACCAATTATGGCAGGTCACTCACCAACAGATTGATTCGCTAGTTGCAAGCGGCATCACTTGCCTTGCAACTTACTATTCATTTCCAATTAGTCGGTGAAGAAACCTGACTGATCCCAATTGGTACACCTGATAGTTAATCACTACAGATGCCCCTACTTCGTCAGCAATTCCGCTTGATGAGATCTTAAGTATTCATCTGGATCAATCCCTAATGGATACGACCAGGTGAATATCCCAAAATCCCCTGAATGTAGTTACTCCAAAACTTGGGCCAATTAATTTTCCAATTCACTTCGCCTTAGGGAATTTTTCACTAGAGATTTCTGGTAATCTAGCTGGCTGGGAATATGGGAAAAAATCTTAACACATCCCCCCTTTTGCCTAGATTTCCAGCGAGAAAAGGACTGGGGCATGAGAACACCGCTTCAGACACTTGGTCAAATACTTCAATGGTTCAAGCAGAGTACACTTGTCAATACTCAACGCTGCTCAGGATGACTTTCAGCATATGGCATTCTTCCTCTTCCTCCTCGCTACCACCTTCTCAGAGCGCGGTATCCACGATCTACTGTTATGCCAGGCTGATCAATTTACTTATGATGATATTAGTCCTGAGATCCAGTTTTCCCCCGTCAGGGTATATGACCTGCTGTCATATTCAGGATTCTTGGTCTGGCGTCCTTAATTTCCTGATTTTCTCCTCATCCTAGACAGAAGACTCTTGCCATCAATGTTTGTTTCAAGGCTCAATTAAGAATACTTATTTCTATTCACCTTTGTTATTTTGCTCATAATCTCTTGGCTCAAGTCATTCCTTATTTCTTCCCTTGGAGAGCTTATCTCGTTAATTTTGAGATTAATTTCTCCAAAATTGGAGCCCAATGGATTGTAGAGTGCATAATGTCAACTTCTATATAAGTCTGAAATCCCCTCTCTCATCCAGCTCATATGTCAAATTCTGAGTTGCAATACCAGCAGCTCCTGAATAGTTTGTATGATCCAGACCTCCGTCTCTTCCAGCAGATGAGTCAGGATGCTTGGAGAAACCTCTTTTATGGTCCTTACAGGACTCATACGCCTAGTCTGGCACCAGCGGCTAATCCTTCCATCAAATTACCAGAAACGGTAAATAATCCCTCTGAAACCAGGCTGGCTATCATTTTGAACAACTCTCATCCGATTATTCCTCTGCCATTGATTCTAGAGTTGGACTTCAAAACTCTCCTGGATTTGGCTCCTTTTGCTGATGCTCTGACCATCATTGTAGATGCTCCAGAGATTACGCCAGGTGCTTTGGATAGTTCATTTCTTGCTGGGTCAGACCTGCTCCCTGAGTTCCTCTTCCAACTTGGTCAATATTACAAACCCGCTGTTCTGGTCTCCAAGCTCTCATTGGCAGCAGTATTCACTTCGAGCTCCCCTATGCTGAACTTTGGGCCCAAGTCACTGAGGCTTTGACTCTAGTGCTGAATCCCTCTGATCTGGATACCATCCTGGATCGGGATACCACCACTTATGCTCTTTGCTTTGCTGGCCAAGCTCTTTGAAGTTGGTCTATGAAGCTTCCAGCCTCACCTGGGTTCCACCGTTCATTCAGCTTTAAGCTTCTGAGAAGCCCATAGTTGCCGCTTTCAGGATGCAATCTGCTCCCTGCATGACAACCTCTTCTCCAGCACTTCCCATTGGTATCATCTGCTGATGGCGTTGTTAGGGGGCATGAGTCAGCAACCTCCATCAAGCATCCCCTCTTTGTTGCCAGCCCAAATGTCTGGTCTCCTTGATGAAGCCCATCGTCAGGCGCTCAGGACTAATCTTCCAGCTCTGGTACTGTATCAGGATTACTCGGGGTTATTCGCCAAGTGCCTCTTCTTATACTGTTGCTTTCTTCCCCGCTCTGGGGTTTCGCGATTGGCTTCATCTGACATATCAATTTCCCTTCCCCTAGTTGCTTTCTTGCAGGGCTCTGCATCCACTCAAAGAACGTGGTTTCATGTAGGTCTAGACTCTGCTAGCATCCAATCTCACATCAATTTTGATGGGCTGTTCATTCCTACTGCGATCCATCCTCCCTCCCCCAAGAGGTGACATAGGCGGAATCATCCCCATACTGAGGACAATTAATAAAAATAAAAATTTATAAAACTTTTATTGGTTTTTTCTCTATGCGGCTTATAATCTTTTTTTCCAATATCTTTTATCAATTTGTTATCTTTATTCTTCTTTTTCCTATGGGACTTGATCTTGTTTCAGTTCAGAGGTCCATCTTTTCCCCCAAACTGGATCCTAGGTATCTTTATACCTGCCAGTTTTCTAGGGTTCAGTTGTCCTTTTTTGGACTTACCCATCTAGATTGGTTCAGAGGTCCTTTTTTGGACTTGACCTAATCATCTGGATGTGACCAACTTAATGGTTCATTGGTCCTTTAGGAACTCTTTTTATTTTTTTCATCGATCCATCACTTCATATATTTAGCATGGACTCAATTTACAACTCTTCTATCCAAAAGATTCCTGATGAAATAAGCATCAGTCACCATCTTGGCGATCACTATGAACGGACCTGATCACAATACATCTAAATTGTTTCTTTGTCTGAAACCATGTATATCGCAATAGGTAAAACTTTCCCCTATTTGATATTCTTCTAAGGCCGGTCAGTTCTTGTCATCCATCAATTTTGCCAATTACTTTTCTTCAAGGTTGTATCAAATGCTTGTGATTGCATATCAATCAGGATACTTGTCAGTCAGTTCAGGTATTGCTTGGTACTCATCCCCAATGTAGGTTCCACCTCCAAATATAAAATCGGCGGCAACGTAGTTTTTCTTCCATATAATAACTCAAATGGCATCTTTCCCATCGCTGTATGATGACTAATATTGTAGGTGAACGTCACCAAACTCAGGTATGTCCCACATGGAAGTTCTTCCTGCGACTAGCTTCCTCAGCATCGCGGCCAGCGTTCCATTGACCCATTCTACCAGTACGTTCATCTCTGGCTGGTAAGGTACTGACATGACTCCTCAGATCCCCAAATTTCGCTTAGCCTTGGGATCACATGAGACGTGACGTTGTTCCCATTGTCTCTAAGAAAGACCTGTGGAAATCCATGCTGTTATACCACTTGATCCAGGATGAACCTCACAGTACTGGTAGCGTCTACTCTCATTAGGGCTTTCATCTTGACCCATCTCATCAGATGGTCAATGGCAGCTATAATGTACTTGACTCCCCCTGTGATCATTGTCAGAGGTCCCATCACGTTGATGGACACCATGTGCCAGGCAAATCCAGGGCGGACCAGTCAGTATCCAGTTGTATTCTTATGTGGTTTGTGAAGCTGCACTCCACACAACAAGCTAGATAATCCGTGACATCATAGTTGATCGATTCTCAGTAATAATACTGGCGAATATGGTCAGTTGTTTTCCTTAGGCCTCCATGCCCGACAACCTTGTGAGCTGCTTGTACTATCACTGCTCTTTCTGACGGTTTCAGGAATAATAACCGCTTCCCATTGATTTTCTTGAATACTTGTCCATCCATAGTTGTGGTGTTTTCCATCGCTTTCTGAAGTTCACCTTGGATTTTATGGGGCTCATCCCCAATTTTTCCTTTGACCATTCTCTGGAATAGCTCATCCACCTGCAGGTATACCAACTGGACCATTGGCAACTGCAATAAGCCATCTGTGTTCTGGTGAGAAGCCCCCACTTGGTGGACAATCTCATAATCATAATCTTGAAGCTTAAGTGCCCATCAGGCCAGTCTTCCTTCTGGCCTTCTTAAATTGTGTAGCCGATGAAGCAAAGAGTAGTCCATTACCACCTTAAAGTGCGTTCCATGGATGTACAGCCAAAACTGCTTGCATGCATACTTGACTGCAAGGCATTCCCGCTCATTCATGGTGTAGTTCCTCTCAGCGGCTGAGAGTGTCCGGCTCACATATGCCACCAGATGTTCGTCCCCAAGTTCATCTACTTGGCTCAATATGGCGCCAATCACCGTCAACAAAGCATCAGTTTGAATAATAAACTCCAGATCGAAATTCAGATATTTCAGATTTGGCAAATCTATCAAATTACAGCGTAACTCAACAAAGGAGTCCTGGGCCTTTTCATTCCATATGAATCCTTTTTTTGAATCCTTTAATAAATGGAATAATGGCTTGGCTTTTTGGGCAAAGTCCCAAATAAATCTTCTATAGTATCCGACCATCACAAGGAATACTTGGATGTCTCAGACACTCTTTGGTACAGCCATACGTTCTATAGCTGCTATCTTCTGGGTTTGCAGCTGCAATCCACTGGAGTTGATTATGAATCCCAGGTATTACAACTCTTTCTTAAAAAAGTGGCACTTCCTTTGGCTTGATCTTCAGGTTAGCTGTGGACAGTCGCTTAAATACTTCTTCCAAGTGGTGTAGGTGATCAGTAAACGTCCTACTGAACACGTCTATATTGTCCAGATATACCAGGATGCATGACAGCTTCAAATCACTTAATATTGCATCCATGGCCCTCTGAAACGTTGCAGGCGCATTACATAGACCCTGGGGCATTCTCGCTGATTGGTAAAGTCCCTGCATGGTAATAATCGTGCATTTTTCCTGATCTTCCTTTGGCAAGTCATTCTGCCAATATCCCGAGATCAGATCTATCGCAGAGAAATACTTCACTTCTCCTAAATGATCTAGGGCATTCTCAATCCTCAGTAGGGGATAAGAATTCTTCTTCATAATTTTATTCAGCTTTTGGTAGTCAATCACCACCCAGTTTGATCCATCCTTCTTCTTCATGATCAGAATTGGACTCACCCATGGACTTGATGATGGAACTAGAAGCCCATAATTCACTAGTTTGCTGATTTCATCCTCCACTATTGATTCAGTGGCTTTTGATCGTCAGATCAGTCTCATCCTTATCAATAAATTTTCCCCAGTGTTGACCTTGTAATCATGTCTCATGCGCATCCCAAATCATGGTTATCCTGAGCAAACACTTCCTGATACTTTTTAAATAATTTGAGCACCTCCTCTTGCTGGCCTTCTGATAGATCAGCAAGCTGCTCTCGATCAACCAATAGGTTGATGCTTTTGGTTACCTCAGTTGGTAATCTGATTTCATCAAGGATGGAATTTCCTCCATTTGGCTATCAGGATTTCTCATCGCTTCTTAGGTCCAAGACTCATAGACAAAAAATCAATACTTTAAATGGTTTATATATTTTTTGTATTTTTGCTTTTGCAATGGGACTTGCAACCTACAAAAAGGTTCAAAGGTCCTTCTTTTCCCCTTCATCCAAACTGGGTCCTAGTATACTCTGACCTACCAATTATCATGGTTCAAAATCATATCCTCTTAAGATTTAACCATCCATTTGGTTCAGTGGTCCTCTTCTGGGACTTGACCAAAATCTCAGGACATAACCATTTAATGGTTCAGAGGTCCGCTGGGAGCATTGCAACTATTTTTTAGGCTCAATACTTCCTATTAGTATTGACCTTTCTCACTATACAACCAGCAGCGCTGTCTCTTCACGTATAGGCTAATCTTGCCAACTTTTGGCAATACTCTTGAATATTAGACCTTTAATCCCAGCTGGATATTCGTCCAACAGGTCCTAATTTAATCTCTTATTTTGGCAACTGATGCTTTGGATCCTAGTATATCATTAGCCAACAGTTTCATCTGATTGTCCAGATGTTTTTCTCCCAAAAACGATTTTTGGCATTCATTGCCATCTTTAATTACAAAGGTCGTTCTGGCCTCATTAGCTTCATCCAATTTCTCCTGAATTGATGAACTCGTCTCCAGTAACTTCTTATCATTGATTGAGTGATATTGAGTTAAAATGATTTTCTCCACTATCTTGGATCAATCATCTCCTGTTTTTGTCTTCATATCTTCATTGGTATGGCAATCAATTTATTTAGATTGATTGCTTCCTATTTCAATCAATGCCTCATCTAAACACTCACTCCTCAGGACTATTTAAAGCGGATCCAATTTCAACCTGAGTTGATCTTGCTTTTCCTTGGGACTATTTACAGCAGGCCCAATTCCAACCCAAGTTGGCCCTGCTAATACTCTTCATTTCAAGTAGATGTCCGGTGGAACTGGTTTCCTTGCAGCACTAGATAGTTCTGTATCTAGGCTGCAAGTCCTTTCCCTGAGCTTGAGTATCTTCATTTTGCTTCATTTGGAGCTCCACTGCTGAGCTGGGTGAACGCCACTGAACGTGATCCTCTTCACGTTCTATCTTTGTTACTTCCTTCAGTAACTTATTTACAAATTTGGAAACATCTTCATAGAACATCATTTTCTATATTTTTCAACTCAACTACCCCTGTAGTGAGCACCAACTTGTAAAAATTTACTTAAGTGGTTGTTATTGGCAAGCAACCCAGCAACCTTTTTACTGCACAGGTTTGGTTTCATTGTGCACTTCATCACGTTGTATAGAATGAATTATTAATCAATAATAGTATGGAGACTATTATCTGTAGTTGATTATGAATTATATTTCAGCCCAATGCTTTGGCCATTATTCCAATTAAATACTTGTGAAGTCATACTAATAGGGACTTGTTCCCTATGCTCTTATCCACCCAATCTTTGCTGAGATACCCGGTGACAGTCTCTTTTGGCCCAACACACAGTCAGCAGCTATCCTTCATCGTGGCTCCTTCCTCTCTAGATCCCCGCTCAGATCTTTACTCTTCTCTCTGAGATTCTTCCAATTATTGCCCTCTGCAATAATATTCATGAAACAGAATAACACAATAGAAGCTGATAGTCTAACTATATACCAAATTAATAATGTAAATCCTATTTGACTGCATCATCCTCTTTTTTTATTATAGTAAATCCTAGGGAATATATATAGTGAGGAATTCAGCTGTCCAACCCTCAGTTGACACCTCTTCAATGAAATGACAGCCATTGCCATTGAATCACCCATCCTCGTCTAGGCAGTGGTGGTCTTCCCCATCCTGGCTAGGATTCTGTCATTGGACATCCTTGAGACCTTAAATTGGAAAGAGTCAGAAAATGTGTCCCTAACATTTTCCTCTTGATCTAAGCAAACCAACCATATTTGGCTAGTGACCTGCTTAGGTAATGGGACTTATTACCCATTATGGCAGGTCATTCACTAAATGATTGATTCGCTAGTTGCAGGCGGCATCACTTGTCTTGCAACTTACTATTAATTCCCAATCAGTTGGTGATGAAACCTGACTGATCCCAATTGGTACACCTGATAGTTAATCACTACAGATGCCTCTATTTCATCGGCAACTCCACCCAATGAGATCTTAAGTATTCATCCAGATTGATCCCCAACTGATACGACCAGGCGAATATCCCAAAATCCTCCAAACATAGTTCCTCTGAAACTCGGGTCAACTGATTTCCAATTCACTTCGCCTTAGGGAATTTTCCCCTAGCGATACCAGATAATCTAGCAGTCTAGAAATATGGGCAAAAATCCCAGCTGATAATAACGCCTATGATATGCTCATTGACACCAAATTTATGATTGAGTATGAGGGAATAATCAACATGAAGCAAGGTTTCCTATTGTTGCTTAACTGTATAGTCCCTTTAGTCCTATCAAATAAAGAAACTAACAAGCACAAATACTCTTGCTTGGTCAAATACCCCTTTTCCAATATGACTTTAACTTATTCTACCTCAAAGTGTAACACTAAGAAATTAACCAACTCAGTGGATGCAAGGGATGACATTCCTTTCTATGCTGTGGATGAGGTATTAATTAAGCCTGGTGAACAAAGCGTGGTTGTCATTAAAATCATGATCCACATCTCACACCACTGCTTATTGCATATTATAAGTCTTGAGGGCATTAGCCACTTGGAGCCTTGGGTACTTCCTGGGATACTAGACCCAGCCTACCAGAGGCCTATTACCCTTTTGCTGGGAAACCTCACCAGAAAAGCCATGGTCATTCGAAAACACCAGGAGATTGGTTGAGGCTTACTACTTCCAGTGGAAGATAATGAACATATCCACTCCGTTGGCTCTATGGCTGATTTGGGTTTTTCTACGGATAATCTGGTGTGTACTCTACTTAATATTCATATTTCAGATGAGTTAACACCAGTCAAATTGGAAAAAGTTCATACTTTATTAGACAAATATAGCGACATATTTTCTAAATCAGACAATGACTATGGTCACATGAAAGACTGGTGTCACTCCATTGATGTGAATGATGCCCCCTATTTGGTCAAAGCCTTACCATAAGTCAAAGGTAGAAGAAGAGCAGATGAGGATGGAGCTCCAGCAGTTGCTAGATGCAGTTTTATTAGTTCCGTCACAAAGCCCTTTGGTCTTCTCCTCTACTGCTTATTAAAAAGAAAATGGAGGTCATCAGATAGTTATGGACTACTGAGAGTTAAATAACCTTATAAAAAAGGATAGCTACCCTATTCCTCGCATTGACAACGCTGTAGCCCAACTTTCTGGATTTAATTTTTTTCCGCCATGGACTTAGCTAGTGGCTATTGGCAAATGGGCCTTTCCCCTGAAGATCAGGAGAAATGTGCTCTCATTTGTAGTGAGGGTCTCTTCCAACCAATCTGATTACCTCAAGGGTTTTGTAACGCACTTGCATCTTTTCAGCGTGTGATGGACCACATACTGCAGGATTTGAAGTTAACTTGTGTCATCGTATATCTTGATGATATCACAGTGTTCTCACAAACCTTCAATGAACATCTCAATCACCTGAAGGAGGTGTTTCAATGATTACGCAAGTCAAATATTAAGTTGTAACCTTCAAAGTGTACCTTTTTCTAAAAGAAATTGGATTGCCTTGGACTTTAATTCCTGAAAAAGGAATCCAACTCATGCAAGATAAGGTTGAAACGATTTCAAAAATGCCTCCCCCTATGAATCTATGGGATATTCAGGTATTTCTAGGGATGATGGGGTATTACCATCAATTTATTCCCAAGTTTGCCCAGCTCAGCGAACCACTCGTTTGCTTATTGACTAAGAACACCCCTTTCTATTGGGGTGCTGAACAAAAAGACGCTTTTGAGACGTTAAAACAACTGCTACAACAATGTCCTATCATGAGACACCCAGATTACAATGAACCTTTTATCCTGTTTACCAACGCTTCAAACTATGCCTTGGGGTCATCTTATCCCAATTAGATGAAAATGGTGTAGATCATCCAGTATCCTATTTCAGTAAGATGCTGTCGAAAGTGGAACGCAATTATAGTGTAACTGAGAAGGAGTGACTTGCTGTTCTGTTATCTGTGAAGCACTACCGCCATTTTTTATATGGGACCACCTTCACTGTGGTTACGGACCACGCTTCATTAAAATGGTTACAAAACATGAAGGACCCTACTGGCAGGTTAGCTCGTTGGGCTCTAAAGCTCCAGCCTTATGATATGAAGATTGAACACCATGCTGGGACCCGTTACTTAAATGTTGATGTGTTGAAAAGGCTTCCAGTACTTCATTTGGATAATAGTGAGGCGGAGAGGTTACATGATCTAGAAAAGACCCCAAATGAATGGAAGGATGAGGATGAGCTTATCCAGAAGACGTTATCCTGGCACTCCCACAACACAAAAGTGGAGGATGGAAAGTTGTATAAATAATTGATGGCAAAGTGGCTGTCTTACCTTCAGCCCTTGGAACGCGTACCTGCTATCCTAGAAGCTCACTCCACCCTAGGTCATGGAGTGGCGAAAAAAACGTATGAGTGGATTAAGTATCGGTACTATTGGGATGGAATGATGGAAGCTATTGTTGATGTCTTGGAAGCTTGTCTTATGTGTAAGAAGCCATCCAGTTTCAAGACTTAATACCAGTATCAACCTAATGCCCCTCAACAACCGTTCCACACCATTAGTTTGGATGTAGTGGGTCCCCTACCTCAGACTACTAGTGAAAAAATTTTATACTAGTAGCTATTGATTATTTCACTAAGTGGGTGGAAGCCGTGGCTCTTCCTGTTAAATGGCCAAGACCACAGCCACCTTTCTTACATCAAACCATTTTCTCTTGACATGGCTGTCCCCAAGTACTACTATGCAATAACGGGAAGAACTTCATCTCCAGAGTAGTAAAATTTTGGCCACCTATATGAGAGCACAACAACTTTTCTTGGATCCATACAATCCCTCTACCAACGGAACTGTGGAGAAAGCAAATTGTACCCTGGTATCCATCCTATGAAAAATGGCCTCTTCTGATCCACTTCACTGGGATCAATACTTACCCAGTGCCCTCATGGCCTACCAGATTAGTTATCACTGGGTATTTAAAATGTCCCCATTCTGTGTCTTGTATTGGCGAGAACCAGGAATACCTGCTCTCTTAGTTAAGAATGTATTCTCCTCTAGAGTTGAGGAGCCCAAGAAAGTTATGAGATGATTGGCTCAACTCATCACACAGCTCCAATCAGGGGCAATGACTAACTTAGCAAAAATGGAGACAAAAGAAGGGCAGGCAGCCAATGAGCTCAGAACTTCCCTCACCTATATTCCAAGTATCTGACATGGTATTATACTACCATAACCACATTAATCCTAGAAGCGGTAAGCTGGGACCAATCTGGGAAGGTCCATTCACAATCACCTACAAAAGAGGTAAAAATTCTTTAAAATCGCTAGCTACCAGAATCACCATCAACTGAGTACATGGCCACTTCCTTCAGCTTTATTCTCCCCCCACCATTCTTGAGGGGGTGATGTCGGACATTTGACCTCTCAGCTGCAGAGAAAGAATGTCTTGGGTCAAATTCAGCCAAAGTGAGGAACTGTCGGCCATTTATGAGTTTCCAATGACCCTAAATGCGATTTTAATGATACCAAAAATATTGGGGATATCAGCCAAAAGACCGTGGTCAATTCTCCTTGGAACCCCATTAATTGGGGTAACACCATTTTAAAACCTGCAAAGGCGCTAAACAAAAAAATCAAATGATCAGATTACTCTGACCACGTGACAGATTTTGGGGCAACCAGCGGAAGGTACTCCCCCAACCATCACCAAGTCCTTCATAACACCTATGCGGTGCCACCCCTTTTATAGGCGTGGTAAAGGTCCCTCAAGGTGAAATAATTTATCTAGCGGTGATTGGTTGCAGTACATCAAAACCTTGCCGCATGGGTACATTCTGCCCCAAACACTAACTTTTGTTTTACCAAAAATCAACTCACTTTCTACAAGATCTGATAGGATCAAAACCCATATTACATAAATTGGAAGCATCAAAGCTATTCTAAACCTATCCCCAAATTCCCTCCAACCCTCAAAATCAGCTTAAATAACAATCGTCAAATATTGGGAAGGGATCACATTTTTATATATACCCCACGCTACTAATAAAAAACCATAAAAACACAAGTTTTTATTAGTGTATATTTTATTAATTTTTTAAAACCTTTGTGGGATCCAGCGGCGTAAGCACCAGCAAGTAACTCTAAGCTGGATTCCTACAATGGCCTATTAACCTGGCTCAAATCTTTAAAGGTTGGGGATGCCATCAAGTATTCTAATGTCTCTAAGTTTGGGGGAGAAACTATTTGTATTTACTAGATACCCTGTTCAACTGGAATAGGATATTTACTGATTTTTAAAAAAATTTAAGCTTTCCATGAAAAGAGCTGTTAGTTTTCCAGTTGATGGTGCTGAATTGAAACTCAACAAGATAAAAATTGAGTATACATCTCGCTTAAGAAATTTTAACTCCTGCTTCTTTATTTAGGAAGATATCTCTACCAATAAATCCTTGATATAGCAAGGGTATTACGGTACTCTCTCCATCTTAAGCTCACAGGGAAATATCTTGATGTAGGGACTTTTATTTTTTCTTCTAGAGAATTTATTTTTTAGTGTTTGAAACTTTTTTGATTCAAGAAATATTACAGTATCAGTAAACTTTTAAGGTTGCTTGTGAGTAGCACTAAAACAAACTGACACTATGACAATGGGGTATTACAGATAATAAATTAAAACAATAGAAGATGATAAGATAAGATGAGATATGATATGATAAATATTTTTTAGTTGGCAGGCGTTAATAATAACTATATTAAAGACATCTACTGGGCAAGCTCATACAATAGATGAGCATAATTATACTATGCTAATCCTCTGCTATTTATGGCATTAGCTATAAATATTTTTCCTTAAGACAATTCGGCTTGAAATGGTTTTATAATCATAGCAATTTTTCCAGTGCAAGTGCAGTTAAAATGCTCTTTCAATCATGAGGATTAAGGGTACAATATTGGCACCAGAAAATTGATATTTCACCCAAAATCAACCCGATTAAAGCTACATCATACTTAGGATAAAAACAATAAATGGGGTTGTCAGACAAATATAAGTCTGAACCTCTATTGATATCTTACCAATCAGTATCTAAAGTGTAAAAAAAATTTCTCTCTCGTTGCAAACACTTTTGAAACAAATTCAATTCAAGTCTAGGTAAAGTTTGATAATCTCACTGAGGAGATTAGTTGGCACCCAATGTCAGGGAGCAGTTTGGTGAGTAAGGTTAAGGGCACAGGTGTTGGCCCCACATCAACCAAATTTTAAAAACGCCCCAGCAAATCTGGCAGTATAGATAAAATTAATAATAAAAAACTGGCGGTTACCATTTTTCTTGGAAATTTTGGCTTGGCAAGCGCGCTGTAACCAGTTCATCAATATGCCGCACTTCCAACCACTGTTGTCAGTGGAACATGGGGTACATGTTTTCCTGGATATTTAGCAAACGGCGCTCTGGGAGATGTTTTGTGGAGATATACATGCACTTCCTGAACGCAGTGTACGTTGCACCTCACTCCATGCCATGTGGTTTGCTGGATCTTGGCTTTGAAACAAAGGAAGTGGCAGACAAAGCTGCAAAGGTGCGAGTAGTAGTAGACCTCCTGGATGGTCAACGGGTAGTCAAAATGAAGCGCACCCATTGGACCAAATCAAACCAAACTTTTGTGACTTTTGACTTCCTACCCACAATAGTCAAGTGCACTGTGCTCGAGCACCACCTGAAGGCTGGGCTTGCCATATATGGAGAAATACAATCCTTCAAAATGCAGCGCTTTACGCTGATGCCAAACCTGTGCACAGGTAAAGCAATTGCTGTTCTCACCCCATCTGCAGGGATAGTGGGGGATTTGAACCAAATCCCTCATACCACTTTTTTCAAAATCGATGGGCAGGACACCCATCCATTCAGGGTCACTTTGGATAGCGCACCTCCCATCAGCACGTTCTGTCACACTTTTGGCCACAAGGCCCACACCTGCCCTCTCAAGGAGGGCGTTACTCATCAAGAAATCATCTTGGATTCAATGGGCGGTGCAGAAGCCCACTATGAACTGACATAAGACACCAAAGCAGCCTTCCCGTGGGGAGCGCAAGGCTGCTACATTCTAGTAAAACAGTGTCCTCACAAGAGCGGAAAAAGGTTAAAAAGGCCCACAAGGTGGCAGCCAAGACCGTGTCCGCCATCCTTCCAGCCCAACTCCAGGAGAACATTGAGACTTTTTTGATGGAAGCAGATCGTGAATCTCTCAACCAATCTGAATGGGACACCCAAGCCGATTGGTCCACCCAAGCTGAAATCCTGATGGACGAATCAGTTTCACCTGACCAATGTGCCCAAACATTTATTGGGACCAAGTTGCTCACCGGCAATCCTGCTGATATTCCACCTCCAAGCAATGGTGCACCGCAAATGAACACACTGCAAAAAACTCATCCCACAATGGGGAAAAAGTGAAGGCAAAAGCCAACGTGAACCCCACTGTTAAAGCTAACCATTTTGACATATACTCTGTATCATCAAATACCTGTGGTGCCAGGAAGCGCTGTGATGAAAAAGAGAAGGCTGAAGGGCTCAGGTGCCCTTCCCCTCGCACCTAAGGTGCGATGGGGGGAGCCTTTACTTTAGGGATGCTGAACATCGCTGGACTCAAGGCCTCACTGTCCTGGGCTAGGAAACTGAGTTTTTTTACATAATAATTTACCCGTGGACATCCTGGTCATTCAGGAAACCCACTGTCCACGCGGCACTGAGGAATCATGAAAAACCATGCTCCTACCTTCCCTATCATTTTGGTCTGAGCACTGTGGGGTGCTAGTTCAAGTGAACAGTAATTTTAAATTTATTTCATCAAATTCATACCTGAACGGCTGCATCCTTATTGTCACCTTTTCATGGGCTGACGAAGTGCACGCTGTCTTTAAAATTTATGCCCCAACCTGTGCATGAGAACGCCAGGAGTTTTTTTCAGCAGTCAATTCCCTTCCACTACCCACTGAACCATTCGTTGTTGGAGACATGAACTGCTGGATGAACCCATCCACAGACCGCTGGCCCTCATTGGCTACACCCCCACAGGGGCACATTGAACTTCACGTTCTCAAGGCTACCCTAGGGTTGTTCAATACCTTACCATGCCATGCTTCGCTACTCAATAGCATGTTGAGTCCCCATGTATACAATGGCCAGTTAAGGTCCATGACCTGCATTGACCTTATCATCGCACCGCTTAAATTTTGCACCCAAATTTCCCACTTCACCATGACAAAAATCAGTTCCTCCAACCATAGAATGATATCAATTTCCTTCCACTTATCCAACTTTGCAGCCCAGGCGCCAAAATAGTGCAAACTTTGCCCTGCCAAAATTGCTTCGCCAAGATTTTATCATGGGTAGAATCCATGACCTCAGCTCCAGAGTTTATCAAACCATTACGTGAAGATCCAATTTCCACCTGGTCAACCTTCAAGGCGAGCACAATCCACCAGGCTCACCACCTCCCCTCCCGCCACTCATGGGCCGCCTTGGTAATAATTTCACGCACTTTGCAGAGTTGGACCACCTGAAGTCCAACGTCCCCGCTGCAGGCTACAGCCTAGCTTGGGGTCATAAGTGGGCAGAAGTGGCCGCCCACCTCAATGAACTGGTGAGACAACACAAGCATCGGGTTTGTGTTCAGTATAAAGCTAGATATATTACAGTGGGTGATACGTGCTCCACTTGATTTTTTTAAACTTCTTTGCACCGTGCCAAAGTTTGGCCTGCACACAGGTGCAAAGGCCAGACCACTCTGTAGTGGATATGCAAGCTGAAGTGGAGATTGAAGTACATAACTATTACTCTGAACTGTATCATTCCATTTAATTCTGCCAGCTGAAATTACAAATTTTCTCAAAAGTGCACACATCTGCACCGTTTCCTGATTCCCAGAGCTGATGAATTTGATTACTCAGGATGAACTCTGGTCCGCCATTCACGGTGCACCATATAGGAAATGCCAAGGTCCAGACGGCATCCCTTATGAGTTCTATAAGAAGTTATTAAAAGATTTATCCTCCTTTCTTCTTGACTCTCTTATCCAATGCCTTCTGGAAACGCGCCTCCTGCCTGGTGGGTATGAGGCCTTCACTATTACATTATACAAAAAAAGGAGATAATCTAGACCTGGCCAACTGGCGCCCCATTTCTCTCACTAACACAGACACAAAAATTTTTACTAAAATCATGGCTAACCGTCTAGGGGTTGTGCCTCTGCTACCATCTCCCCAGAACAATTCAGTTTCATACCCAAAAGGTCGATTTGGGACAATATACACACCGTAGCCAACGTCTGTCAATCCAAGGCTTCTGGAGCACTTGTATTTTTAGACCAGCAGAAGGCTTATGATAGGCTCAACTGGGAATACCTCAGAGCCTGCCTCCACAAGTTCCGCCTCCCCCTCACTTCATCAATTGGGTGATTTTGCTTACAGAATCTGCCATAATGGCTGTGCGTGGCCCTGGCTTCCTTACGGATGTAGTCCGCCCTCAAAGGGGACTGCGCCAAGGGGACACACTTAGCCCACTCTTGTATAAATTCAACCTTGGCCCACTTCTTAGATATGTGAATGCCTGCCTTACTGGTGTCCATGTGCAAGGCCAGGCACCAGTCAAGATGTTGGTGTTTGCTGATGATTGTGTGGTTGGGGTGTCTAACAATTATGATGCACGCGCGCTTGAAGATACTATCCAGGTTTACTCTAGGGTAAGTAACGCAACACTCAACGCCTCCAAAACCGAAATTGTTCTCCTTGGTCAGTATCAAGCTCGCTGGCCCCAGCGACCTGTTTCCTACCCACCTCATCAGCTAGCGCCCGAGTTAGCTTGCCCTGCCCACCCCACACCATCCCGTTTGTGCTCCCCTTTGTGCCAAGCCCCACCGTCGTCCCTGTCCGCCATTTGGGGGTGTGGCTGGTGGTAGGAGGGTACGCCTCATTGGTAATGGAAAACCATATCCTAGACAATGTGACGAAACGCATAGCTTCCCTCGGAGCCCATCAGACCTCCCTTACAGGCAGGGTAGTGCTTGCCAACTCTATGCTCCTCTTTAAAGTTTGGTTTGGGGCCCACGCCATCTCTCTTTTTCCCCATGTTTCTTCAAGTCACTATACGCCCTTCTGCAAGGGTGGCTTTGGTTGGGCCGCCCTCCGCTGGTGCGCCTGGATGTCATGTTTGGCCCTCGCCATAGTGGTGGTATGGACCTGCTCAACTTTGAGGCCCATGCTGCCAAAATCCTTGGAACCTGGATCGCTGCCATTACTAACCTTACAATCTCATCCCAGCACTGGTCCCGCGCAGCCCGCTCCAACTTCACCCACACCCTGGGCCTCACCAATCCTTCCCACCCCCACTCTCTGTTAAAGTACCTTGCCTCACGTCCATCTGCAGCGGGCCCACATGGGACGTCGCCCCACTTCAAAAAAATCCTTCTCTCCATGTGGAGCGCTGAGTGGAGAATTTGCATCTGTGGGCACACTGCCCAGAGGGGATGTCCCTCTCCTTGGTTCACCCAGGAAGTACAAGGACTTCCTATTCTGAACGGAGTGATACCCATGCGACCCCCTACCATGTTCAGGGTGGACTACCTGGACATGATGGACATCCCCTACCCCCTTGATACCCAAAAAATTTGGAAGTATGCCCACCACCCTCTTCTGCAGCCACATATTCATTCCCAAGTGTGGTGCTTCTTGAGATGGGTATACCATACTGCCAAACGCTCTAACGCTTTGCACTCATCCTGTGTCATGTGTGGCCAGTATGGAACGCTGGTCCACCGCCTGGAAAAGTGCCCTCCATCTAAAGCGATATGGCGTGATGTGCAACGTCTGATTCACCAGGATCAGGCACATCCCTTCAGCCTGTCTAAGGACATGTTCGCTTTATCCATGGCTTCCCATCTTCCACCCTCCCTCTGTGCCTTTGTAGTCACAATCGCTATGTGGACTATCCACATGATTGTCTTGGATGCCATCTCAGGCTCCACCCCCACCCTCCAAGAAGCTGTACGCCAGTTTCATTCGCACTTAGTGGACCACTTTCAAGCGTGGATGTTTGGGTACCTCCCACCACGTCGCTTCCAGTTGGTCTCATCCTGGTTCCCAGTTTGGTTCATCAATACAGACCCCTTCCTAAATATGTGATTGATAGTGGCACAAGCCCCTGCACACATGACCCCCTCCTTCTCTTGGCGCTACCACTGGCAACGGGAGATAGCTTTTCTTCTCTGGGGTGTCCCCCTCTCACTGAAGTTTCAGTTTTTAGTGACTTAATGGAAGTGTCAGTCCCCTGGTTGGCCTTCCCCAAATAAAATTAAGACAATTATAAGTCTTATATATTAATAAGAGTGGTTCAGAGTAAAATGATCCAAATATCAGCTAAAAGACCCTGGTTGATTCCTGGTGGAACCCTGCAAATTGAGGTAACACTTCTAATAAGGCTCAGGCAATTAAACTGATTTTGGGCGGTCAGATTGTACCAAACCATCACCAAATTTTGGGAGTACATTGGAAGCTCCTCCCCTGGCCTCATTTAGTTTAATAAAAGTTACACTGCGGGAACTGGCCCCTTTTATAGGTCAGAAGAGGTTCAACCAAGTGCAAAAATTTTCTGACCCACTGATTAGGTCAAAAACATAAAAACTTTACATAATGAACTAGTCCTTCCTTCTCCCAAACCCCAATTAGCCATTCGGCCTAGATAAGGTGAGTTTGAGAAATCCAATAGGTTGATGGCTCATATTACCTAATTTGGACGTTACTAAAATATCCGAGCTTTGAGCCTCAAAGTTTTAAATACTATCAACTTTATTAAAATTCTCTTTTTACCCCTGAACAGCACTAAATAAAAATCTATAAAATAAACCTTTTCATTATTTTTACTTATTTTTGCTATTTTCATATAAGAGGTGTTAAAAGCCCTTCACGTATATTGTTGAATTAGAGGATAAAAAGCACCAGAAAGCCTTTTTACAACCCAAAATCTAACAATTGGTGCTCACTACAGGGGCACCTGTGCACTACAAAAACATTTAAGATCATGGACGCTGCTGGGGGTGGTAACCCTTCTAGCCTTTTCGCTAATATTAACCCCAATCTAGCTACTATTAGACAACAGCTACCAGTGCTTTGTCTCACCTTAAAATGCTTGAGCAGCACTCACTACAATGCCCTATTATAACAAAACCCCCTCTTCAATACAATTTCATACCTAGTGAGGGCAGTATTGCCTCCTTCCTTTATATTTAAAAATCTGCGATGGAAGAAGAAACTGACCATAAAAAAACCCAGTATATTCTTCCCTGCTTGAATTGATTAGCTCAAGAAAGAATGGCCCTTACCATGGTCAATCTCAGCGCTTGGGCAGAGGTTAAGCAAGCGCTGCTTGAAGAATTTGGTTCCAAACAAAGTTTTCAGCAACAAAAACAGGCCTTTATGTGCCTTAGTTTACAAGAGAGAGAATCAATCTCCTCTTTTTTGAGGCCTCTATAATAAAGCTCAACCTTTATTGCTTGCCCAAATGCTTCCTCTCAATGATGCTATTTCAGCTATCTTGGCTGGCTTGGAATCTAATCCCTCTTTAGCGATGCATCTCTCTTCCATAAAGCGCACTTTCAAAACTGTATGAAACATCAAGGATGACTTACTAGCAGTTGCTGATACCTATGAACTCGACCCTACACAAGGAGCTAAGAGCCAAGCATCTATGCTGACCAATTTAGCATCTACTATGGCTGTTTTTCTCTGGAAACCTACTCCTGCAGAGTTGCCATCACAGAATGCTTCTTCTTCCCATTAAAATAGTCAGATGGTAATGGCGGTGATGGGGCAGTGCTCCCCTTCGTCTTCAGTTCAAAAATCTCAGCTGGTGAAAGCTGTCGCCTCTTTGCCTTGCTCATCTTCTTCTTCAAGTGGCCTTCCCAAGTGGTCCCAAAACTGGCTCCTAAGCCCAAACCCCTTTCTCAGGTCCCAATTGCTCCCACTAACAATGGGTTAAAAGATTATTCACAAAAGTTATACTGCTTTTTTCACAGAAGCACACAGCCACTGAA
Organism: Massospora cicadina; assembly: GCA_022478985.1. NCBI lineage: Eukaryota > Fungi > Entomophthoromycota > Entomophthoromycetes > Entomophthorales > Entomophthoraceae > Massospora > Massospora cicadina. The sequence continues at coordinate 213,841 of JAKSZP010013137.1, forward strand.
TGACTAAAAGTTGTTGAAGTTAAAACCTCCCCCTCCAGGGTGCTATCCCCCTCAATCTCTCATTCAGCTAACTTTAGTCTGAAACCTGTTTCCATGAGGCAGCACAAACCACCTATTTTGAAGGTTTAAATTCGAGCTGTAACAATTCCAACACCTCCCCCAAAAGTTAATAAGGTGGAGGAGAAAACCCAGGACCTATCATTCCATAAGGGAAGTCCTGAACCTACCCCAACTTCTATGGGCTCCCTAACCTGCATTGATAATCCCTCTGATGACGAGTCTAAAGGGGGTGATGAAGATGTTGGTCATTATGTTTTAGGAGCCCCAGGTGAAGTGGATATATTTGATTGATTAAACCCAGAGAGAGTAAATTTAGCTAAGATCCCTCATCAAACCTATCTTTGGCAAGTGTTTAGGGGCTTCACTATTATTTACACTGCCAGTGATGCTGACCAGCTCATTGCCACATTTTTCCAATCTCCCAGTGTGTTCATACCCTGAAGACTATCCAGAAGAAATACCATGAAACTGCCAAATGACTTACCTCCGCTTTCTGTGATGAACGGGGTCCTTCCACATTTGCACAAAACAGTTGGGCAAAAGGGCTCAGGTGAGGGCCCACAAACATGAGAGTGCTGCTGTGGTCAGGTCCTTCATTTGTTGGTTCAATGAGCGATTAAAATATCATTGGAATATGGTAAGGACAATGCTCACACTGAGGAGAACAGTCTGTCCACCAGAGAGAGCGTACAGAGAGATGATCGCTCTGTCAAAGTCTGAGGAATGGTCCATTTTTCACTCAAAAACCAGTGTTTTTATCCAAATCTGAATAAATTATTTTAAGATGTAAAAATTTATTTTCAATTTTTGAGGTTTTTATTTATATATTAGAAGATGAAGTTGTCCTAAACACCTTTGTCTTGTTGTATTTATGTTAGGGAATGGGGGATATGGGAGAATTTGTTCTCATGGAGTCTGCGGGTGGTGGGCTATCCGCAGGCCTATTTCAAGAATCTTAGCCCCCAATATTCCCATCTAGGTTCGTTATAGACCATTCGCTGGGTACCCCAGGCATTGCAGAAACTTTTCCGCATTTAATTTCGTTCATTAAGGATGAATCAGAACTCAGCATTTCTGTGTTGACTTTTGGATTATAATTCATGAAAAGTTTTCTGGTGACTTATGATTTGCTCAGCCACTGCTCCCCTGAACTCTCATTACTTCCAAATTTGGCGTAATTCAGCTTTACAGTCCCTGATTTGCTGGGCTGCCCTTTGCTGTTGTCCTCATTATTTCTCCTTTTAGCAGATTTTGGGTTGGCAGTCTTTAGTGGGCCTGCTCGCCATTTATATCAGCACTTGCCACCTCCACTCCAAAGTTTATTTGATTTTTTGGCATTTGTTTCATCAGAATGCCATTTCTGAGGGTCGTTGCCCTCAAACCCTATAGCTCTATTATCATTATCAATATAATTACGAGCCCTGACCCCCTCCTTAAGGGAGGTCAGGGCTATGTGGTGGTCAGGCAGCGCTTTAACCATCACATCTCCCCTCAAAGGAGAGCCCCCTGCGCCCCCAGTATTCTTCCACCTTCTGGGGACAGTTGGCACAATTGGCGGCTTTTTGCCAGGAGGATTCTTCTATTGGGTAGCTGGCCCATTTTACCAAGTACCATCGCTTCTTGCGAGTGATCTTGGTGTCCAGGATTTCCTCCACCTCATAATCCACCTCTCTGGATTGTCTGACTGGACCAGTTCCGGTTTTTAGGGTATGCGACCTTCAAATTTCTTGAGCTGCGAAACATGCAAAACTGGGTGTGCGCGTGATCCTTCTGAAAATTCTAACTTATAAGCCACCTCATTCACCTGTCTGAGGACCTTGTAAGATCCTAGGTTGATGGGTTAAACTTCCTACACTATTCCAGGTTTGTGTAGTGCTTGGCATTTATTACCACATAATCCCCTTCTTTGAGGGGTGGAGCCTTGGAGTAATGCACATCTGACTTCCTCTTCTGAGCCTCCACCGCCTTCACCAGGTTGGCTCTCAATATCTTCAGATTTTCCCTATTCTGGTTAATAGATCATCCACCGCAGGGTTTGTTCCCCAGCATGTCCCTCCATCATCCGTGGGTGATACCTGTGGTTTAAAAAAGGTGACATACTGGTTGACAAGTGTGCCAGGTTGCTGTACGTAAACTGTGAAATTCTCAGCCACTTGATCCAAAGATCTTGTAATGTGGTGAGGTAGCACCGTAGGTACTGTTCAAGGGTCTGATTAACCCTTTCCATCTGGCCATCTGATTGGGGATAGTAAGTAGAGGAACAGAATGGTTTAATCTTAAGATTTTCCAGGAGGTGATCCAAAACCTCGAGATGAACTGTGGACCCCTGTCCAAGATGATCTTGTCCGGGAGTCCATGTCAGGCAAAGACCTCCCTCACGAAGATTTCCGCCATGTCCTTCACTATGACCTTAGATGTGCATGGGACAACTCACATATTTCATTAGTTGGTCCAATACCACCATGACTGCATCATAGCCCTTTTTTTGGGAGCCTGGTAGTGAAATCCATGCTAAGGGATGTCCATGGCATTCTTGAAATCTGCAGTGGTTTCAACTTCCCTGCAGGTTTGCTTTGAGATGGTTTCAATTGGGCACAGGTAATGCAGTGCGCGGTATACCCTCCCACAGTTACCCACTAGGCCCAGCCAGGAGTAGCTCCGGTGTATCAGCTTGATTGTTTTTTCCACACCAGGGTGTCCCGCCAGGGGGTGATCATGACATAATTCCATTACCTCAGTTTGAAGCTTGAGCGTAAGGACCCATAGGCAGTTATGGTGCAGGATGAGACCCCCTCATTCCTATAATTCTTTTAGCCTTTGCTGGGATCCCCTCCCTCTATCTCTTTCCTGACTTTGTCATCAATTTTGGTGCATCATTGGGTTGTCTGAATCCTCTTTGTTAAGTTGGAGCGTTCTTCCTGTATTGATGCAAACACCTGGGGAGGGAGAATTGTGGCCATGTTGAACACTTCCAGCTCCTCCTTTGTGAAGGTCATTTTTGGGTCCTAGCTAAGTAGATCTGGGAGTAAGTTGATCTCCCTGGGCTTGTATTCTATCTTGAAATCATATTGTGACAGCTCTATGTGCTAGCTGGATTGTCTCTGGTTCATCCTACGGGGCTTTTGTGGAACTCAAGGGCCCTGTGGTCAGTCTGGATCATGAATGTGTGGCGTGCATACAACGGATGATGCTGCCACTCATCTAGTGCTGTGACAATCACTAAAAGTTCCTTGTCATAGACAGTGTAGTTTGTTTCTGTCAGTAGCATCTTCCTGCTGAAGTAGCATACTAGGTGCTCCAAACCATCCTCCCCTGTCTGCAAGAGGACCGCCCCAATGGCAAAATTTAATGCATCTGTATCCACAATGAATGGTCGGTCAGCTTCCAGGTGCACTAGGACTGGCGCTGTGAGAAGGGCCTCCTTGATGGCCTGGAACGCCATATCTTCTACCTCTCCCCATCAAAAAAGGACTTGCCTGGTCAGTTAGGTAAGCGGGGCTGCTGTTTCAGAGAGGTCCTTGGTGAATTTACTTGGGAAATTCTCCACTCCTAAGAAACTTTGCACCCCTGTTTTATCCGTTGGCGCCGCCCACTCCTTCACCGCTGTCAGCTTGTCCAGGCTGATGGCCATTCCCTTTTAGAATACAACGTTGCCTAGGAAAGATACTGAGCCCTTGTAGAACTCACATTTGGAGGGCTTCAATCACAGATTAGCCTTGTCTAGCGCCCTGAGGACCTTCCCAATGTCCTCCATATGCGCCCTCAAGAGACTTGGAGAATAACAGGATGTCATCCATGTATGCGACACAGTATTTACCAATCAAGTCGCCCAGGGCATGGTTAATGGTCCTCCATAAAATGACTGTGGCATTCTTAAGACCAAACGGCATGACCTTGTACTCATAACCCCTAGGTGACACTTGAAGTCCGTGTATTGTTGGTGCTCAGATACCACCAGCATTTTGTTGAAGGCGTCAACCTGGTCCAACTTTAAGAGCACTTGGCTTCCAGCAATCATCTGAGAGATGCTCACCATCAGTGGGATGGGATAGGGGTCTGTTTTGGTTATGGCGTTCAAACAACTTTAGTCAACATGGGGGAAGAGCTTGCCGTTGGCCGTGGGGACCAAGAGGATGGGAGACACCACTGGTGATTTCAAAGGCACAATCATCCCTCTCTCCAACATATTCTTTATGTACTGATCTAGGGCTTCCCTTGCTCTGGGGCTCAGGGGATACACTGAGCTTCATTTTGGGAGCTCAGCGTCCCCTTTGAACTTGAACAAGAACGCAAAAGGGTCCTGTGGAGCGCAGGTGGCGGCAACACTTCTCTGGAACAGGTGTTCATAGTCTCTGAATTCCTCGGGTACCCTTTCCATCTCCATCCCTAGGTGCACCAAGTTCACGCCTGACCTACTCTGCCCGAGTTAAATAATTCTAACGTTACAGTTTTATAATCATTGATTGAAGAGTTACCTGTCCCACCTCCAGATCAAAGTGTGGGAAATACTTGTGTCGCCATCTCATGCCCAGAAAGATAGGGTGGGGCAGGTTTTGGATAGCGCAAAAGTCTTCCCAGAAGTGGTGAAGTCCCTATTAAAGTTTGATCTTGGGTCAATCTCCAAGCACTCTGACGACTTGGAAGTGTCCACAAGAGTCAAGGTGCCCTTTTCTTGCATTTTTACTTTCGATTTCTTGGATAACTCCTAGTCCAGGTAATTTTCTTCAGCTATAATGTCCACTAGCACCCACAGTTTTTCTAACCGGACCCTTTTCCCTTCTCCTTTTGCTTCAGAGTGAGCAAAATAAACAGATAAGAGGAAACATTTCCTTTATTTAGTGAAGATATGTGAGTGGGGTTGTTGGGATTTTTGCCCATATCCCATCTGGCTAGATTACCAGGAAAAGCTAGGGGATAATTCCCTAATGCGAGTTGAATTGGAAATTGGTTGACCCTGATTTCAGGGTAACTATGTTTAGGGGATTTTAGGTTATTTGAATGGTCAGATCCGTCAGGGATCAATCTGGATAAATGCTTAAGATCTCGTCAGGCAGAGTTGCCAATGAAATAGGGGCATCTGATAGTTGATTAACTATCAGGTGTACCAAATTGGGATCGGTCAGGTTTCATCACTGACTGATTGGGAATTTAAGGAGTAAGTTGCAAGGCGAGTGATGCCTCCTGCAACTAGCGAATTGATCAATGGGTTTGCGACCTGCCTTAATAGGTAACAAGTCCCATTACCTAAGCAGGTCGCTTGCCTAATATGGTTGGTTCACTTGGATTGAGTGGTAAACGTTAGGGACACGTTTTCTGACTCTTTTTGTTTTAGGTCTTGAGGATGTCCAATGACGGAATCCTAGCTAGGATGGGGAGGACCATTGCTTCTGAGACAAGGATGGGTTATTCAATGGCAATGGCTGCCATTTCATCAAAGAGGTGTCAACTGAGGGTTGGGCGCCAAATCCCCCACTATAAATTCCCTAGAATTCACTAATAATATAAACACAACATTTTAGACAGTATTTACTAAAACACGATAGTTTAGACAGTAGTGCAGAGTATACAGTAAATATACCAGCTTAGTACACTTTATCAGCATCCATTTGTTCTATTCTTTCTCAGGGATATTATTGCTGGTGCAATAATTAGGAGACTCTTTAAGGAAAAGAGTAAGGATCTGAGCGGAGATCCAGAGAAGAAGCGGAATCAAATAGGGTATTGCTGCTGACTGTGTGTTGAACCAGAGAAACTGTCAATGGGAATCTAAGAGAAGATCGGGTTAGATGGTATGAGGGAGGAAATCTCTATTTCAAGACATCACAAGTATCTTGAGCGGAAATAATGACTGAGCGTTGGGCTGAGATCTATGACTTCTATTCGACTATGGATAATAGTCATCATACTATTATCAACTGATTATATCAACTATCATACAACGTGGACAAATTGCACAAAATCTGAACCTGTGCAAGTAGTAAGTTTATAGGGGTTATTGGCCAAAAATAATTGACCTATAAATTTTTACAAACTGGTGCTTACTACAAGGGTGTAGTTGAGTAGAAGATTTTAGAACATGATGTCCTATGAAGTTGTTTCTAATTCCAGCAATAAGTTACTAAGGAAAGTAACATTAATGAAGACAGAACGTGAAGTGGATCACATTCAATTGCGTTCACCTAGCTCAGAAGTGGAGCTCTGAGTGAAGCAAATTGAGGGTACTCAAGTTTTGGGAAAAGGACTTTCAGCCTATATATGGAATTATCTATTGCTGCAAGAAAACCTGTTCCACCTGACATCTAGATGAAATGAAGAGTATCAGCAGGGCCAACTCAAGTTGAAATTGGGTCTACTTGAAATAGTCTCTAGGAACAGCAGTATCAACTCAGGTTGAAATTGGGTCCGCTTTAAATAGTCCTGAGGAGCGAGTGTTTATATGAGGCATTGGATGGATAGGAAGCAATCAATTAAGAGGATTGGATTGCCATACCAATGAAGATATGAAGTCAAAACTGGAAATGATTGATCCAGGATAGTGGAGAGAATCATTTGACTCAATAACATTCAACCAATAATCTGTAGTTGCTGGAGACAAGTTCATCAATTCAAGATGAAATTGGATGAAGCTAACAAGGACAGAACGACCTGTGTAATTAAGGATGGCAATGAATGCAAAAATTGTTTTCAGGAGAAAAAACATCTGGACAATCAGTTGTACTGTTGGCTAATGATATACTAGGATCTAAAGCATCAGTTGCCAAAATATGAGACGAAATTAGGGCCTGTTGGACGAATAACCAGAATGGATTAAAGGCCTATTATTCAAGAGTATTGCCAAAAGTCATCAAGAGTAGCCTATATGTGAAAAGACAGCGCTGCTGGTCATATGGTAAGAAAGATCAATACTAATCAGAAGTATTAAGCCTAAGAGAAAATAGTTGCAATGTTTCCACTGGACCTCTGAACCATTAAATGGTTATGTACTGAGATTTTGGTCAAGTCCCAGAAGAGGACCACTGAACCAAATGGATGGTTAAATCTTAAGAGGATAAGATTTTAAACCATGATAACTGGTAGGTCAGAGTATACTAGGACCCAGTTTGGATGAAGGGGAAAAGAAGGACCTCTGAACCTTTTTATAGGTTAAAAGTCCCATTACAAAAGAAAATTATAAAAAATGTATAAAAGATATAAAATAAAAAAAATCAATTTAATTGGTCCATGAATTTTGGACCTAGGAATTGACAAGAAATCCCAATGGCCAAACTGAGGAAATTTCACGATTTTGGGACCCTCAATGAGATGGGATTGCCAGCATGGATTGTCGAGGGTATCAATCTACCAGAAAATTATAGCCATAGAACGAATGGCTGTGCCAAAGAGTGTATGAGATATCCAATTGTTCCTTGGAATGGTCAGATACTATAGAAGATTTATTTGGGTTTTTTCAGAATTGTTGAGCCCTTATTTCATCTGTTGAAGGATCCAAAGAATGGATTCATATGGAATGAAGAAGCGCAGAAATCCTTTGATGAGTTACTCCAAAAACTAATAGATTCTCCAATTGTGATATTCAAATTTTGATTGGGAATTTATTATACAAACTGATGCTTTACTGACGGCGATTGGTGCCATATTAAGCCAAGTAGATGAACTTGGGGATGAACATCCGGTGGCATATGTGAGCCAGATACTCTCAGTTGCTGAGAGGAACTACACTGTAACTGAGTGCAAATGCCTTGCGGTCATTTACGCCTGTAAACAGTTTTGGGTGTACATCCACAGAACGCACTTAAAAGTGGTGATGGACCACTCCTCGTTGCGTTGGCTCCACAATTTGAGAGAGCCAGAAGGAAGACTGGCCTGATGGGCACTTAAGCTTCAAGATTATGATTATGAGATTGTCCACCAAGTGGGGGCTTCTCATCAGAATGTGGATAGCTTATCATGGTTACCAAAGGTCTGGATGGTATACCAGCAGGCAGATGAATTATTCCAGAGAATGGTCAAAGAAGTTGGGAATGAGCCCTGAGAAATCCAAGGTGCACTTTGAAAAGTGATGGAAAACACTGATACCATGGATGGACTAGTGTTTAAGATAATTAATGGGAAGCGGTTACTATTCCAAAAGCTGTCAGAAAAAGCAGCTATCGTTCAAGCTATTCATAAGGTTGTTGGGCATGGAGGCCTGAGAAAAATGACCAACCATATTTGCCAGTACTACTACTGGGAGTCAATCAACTATGATGTTGCTGAATATCTAGCTTGTTGTATGGAGTGCCAGCTGCACAAGCCACATAAGAATACAACTGGATACTGACTGGTCTGCCCTAGATTTGCTTGGAATATGGTGTCCATCGACATGATGGGACTGCTGAAGATGAGCACAGGGGGAGTCAAGTACATAATATTGGCAATTGATCATCTGACAAGATGGGTTGAGATGAAGGCCCTGGCGAAAGTAGATGCTACCAGTACTGCGAAGTTCATCCTGGATTAATTAGTATACTGACATGGATGCCCGCAGGTCCTGCTTAGCAACAACGGGACAAACTTCACTTCTCATGTGATTCCATGGTTAAATGAGATAATGGGTATCTGAGGAGTCATGTTCATACCCTACCGGCTGGAGATGAACAGAATGGTAGAACAAGTTAACAGAACGCTGGCCTTGACACTGAGTAAGCTGGTCGCAGGAAGAACTTCCATGTGGGGAACTTACCTGAGTTTGGTAATGTTCGCCTACAATATTAGTCATCATATGGTGATGGGAAAAATGCTGTTTGAATTGCTATATGGGAAGAAGGCCGCGTTGCCGCCAAGGTTATATTTGGTGGTGGAACCAACATTGGGGATGAGTGCTGAACAGTACTTGAACTGAATGACAAATATCCTGATCAAAAACCAACCACAAGAAATGATACAACTTTGAAGAAAAGGTTACAAGCAAATTGACGGATGATAAGAACTGACTGGCCTTATCAGGATATCAAATAGGCGAAAGAGTTGCCTATTGCAATACACATAGTTCTGGGAGAAGAAACAAACTGGATACATTGTGGTCAGGTCCATTTGAGATTATTGCCAGGATGGCAATAGACGCCTACTCCATCAAGAACCCTTTGGATGGAAGAGTTGTAAATCAAGTCCATGCTAAGTATTTGAAGCGATGGATCAATGAAAAAAACAAAAAAAGAGTTCCTGAAGGACCGCTGAAACATTAAGTTGGTTATGTTCTAATGATTAGGTCAAATCTGAAAAAGGACCTCTGAACCATGGAAAACTGGTAGGTCTGTGAATACCTAAGATCCAGTTTGGGGTTAAAATAAAAAGATGGACTTCTGAACTGAAACAAGGTCAAGTTCATGGAAAAAAGAAGAAAAAAATAAAATATTGATAAAGATATTGAAAAAAAATTAAAAACTGCATAGAAAAATCCAATATATTTTTCTAATTTTTATTTTTATTGATTATCCTTGTTTCAGGGATGATTCCGCCTATGTCGCCTCTTGGGGGAGGGAGGATGGTTTTGCAGTAGGAGTGAATAACCTGTCAAAATCTATGTGAGATCAGATGCTAGTGAGGGATAAACCTACACAAAACCAAGTTTGTTGAGCGGATGCAAGTCCCTTTGAAAAAGTGACTAGGGGAAGGGAAACTGAGATGTCTGATAAAGCCAAATGCAAAACCCTGGAGCGGGGAGGGAAGCAACAGTACAGGGAGAGGAAGTTGGTGAATAACCCTGAGTAATCCCGATATGGTACCAGAGCTGGAAGATTAGTCTTGAGCGCTTGCCAACAGGCTTCATCAAGAACACAAGACATATGGGCTAGCAGCAAACAAGGGATACTAAGTGGGGTTGCCAAATTATGCCCCCTATTAAAGCCATCAGCGGAAGATACCACAGGGATGTTCCAGAAACGAGATAGTCATGCAAGGAGCAAATGGCATCCTTCAAGCAATAACTATGAGCTTCTCAGAAGCTGGAGCAGAAGGAGTGATGGAAGCCAGGAGAGGCTGGAAGCTTTGTGGCTCAACTTTAAAGAACTTGGATAGAAAAGCGAAGAGAATAAGTGGCGATATAATGATCTAGGATGCTCTCAAGATTGGAAGGATTCAGTGCTATGGATAAAGCCTCGGTGATTTGGGCCCTTAATTATACATAGGGGAGTTTGAAATGAATGCTGTTGCCAATGGTGAGTTTGGTGGCCAAGACAGCTGGCTTGTAGTATTGACTGAGTCAGAAGAGGAAATCTAGAAGCAAGTCTGACCTGGTGAGGAAGGAGCAATCAAGAGCGAAGGGCATTATTTCAGGAGCATCCACAATGATGTTTGGCGCATCTGCAAAAGGAACCAAATCCAGGAGAATTTTGAAATATGACTCTGGAATTGATGACAGAGGAAGAATTGGCCAAGAGTCATTCGAGATGACTGCTAGCCTAGTTTCAGAAGGGTTGGTTACCATTTCCAGTAATTCCATGGAAGGACTAGCTACTGGTGCCAGACTAGGCATATGAGTCCTGAAAGGACCATAGAAGAGGTTCCGTCGTGCAGCCTGACTCATCTGCTGGAAGAGCCAAAGATCTTGATCAGACAAACTTTTGAGCAGCTGCTGGTAATGAGATTTGAATTTGACATATGATCTGGATGAGAGGGGGGATGTCAGCCTTATATAGAAGCTTACATTATGCACTCTACAATCAATTAAGCTCCAATTTCAGAGAAATTAATCTCAAAATTAATGGGGTAAGCTCTCCAGAGAAGAATTAAGAATGATATTAGTCAAGAGTTTATGAGAAGAAAAATAACAAGGGCAAACATAAATGAGCATTCTTAATTGGGTTGTGAAACAATCATAGATGGCAAGAGTCTCCTGTCAAGGATGAGAAGAAAATCAGGAAATCAAGGACGCCAGACCAAGAATCCTGAATATGACAGTGGGTCATATACCCTGATAGGGGGAAAACTGGATCCCAGGACCAATATCGTTATGAGTAAATCAATCAGCCCGGCATGACAGTAGATTGTGGGTACCGCGCTCTGAGAAGGTGGTAGCGAGGAGGAAGAGGAAGAACGCCATTTGCTGAAGGTCATCCTGAGCAGCGTTGAGTATTGACAAGTGTACTCTGCATGAGCAAATGAAGTATTTGACTGAGTGCCAAAGCAGTGTTCTCCTGCCCCAGTCCTTTTCTTGCTGGAAATCTAGGCAAGAGGGGGAATGTGTTAAGATTTTTTCCTATATTCCCAGCCAGCTAGATTACCAGAAATCGCTAGGGGATGATTCCCTAATGCAAGGTGAATTAGAAATCGGATGACCCTGATTTCAGGGTAACTATGTTTGGGGAATTATAGGTTATTTGGCTGGTCATATTCTTCAGGGATCAATCTGGATGAATGCTTTAGATCTCATCAGGCAGAGTTGCCGATGAAATAGGGGCATCTGATAGTTGATTAAATAGAAGGTGTACCAATTGGGATTGGTCAGGTTTCATCACTGACTGATTGGGAATAAAAGGATTAAGTTGCAAGGCGAGTGATGCCTCCTGCAACTAGCGAATTGATCAATGGGTTTGCGACCTGCCTTAATAGGTAACAAGTCCCATTACCTAAGCAGGTCGCTTGCCTAGTATGGTTGGTTCACTTGGATTGAGTGGTAAACGTTAGGGACACGTTTTCTGACTCTTTTTGTTTTAGGTCTTGAGGATGTCCAATAACGGAATCCTAGCCAGGATGGGGGAAGACCATTGCTGCCAAGACAAGGATGGGTCTTTCAATGGCAATGGCTGCCATTTCATCAAAGAGGTGTCAACTGAGGGTTGGGCGCCAAATCCCCCACTATAAATTCCCTGGAATTCACTAATAATAAAAACACAATAGTTTAGACATTATTTACTAAAACACGATAGTTTAGACAGTAGTGCAGAGTATACAGTAAATACAATAGCTTAGTACACTTCATCAGCATCCATTTGTTTAATTCTTTCTCAGGGATATTATTAATGTGTGCGATAATTGGGAGACTCTTTAAGGAAAAGAGTAAGGATCTGAGCGGAGATCCAGAGAAGAAGTGGAATCAGATTGGGGATTGCTGCTGACTGTGTCAAATTGGAGAAACTGCCAACGGTAATCTAGGAGAAGATCAGGCTAGATGGTATGAGGGAAAAAATCTCTATTTCAAGACATCACAAGTATTTTGAGCGGAAATACTGTCCAAGCGTTGAGCTGAGATCTATGACTTCCATTCAACTATGGATAATAGTCGTCATACTATTATCAACTGATTATATCAACTATCATACAACGCGGACAAATTGCATAAAATCTGAACCTGTGCAAGTAATAACTTTATAGGGTTGTTGGCCAAAAATAAGCAAACCCATAAATTTTTACATGGGGTCAGGTGAAGGTTGTAGGTGGGGCCATCCGAGCTGCTGGGAGTTGCTGGTGCAGGAGCCTGCAGGGCATGGGGCAGTTTCACTGGAGCCCACCTGCTCTTGTTGTCATACATGGTTTGATATGGGCTCTGACTCCGTGCATCTTCTGCAAAATCTACTGTGATTCCCAGGCACAGAGGTCCTGGCTTGGGCCAAGGCTAGATGGTTCTCTACCTGGGAGGCAACAGTGACATCTTCCTCCAAGGTTGCCCCCAGGCAGGTAGTGGCCATAGCCATGAGGATGTCTGGGTTAAGATTCTGTCTAAACATCCATGTGAGCTGGGAAGGAGTCACTTTTGCAGCTGTGGCTAGGGGCTGGAACGACCAAGCGTACTCCTTGACAGCCATTCTCCCTTGGCTGAGGGCCAAGAGCACTGGCCAGGCGGCATCCTGAGAGTTATTTGGGGTGGCAGCTCTTTCAGCCTAAATGGAGGCAGTCTATAGAGAGGTTGGAAGGGCAGGCTGTGTTTCCAAGAGGTCAGTGAGCTATATGGACAGGTTCTTCAGCAAGTCCACTATCACCTGGGCGATCTGGAGGGATGCTGTGGTTGTCCCCCCAGTGGCTGCGGTGAGGCAGTCCTGCAATCTGATGCAAGAGAAGGTACCATGCATTACACTCAACTTTTCCAGGGTCAGTGCTTGTCTAAACTCGGAAATGGCATTGATATGTTGAACATAAGAAATAGAGTTCCCTCAGAATGGGAGGAGGCAAGTGGCTTCCCTTAGCAGGAAAATGATGGAAAAGATAACTATCAGGAGAGTGGATGTGTGCTCATACCAAGCGGGTAGAACTATCTCATACGGTTTTCTATCCTATCCCATAAAAGGGAGATGAGATTAATAGAACTTTGTCTAATTTGGTGAACGGGGTCCTTCCACATTGCCATGAAACAGTCAAGCAAAAGGGCCCAGGTGAGGGCCCACAAACATGAGAGGGCTGCTGTGGTCATGTCCTTCATTTGTTGGTTCAATGAGCGATTGAGATATCATTGGAATATGGTAAGGACAATGCTCACACTGAGGAGAACAGTCTGTCCACCAGAGAGAGCGTACAGAGAGGTGACCGCTCTGTCAAAGTCTGAGGAATGGTCCATTTTTCACTCAAAGTCCAGTGTTTTCCTCCAGGTCTAAATAAATTATTTTAAGATTTAAAAATTCATTTTCAATTTTTGAGGTTTTTATTTCATATATTAGAAGATGAAATTGTCCTAAACACCTTCGTCTTGTTGTATTTATGTTAGGTAAGGGGGGATATGGGGGAATTTGTTTCCACAGAGTTTGCAGGTGGCAGGCTATCTGCGGGCCTATTTTTGAAAATCTTGGCCCCCAATATTCCCATCTAGGCCGATTCTAGACCATTTGTTGGGTAACCCAGGCGTTACAGAAACTCTTTACATTTAATTTCATTCATTAAGGACAAATCAAAGCTCAGCATTTCCATGTCAACTTTTAGATTATAAATTGTTAAAAGTTTTCTGGTGACTTCTGATTCGTTCAGCTGCCGCAGTCCTTGACTCTCATTACTTCCAAATTTGGCGTAATTCAGCTTGGCTGCCCTTGATTCGCTTGGCTGCCCTTCGCCATTACTCTCAATATTCTTGATTAGCAGCAGATTTGGCTTGGCAGCTCCTGAATTGCTGAGCTGCTCATTGCAGTGGTTCTTGATGTTACCACTTTTGGCATAATTTGGCTTGGCAGCCCCTGATTTGCTGGGCTGCCCTTTGCTGTTGTCCTCATTATTTCTCATTTCAGCAGATTTCAAGTTGGCGGCCTTTGATTGTCCTGCTCGCCATTTAGATCAGCTCTTGCCACCTATGCTTCAAAGTTTATTCAATTTGTTGGCATCTGTTTCATCAGAATGCCATTTCTGAGGGTCATTGTCCTCAAAACCTACGACTTTATTATCATTTTTAATATTATTATGGGCCCTGATCCCCACCTTAGGGGTATCAGGGCTATAGTGTGGTCAGGCAGCACCTTGACACATCACAATTTCCATCTAAAAGAGGTCCTTGTTCTTCCCCCCACCTTGGGTGGTAAGTTAACTAAAGTGGAGTTCATTGTTAATGTAACAATCAAGTTCATCTCAATCTTTGCATTTCAACTCAGATTCAGATTTTCCAAATCTGAGTTGAATCATTTTTGAATTTTGGGTCTATTAAGGATGGCTGGTTCTTCTTCTGCGGTAAGGTGGAGTTTTGAACGTCTATTGTATGAATACAATAGATCAGATAGTAACTATAGTTAATATATAACTCCTTAGTAATCATACTTGAAGCTGTATTCTTCTGTCATTACTTAGACGATGGAACGCTGCCCTGATCTTCCTGATCCCAAGTAAATCCTCAACTTAATACAACGTAAAGTATTAATACAAAAAAGCTTATAAATTAAACTGTAATCTTGTGGTAATAGTTGATTATTGGTAGCTGATTGTTTTATTAGTATCAACTTGGGATAATTTATAGGGTTTGACATTCACTACATCTTACCCATGACGCCTCAATTTCAATGGCACTTGGCAGAGAAAGTAACGAGCTTATTTGAGGGTCTACAATCCATTCAACTCAAGACATATCAAATGTCTCAGAGTTGGTCTCAAACTCAGAAATATTCTCAATATAGTGTTTATAACTTGTCTGCAAATAGCTGAACCAATACTCATCTTAAGCAATTGGCAGCACATACTAGAGCCGATTCATACCACTAATTAGTAATTAATTTGACTGAAAACTTAATTGACATTAAAAACTAATTTTGACATAGACCAACAAAGCCCAAGTGCCCGGGTCATTTAGTCAGCTATTATTTTAAGTCCAACCAAACCAACAAAGCCCCCATGCTCATGTCATCATAGTTGAATATTATTAAGTGGAATTGCTAGGCCACAAATCCCAAGTTTGGATATACTTAGGATATTTTTGGTTTATAATTATTGACAATATATATACCAGTCAATAATTCAACAATAATTTAAAATACTTTTGGCTCAGACAGTTTTTGGGTGCTGCGTTGTGCCTCCCCCAAGTTGTAGATTAGGCTCATATGAGCCTAAATAATAATTTGGGTGAAGCCCCTGAAGGGCAGCCTTTATAAGGTGCACCCACCAATTCTGAAGCTCACTTCAGAATCTTACCTCTAGCTTTCCCTTCCTGGGGAGCAATTTCAGTTGCTCCCCAGATGAGTTCTGGTCAATGGGCTCTTTTTATATCCAGAATAAAAATAAAGGTTGTTTTGGGGTTAGCATACCTCACTTACCTGTTTGGTCTTTTTCAGGCGTCCAAGTTTCAAGGAGCTTTTGCATGGTTGGATCAGACCAACCACAATAGATGACTTTGCGTACCCAACTAATAGTAGGCAATGTTTGGCACTGTTGGTGCCCCAAACCTCTCCTACTCAATTAGGATGCTTTGGTTGCTTGTTGGTGCACCAAAAAACATTTTATTATATGGCAGTCAGTAACTGGAATTTTCTGTTTGTGACATAATTCCAAAGTTGAAGTGCGCCACACGCCTCCAATCCCCAGTTCAGCCAACCTCAGTGGTCACTTGATCCCAGTTGTTGAGGAACTAGCACCGGTGGGAGCTGGTAACTGATGGCCAACCCTGGACCTGAAGTGATTGTCAGTTGAAAATCCTGGTAGGGCCTCCCACTCACCAGGTATTCAGTTGGCACTGAGGGGACCTGTCCCAGCAGGGCTCCCTCACCAACGGATGGTCTGCCTGGAAAGGGGATGGCCATTCAGCCGCACTGAACCGTGCACCTCTCTCATTTTTCTGTTGGAGAAAGAACCTTCCTGGTTGGGATGGGAAGACCATCACCAACAGAAGTCTGGGAGGGGGTGTGCAACACAGCCAAGTGCTGGGCGTGCATCCTCAGGCTGGGTGGGCTGATTCAGGCAGCCCAGTCCCAATTTGCCTTGTCATCTTTTTCCTTGAGGGGCTTGGAGTTTCTTTGGGCTAATTTTCATGGGGCTTGAGGTAACTCACCCCAGGAAGCCCTCATCGTGGCAGCTTTCCACTGTGGGGTCCCTCTTCAGGGAGGGGCCCTTCTCTAGTGGGGGTAATGTAATGATTGAGTTTGTCTCAATCATAGCATTTCAACTCATATTTGGATTTTCTAAATCTGAGTCAAATTGTTTAAAAATAATTTTGGCTTAGACGGTTTTGGGCGCTGGGTTGTGCCTCACCTGAGTTGTAGATTAGGCTCATATGAGCCTAAACAATAATTTGGGTGAGGCCCCCAAAGGGCAGCCTTTATAAGGCATGGCCACCAATTCTGAAGCTCACTTCATAATTTTACCCTTAGCTTTTCCTTCCTGGGGGCATTGTTGGTTGCTTCCCAGATGAGCTCTTGTTGGTGAACCCTTTGGATATCCAGAATAAAAATAAAGGTTGTTTTGGGGTTAGCATGCCTCACATACCTGTTGGTCTTTTTTGGTGTCCAGTTTTGAGGAGCTTTCACATGGTTGGGTTAGACCAACCTTAATAGAGAACTTTGCATAACTAACTAGTAGTAGGTAATGTTTGGCGCTGTCAGTGCCCCAAACCTCTACCTACTCGGTTAGGCTGCTTTGGTTGCTTGTCAGTGCGCCAAAGGATCATTTTATTGTATGTTGGTCAGAAACTGGAATCTTTCAATCATGACAGAAAAAGTGGTTTTAAATTCATAAGGTTGGTTTTAAAGATTAGGATTTTTGTAGAAAAATAAAGAGTGGAAATCAACTGACAATTTTCTCAGTATGATATGACTTATTAAATGGTGGTTAATTTGGGGAAACATATCAAAGCACAGAATTGGGGCCCTCAAATTTTGACCTAATCTGGTAAACTTTAGAGGGAGGGGTAAAATAAGATCAAACCTTAAGGTTATCAACTTTGAAATAGTCAGCGGTGGGCCAAGTCACTGCCAATTTGGCCTCAGATGCCAGAATTTCAACTTTTGCATTTTTTTGATGGCTAACAGGACAGCATCTTGCATAATTGGCAATAGGAACCTCCCAGAGCTACCCTATATAGGGGCGGTCCCAAGAAGTCAGGAACAGGTTTGGGATACCAAATCCACCTGCACCTGGTCACTTTGTTGTCCATTTGGCTAAGCGGGATTCCTTGAGCTTTGATTTTAATATGAGAGGGGAGGGTTTGGAGCTGGAAACAACTTTCAATGATGGCCCAATGCCCTCATCAAATTTCACTGCAGATCCAACATTGAGCATTCTTAACTTAATAGGTACAAGCCTGCCAGGTATTCTTACTTAAGTTTTGGGCACAGATTTTAAATAAATCACATCATTTCTCAGTGGCTCAATGCCACTGGCAAGTGTGACTGATGATTTGACCCCTGATACTCCATTACCTGAATGTGTGCACCTATTGGGCCATGTTGCCATGGGAGTAGGTACAGATATTTTAGCACAAATTTATTTGATTTGCTATACTAATTTGGCAGAAGAAATTGTGGAAATCAGTGAGGGAATTTTCAGAGGGATGGCTGTCACCCAACGCTCATCTACCACATGGGTGAAATCACCCTGCATGACAAGGGGGACAGTTGCCCTCTTTGGACCTTTCTTGGTGGGGAATGGGAACATTGCCTGATCCAGGCAGAGAGGCCACTACCCCGGACTTACAGATGGAAGCAAGAATTACTTTGTTAGCTAACTGCCCTTTTTCCCTTCTATAAGGCATATATAAGAATTAAGGCATGGTTATTATGGAAAAAGAGTAAATATGTATTGAAGTTATAAATTAATTGTTTATACTATCAGTTATAATAAATTATAGGAAATTAGTTAAAGCACCATCTTTCTATATTATCCATTTGATACAACTTCAATTATATGATATTATTAATGTACTTTAAAATTACCAACAGTATAAAATATAGTTGTTGTTAATATATATTTGGCAATGACACAATGCTATGGAACTATTGTTTATAATTTGCTTTTAGACATTTTTGATGAATAAAAAAGATAAAAAAAGAAAATATAGGGATTGATTATATACTGGTAAAATTATACCTATAAACATTTTAATTCCAACAAAAAAACTTTATCAAGAAATGATATTCATAAACTTATATATAGAAACCAAAGTATATGCATTTATATAAGTATGTTCTCTAAAGTTAAACTTGTTTGGTTTATTACAAAGATTTAAAGGATAATCTCATTACTTATTACAGCTGATAACTTCCATAGTAACTTATAAAGACTGTAACTTTCTATAAGGCATGTATTCTGAGGCTTACTTATTAACTCACGGGCTTCTGTACCTTTACAAGCATCCATTTATTGTTGCCAGGTTTAAACTTAAAAATAGGTTTTTTTCTAAATTCTAGAACTACTGATAAATTGTATATCTTACACTATAAATTATTCTTACAAAAGAAAAAATCAAAAAATAAGTATTGACCTCATAAAAAGTTCATTAGATAAAAATTATAAATGTCATACTTATGTTTGTCAAAATGAAGTATAGCCTTATAAATTCTGTATGAAAAACTTATGTGAGCTTTTTGTTCTATATATTTTCTACATAATCAATAAGCTAGCTTTACTGACTAATATTTTAACCCTCCCCCATATCATATACATAGACTAAAATTTATAATATATACATATAACAAAATAATCACATAGCTCTACAATAACAAAAAATTATAATAGTTTATGTGAATTTAAATTTGTTTCTCACTTGCAAAAATTAATTCTCATGATCATTTTTGATTATTATACTCTTAAACTAAGGATATGCTAGTTTACCCTCTATATAAATGTTGCATTTGATTGCCCTAATTATCAAAACAACACTTTTAAATAATGATATTATAGCCTTTTATAATAACTTTTACAGTATTTCCCATGCACTTGATATTGTGGAGCACCGAAAGATTTTTATATTCTTAATAAAATTTTGTTTTACTTACCTAAATTTGTATCAAAATAAACACAAAATATATTAAAGTTAGATAATTGTGAGTTTATGCAATAGATGAAATTAGAAATTATACTTAGTTACGGCTAATGACTATAGTTAATATGTTTGTTACTTTTTTACCTTATATCAAATAGCCTAGGGAGTTGTAAAAGTTAAGGGATAATATAATTTTATTCGAGGTGGGCCGACCTGGGGACGATACCGCACCGATGAGGGGAAGTGAAGAAAATGGGATAGGAGGATAAAACCCGGAAAACCTCCATGCGCGGCGTATGATAGGCCAGGAACTCCATGGACCGCCTTTGCTATTCGCTATCTCGGTTCGGGACATTGGTGCACAACGCCAACACAGTCATAATCGTCCCCTACCCAAAGTTCACTACCGGGATCGAACTCGGGGAGGCAGCGGTAGAGGTCCCTATTCTACCACTGGGGTATCCTCCCCAACTTAAGAGATAATATAATGATCATAACTAGTTCAACTTACTGCATCAAAGTTTAAGCTTTATGTTACATGTCAAAATTTAATACTTGTATAATTTGACAGTTTAATCAATAAAATTTCATAAATATCAGTTATATGGTTATCCATATAATTTGATCTTAAGTCCAAAAACGGTTACTAACGATTTAGCTAAAAATCTAAACCCATCAGAAAAATAAACTCTTTATAGGCTTTAGTTTACTTAAATTATAGTGGTTTCATTGCAAAACCTGTAAGAATGTATAACAATCAACTTTTAAACTAAATTATCACGGCTTAATATACATAATAAGCACGTTGAATGCATTTTAGCTTTAGCCATAACAATTTTACCCTGATAACAAGCCTATTAAAGGTATTAGATCAAAAAATTTAAAAGTTGACAGATCCTAGGGTTATAAAAAAGGAAACTAAGTTAACTCTCAGATACACAATATCAGATCTTTTGGCATGCTAGTAAAATAAAGTTTTGCACAATAGGTTTAGATTTCTGGTATCTTTTAGGCAGAACCTTGGCTATTTTCTGGATGCAAACTTGAATGTTTATTGGCAAAGTCTTGGCTGTATGAGACCCCCAATATTAGATATCTAGTAAGCATAGTCTTAGCTATTCAGTGGGTATAGTCTTAGCCATTCAATAGATAGCCTTAGACTCACTACTTCTTTAAGCTTAGACTTTCGATGCTCATACTACTAGAAGTTGTCGATAGTAATAAGTCTTAGAAACAAGCCCGAATTCTAAATTTACTAGTACTAAGTATTGGACCCTTTTGTATTATAGACTGTTTGGAAAATAAGCAAGAAACAAAAACTAAAGATACAGAAATGTTGGCAAAACACGTACAATAACGAAGGATCGAAAAACTGCTAGATAACATAGATCCCAGAATAACATGGAAGGATATCTGGAAGGTTGACAAATGTAATGTATTTAAAGCCCCAAAGTCACAAAAATCAATAAACAAGTCCAGTTAGCTAAGACCTATTTTTGTTTCTTTGGTTCAATATAGTTTAGCTTGTTATATTTAAAAAAGGAAGCAATAGGCAAGGAGCTATCTCCTTTAAGTTAGAAATAAAGGATATAGAAGTTAATGAAACAATAAACTATCACAACTTCTCTTGTCATTATACAAGAGAATGGCATATTCATACAAAACAAACAAGTCATTGTTAGCAAGACCTATGTTGCCCAAAAGTAAGGCAAAAATCCTTAAAGCATACCATAGCAGTAAAAACAGTTTAAAAACTCCCAAAAAAATAAACAGTGTATTTTTAATGCATTCCAAAAATGAATGAGAACAGATTTATAATATCAGTAAGCACTAGTATAAAATGGGAAGGGGAAAGAAACTTAGGGTTAGAATCAAAGCAAATAATATATGGACGACAAAGTTCCCATTTGAAGCAAACAATCGCATACCGCCCTGGCCTAAAAGAATGAATAGCGATCACGAGATGCAGTAAGCAGAACCATAAAGTCCAAAGCAGTCTCATTCGAGGATGATCAAAAGCTTCCCCTTTGAACCTTTGATCACAAAAAGCGGACGGAAAGTCAAGCCTTGTTTAAGCGTCAGCTTTAGGAGGAGGCTTGCGGTTATCATATGCTGCTTGAGCCCAAGCTGTCATATCAACTTCAGAATCACTGTGTTTCTTCAGAAATGGATGATCCTATAAAGATCTTAAATAAAAGATCAATAAAAGATAATACCAAAAGCTCCTGATACGTTGGACGATCTTCGGGTTTCTTTCGCAAGCTATTTGAAAGCATCAATAAGCGTCAACAATGTGTTATTCTAAAAATAGAACCATGAGCATACCACTGAGATACAAAGTCTTGAGCTTCTAAAGAAAAATGAAGCTGGCAGAGTGGGAGATTCGGTAGCTACAATTGCATTCAAGCGAGCAAAAACGCTGTCGTAAAGATCATCAGAGTAAGGGTACTGTCCTGTCGCTATTTCCAATAAAGAGATACCAAGAGACCAAATATCAGATTGTACAGTGTAATGTGAAGCTGAAGTTGTAGTGATTCGCTCGGGCGCCATATAGCTCTGACAGCCTATATGCGTCTTAGCCATCGACATAACCAATTGGCCCGAAACTCCGAAGTCACAAAGCTTAACTTGGCCTTTAAAATTAACAAGAACATTGGTGGGTTTGACATCTAAGAAGCAATGAATTTTCGTTCAAACTAAAAATACCTCGATGGATAATAGACAATTCATCTTTTAAAAATTTGAGTCCCGTTAGCATCTATGAATCAAATAAGCAATATTAAAAAGGGCGTACAGCAATAGTTATTTGCGCCAGTACATCTTCAGGAACACCCTTCCAACAGAGTAGATCCAGCGAGCCAGCATCCATATATTCCATACAATAATATACATTGGATTCCAAAAAGAACGCGCCATAAAAGTCAACAATATAGGGACACTGAGACTTGTGAAGAACATCAAGTTCCATCAAAATCTGGTTCAACTTGTCTCTATCAAGCTCAAGACGAATCTCCTAAATACCGCGAGTATGAGAAACAAAATAAAAACATTCGGAAGAGTACATACAAAGCAAGGTAAGGGGTTGCTACCTTCATAGCCATAGTTACGTTTGTTGGCCTATGGTAGACTTTTTGAACCAAGCCATACATGCCTTTTCCAAGGTGACCGTTTGGCTGAAGTTCATCCATGTTAATCTTGTAACTATTTCCATTCGAAAAATCGACACCCTTCTCATGGACAATAGCTTTTCCTGCAAAGTTGAGCTTACCGGAAGGATCACTTCGAAAAATTTAGTCTTAACAAACAAGTATGTTGAGAACTGGAAGCAATGACTTACACAAACTTGGAAAAATTAGCAAAAAGAGAATCAGAACCGTTGGTGGCACCAGAGTTGAGTTTCAAACCTTCTGGCTTGAGCCTCAAGTTGGGGCGAGCAGATTTCATAAAATAGACAGACAGGTGGGGCGAAGTCAACGTACTGTTAAGAGAAAGCGGCGTTTGAAATTTGATTATGAACCCAAACTCAAGCATTGGGCTTATGCGAGCGGAACTAAACTTGGACCTCAGCCAATTGGAAAAGTCGTCCGCGCTTGAGCCTAAAGCGGATGGGCTGTGTGGGCAAGGGGCAGCGAACACGAGAAAGTACGAGTCGAATCCGTTTCATTATCGATTGCCTATAGGGATGAGTAGTTGATTTTTATCAAAGTTGACACTAACTGGGTGCAATTGCACACACCTGTAACCACAAGCTAAAAAGGGTAAAAATGCTGTAACAGGTTCAAAACCTACTATAGCTAGGATGAATATAATTTTATCCATCCCTTTTATTTATTATTATTATTATTATTATTATTATTTTAGTACTAGATGGTCCCAACCTGAAGGGGGGATTCATCGATATTATTATTATTAATATACAATTAATGATATGGAGTTAAAAAAATTGTGCATACCTGTAACCATAAGCTAAAGTGGGAAAAAATTCTATAACAGGTTTAAAACCTGTTATAGCTAGGATAAGAAATACAAAGATGATTTTGCTTGCTATAATAGTATGAAAAAAGTCTGATTTTATTAAATAAATCCAAATCTTGTATTGGCATAGATTACATATATAAAAACTCATCATCTTTTTCTCTTATTCACTTTTCTAATATGTTTTAATTTTTAAACTACTATCAATGCACTACACCCATCAATTTTGGTTATACTTACTGCACCTATAACTAATACTATACTATATAGAAGTAGCAGTTTTTTTTAGTACTAGATAGAAGTAGCAGTTTGATACCAGATATTTATCTTTAACTTTAAAAAAATTAGGTTAGTTTGATTAGCCCCTAAGTCTAAGTGTTATTTTACAATAAGGACCTTGTATTACAACTTAAATACCCAGCCCTTTGTTATAATAGTATTTACTTATTTTATTCAATTTTCCTCTTTTACTTTTATATTAATCCTTAAGTCTATTGTCCCAGGTTGTGCCCTCTTAGATAAACCAGTGTAATCTTTCATATTATATATTTAAAATCTTATATATATTGATAACATATTTTTATACTTGATTCTCATATATATCTTTTTTTAGTACTAGATGGTATTCTCATATATATCTTTACAATGTTATATATATTGTTTGAGAATTCTATCTCACCCTTAGCTTTTCTGCTAATATTAACAAACTATTGTAGCTTTAGTTGCTATATATTTATATTTAACTCAAACTTAAGATCTCTTTATAATGATATTATGATATTTGTATTAGGATTTTCAAATCCATTTGCTTAACTAGGCACATACAACCATCTACCTTATATCTATCTAAGTAAAAAATAACTCATGATTTTATAAACTTCCATTATAGATAACTTTGAATCTGAATTGCACTTCTACATCTAGTTTCTAATAGTGAAGCTTTTCAAACTTATCTCAACTTAAACTTTATCTTGCAGCAGATATTTAGTATACTGCATAAATTACTAATTAAACTTATCTATCCTTGTATAATACACTCAATTACTCAAGTACAAAGTGCTAACCTATATCTTATCTTCTATAGCTGCTCCTTTAAAGTCAAACCTTTTATTCCCAGAAAAGAGTAATTTTTGACTCCCTCTTTATCAAGACTTGAATTTAGTATCAACTTAACAAGAAATTAAAGATTGGTATTAGTTTTCCAATTTTTAGCCTTAGGTATCTTTCCAAACCCTAACTTCTCTTTATACTTTCTCCAGTTTCTGACATATTTATTTTTGCAAGTCCTTTTACTCAGTCTTTATACTTAGATTGCTCTTTGTATATAATAGAACCAATAAATGCCTCAATTTCCTAGAACTTCCCCTGTCTTCCAATAGTGACCTGGCACATATGCTAAATTAAACTCTGGGTTACTGTTTTACCAAAAAACTCTGTCCAGACCTTTTTTCTCTTCTTATACTGAACTTGAGATAGCACAAATATATGGGGAGGTAAAATTGTACAAAATATAATAGCAGATGTGGGAATCAGGCTGTTTTGCTGCTAACTGTTGTATTTTTTGCCTGAATTACCAAAATAATTTGCAGGAGAATTAGTTTCTCAACTGTGGGATATATATTTAGAGTGGGATATGTTGACACCACTTAGAATAAACTAGAAAAAATAAACTAGAAAAAGAAGAAGGTTTTTTAGTTATTTTATCAGTGGTTGCAATGAGTTGAAAAGAGAACTCTATTATTTTGTCACTGATTAAAATCTAAACAATCCAAAGGTTAAAGTGAGACAGCTGAGAAATTAAGTATAATCTATAAATATCTGAATTAGGAAATATGAGGGTTTGACCTATTGGATCTCTAGAAACTTTCTTTGCTTTAATGGAATAGCTGCAGAAGGGTCAATAGTAGGTAGGACCAGTATGTTAGGCAAGAATTTGATGTATTGGAACCAATCACCATTGGAGAAAATTTTTACACCAGTTGGGATCCCCACTGAGGCTATAAAATGGGGTGATCCCCGCGTAGGTGGTTTAACTAAATTGTTTATGGAGTGGGGAGGAACCTCAGATGGCTCCCCTGATTCCGCCGCATGGTCAGAGCAATCTGACTACTTAAACTCATGCTATTTGGCCAAGATTATTAATGACAATATTGCCCCAATTCAAGGGGTTCCACCAAGAATTGGCCAAGGTCTTTTTGCCAATTTCATCCTTATGATAATCTAAAGCACTCTTTTGCAAAATCAGACTTGTAATTGTCTAACAGCAGAACCTAAAGTTTGAATTGGTTCAAAATTTTCGAGAATAAGGCGTCACCTCTGGTTCACTTGGGCATAGCAATTGAACCTTCTTACAGGTTTTTGTGTCCTTTGCTTGTGTTTGTGATCATGAATCCTTAATTATGTGATCTGAGGGGTGAATATGTATTTAAACTTCTAAAGCCCTAAAGAGGCATGAGTCCTTTAATTGGTACCTTAGGAGTTGGCTAACTATATTACTACTTTAGTATCATTAAACCACCCCAAAAAGCTAGTTATAGCTATAATATCATTTTTTTCTAGTTATTTTGTCTTTTTATTAGTAAATGTAATTTAACTTATCTTTTTGTTGTGTGTGTCAGATTCTAGTGGTTGACCCAAAAATAAACCCTTTGACAACCAACAGATCAGGCCAATTATCCTTCCAAAACTCAAGCTAATTCTCAATTAACGCAATTACTATTATATGGCTTGGGACAATTATCTCAACATCAATTAAATTTAATTATTATATTAAAATCTTGGGCCAGGTATCCTCAAACATTCAGGCCAATTATACATACAAAAACTCAGCATTTGGTCCCAACTAATTAGGAGTGATATCAACCATTCAGATTAAGAAATCATCCGGGGATCAATCCAAAAATAACCTTTAAAAATCCCATGGACAAATAGACATCTTAATGTCATAGTCAAATTCCTGCCCTATGGCAAATTTCATATGTTGATCCTCATAATTGGCATGTTAGCACTTAAACATAGACTGCCCAAATGGGAGTACCTAGTGCTATTGAGAGAGGCCTGCCAACATCCCAATTAGGGATATTTCATTTAATTAAAATCGATGCCAAATTTCCCAGAAGTCATCATTTGTCAGCAGTATGTTGAAACTCAAATAAGGATGATGCTAGGACAATTTTGCACAATTGTATTGCGATTTTCGCACTTAAAATCTTACCAAATATGAGAGTATTTTGCCACCAATAGTCCTAGCAATATGTCATAATTGTATCAGTTTAAGGGCTGAACTAATATGGAAACTTATTATCTGTGGAAATTACATGCTTGATATGTTGCCAGGATATGCCCTAGAGTTATAAATACTGGCGCCTGGCCTAATGAATGATAATAAAATAATATCTCCTAATAAAAGATATAATGTTATTAGTTCTCTTTATCTGGCTTTCTAATCAAAGTCCTATCTTCAAAGGGTGTCAACAAGCTGTAATTTCAGAATTCTCAGCTTGTACCTTTGCCTGCCTCAGTAGAAGTTTCTGAATACAGAGGGAGAATTAAGCCCAAGCTTGACCAGAAGAGTCAGAATAATTTTTATAAGCCTAGGGGGCTTTAAAAATGGTCAAAATACCATAAGATACAGGCTAAATTGAGGAACTTTTGGCCAAACTTCAACCTGATTAGATGTGCGGGATTTAATTTATCAAGTGAGTGATCCTCACAATCTAACAACTGGTGCTCACTCAAAATTGGTGAAACTCTCTGAAATGGACCCACACAACCAGTTACTGGCAGATTCAGCCAGAAGAGAAAGTGACAACGATATTTAAACTAGTGATAAGAAAATCTCTGATTATTTTAATACTAGCTGCCAAGGCTTTGATGTGGGTACCTCCTACTCCCTAGATCTTATCATAGCGGGGAAAGCTCATGTAGATAAAATAAGTCCTATTGATCTTACATCTGAAAGCATAAAAGCTATGCTAGTAACTTTATATTGGGGATTTAGGATTAGTACTTCATAAATCAATCTCTCCTTCAGCCTGTTCTATTACCTTAAGGATTAGGCGCTCAAGATAGAGATTTACATAAAGTACCACAATGCAGCTATGGCATCTCTTGCTAAATGTCTCACAGACAGTCAAGCAACTAACGAATTCCTGGTTAACTTTGTCCAACCATTAATCAAGCATACCCAGTGAATCCTTGCTAGAAAAAATCTGTAACTCACAGAAATCTACCAGGTACTAGGAAAGGAACAATCTTCCTGAAATGCTCTACTGGAAAAATTAAATTCCAGTTTTACTAAAGTCTGAAAAGCAGCTTTGGCAATATAGGACATTCTAATGAATCTCATGGGAGACTAAACAACCTCAAAATGCTCTTAAATGAAGGAGTTCTAAAGATAGCTGCAGAATATTTGCTCACCATGTTTTATTGCATGAATGGGTACAAAACATGAATGACCACTGGAAAAAACTGGAAACTCATTCTGATTTCCTATTATCTCAGACATAACGACTCACCATGCAGGCCACTTCAGCCTAAAAAAATCACCTGGACTTAAATTCAAAGCATGATAACTTTGATATTTATGTTCAGACCAAACTGGATATTGAACAAAAACATCAAAAACCTTGCATCAAAACCAACTGTCTCAAATAGGGATGAGGAGGATGCTCAGATCAAAGAGGAATTTTCAAAAATTTGGACAGTTGTGTTAATATTGCAGGCCATAAATACTGAAATTACTCATTAAGATGGGAACTCAGAATGCAATTATTAACTGCAAATTCCTGAATAGATAGTGTGGCCAAAGATATTAAAATCATAACGTTCAATCAAGCTTTATTAAAAAAAGGAGTATGAACCCATAAAAAAGAATTTGAATCCCTCAAAAAGCAAAGCTGCCAGTGCTCAAACAGCCTTGACAATAGAGAAATGGGAAAACTCTGCCCATTCAGTCAAAAACAAATTTGGAAAAAACAACTAAGGACCGAATTAAAGCATCAGAATTCAGTAGTTTGAAGCAATATCAAAAAATTGAATTATCAGATATTTGACACCAACGCAGAAAACAATATTTCAAACATCCTTCCTATTCCTAGAGTTCTTGCATAAATCCCAACTCCAGATAATCCCCAACGGAGAAAGAGAGTTAATTCTAAATGATGATACCAAGACGTTCAAGTACTAGAAGAAGTACAACCCCTATGCCCAATACATGCCAGATGACTTTAAACCATTAAACTTGGTAAAGTTTGATAGGGATGGGAACGTTCACTATTTTCCCAAGCTATTTGAAAAAGCAATGAGGGGAGCATCAGACCATACAAAAGGATCATCACTAATAAACTCACTAGATGCTCATAGCTTTGACCTTGTTATGCCTTATTTGGGTAACAATTGGTCCTATATGGATGCCAAATTGCGGTGACAAAACAATTTGGAGGGCCTGGAAAAGAAGAGGCGAAAAAAATGAGATCTCCTTAATATTGAATATAAGCAAAATGAGACTATTAAGGACCTTGTGGACAGATTTTTCCATGAGGCACAAGTCTTGCTTGGGTGCAATGCAATAGATAAGTTTCACACTAAGATTGCAATGGAACGTGCAGTCATGTCCTACCATGAATTTCACCATGTCATGATACCTGCATTCAATGGAAAAATGGAATCCCAAGAGCTTAAAAATTACTTAAGAAGCTGTTTCCAGAGTTTTGATACCCCTAATAAGCCCAAGGACCAGCAAAAATTCTGATTTTTGGGCCCAAAAAGTAACATTATGACTGACCAAGAAAAAAAACCTAAACTAAAAACCAAAAATTTAATCATAAACAGAAAACAGTGCCAATTACATGCCACAATTGTGGTCAAAAGAGGCATTTTGCCAGCCAATGCTACAGATGGTCTGACAAAAACCTGGGGTCAACGTTGCTCTAGAAATCAACAATGACAGCGAGGTTGGAAAATAGTAGGTGGAGTAGAGGCAGAATGCTAACTCCACTAATGTTCATCAAACCATTCCACCTGACCCTGGTGAGCTCTTTAGGGCTGAAGATGATGCCAAAGATAACCTCCACCATATTGTAGCTAATGATGTCCTGATGTTCACAACTCAGGCCAAAGAAAAAGCAACTAAACCCTTAAAATTACCAAAGAAGCCTGAACAGAGATGCCAAAACATTATGCAAAACAGATTATTGATCAGGATTTGGACCTCCAACCTTGATGTTCAACTTACCTATCTTCTCTTAACAACGTACAAGTAGCCATTCCCATGAAGACCTTAGCAGATAACTTCCCAGATATTTTCTCAAGTCTGAAAATGCACCTGGAATTGGGCAGCAGTCACAGTATTCACACAATAAATACCTCTGAAAACTACTCCAAATGTACTTATGTGGATATAGCAGTAAACAAGGTGCAAGTTTGGTCCATTGTCAATAGTGGTGCTCCTATTAATTTAGTCATCACAAAGGTGATTAAAAAGTTGAAAATTGCGTTCAATGTTTCCCACTGTCAGGAATATGGTATAGCTGGAGCTCATACAACTAAATCGCTGGGTGCATACAGTACCCTACCTCTCAAATTTGGATCTATTGTGGTGACAGCACCTTCCATAGCGTTGCCAAATACAAACTATGATATTCTAATCAAGACTGATTTCCTAAGGATATATGGAGTTGTTACCAATCATAAGGACGATGCTCTCATCATTCTTGGCCAGGCTATCTTGCTTTACTATAATAAGAATAGGGCAGTTGAGAAAAAGAAACCCAGCCTATTCATAAATCTGGCCTACAAAGTTGGAGTAGTCTTAATTGAGTATGTCATAGCACAGTCAAAGATAAAAACACTACCCACCCATATTAATGAGTTAAAAAGCATCCCACTTTGGTCAAATCATCACATTACTATACTATCTAGAGATCAAGTAATTTTCCTGACTGAACTGACAATTAATATCCTGGAAGGACTTTATGGTGTTTTATATGAACCATGGCCTAAATCTCAATTTGAGCTAAACATTGCCTCTGGTATTATCATTCCTGGCCATGGAGAAATTAACATCTTGTGTTCAAACCTATAAAATTGGCCCATCTTCATCAAGAACACCAACTATTGCTTTTCTGCATCTGTTCCCTACCACGGAAATTCACTCATTCCATGAGTTTGGAACTTTTGTCAAATTAGGGCTTCCCAATAAGAACTTATTCAGCATCAATAATGTTGTCCCTATGGCCTATTTAAGCAACCTGACCAACTCTGAGAAAGACCAAGCTCAAGAGTTGTTTTTTAAATATCAGGAAATATTCACACAAGATGATTTTGCATGGGATATGATAAGGGGGCATCCACAGTATTGATACTGGAGATCATAAACTAATTTGATTACGCTTGAATAGATGCTCAAATTCATTAGAAGAAGCTATATACAAGGAGATCAAGGAATTCCTCAATTGCGGCATGTTGGTGCCTTAAAAAACTCCATGGGTGGCACCAATTTTAATAGTGAAGAAAAAGTTGAAGGAAGCAACGAGTAGTTATTGATATCTGGAAGTTAAAGAACATCACAAAGAAGGAATTGTACCCTCTGCCATGAATTGAGAATACCTTGGACAGGGGTAGTGGGCGAAAAGCTTTTTTCAGAAATGGACCTTATCAGCGAGTATTAGCAAATAGATCCGGCCAAAGAGGAGCATGGGAAATTTGCAATTATAACACAAAAGGGCCTATTCCATCCAACGAGAATTACTCAAGGGCTCTGCAATGCCCCAGCTACCTTCCAGAGGGCCATGTACACAATCCTGGGAGATTTGAAGTTGTCATGTGTACTAGTGTAACTTAATAATATTAAATTTTTCAGCTGCACTTTTGAAGACCACCTGGAGCACATACAAGTTTTCAGATAGTTAGCAGCTGCAAACTTAAAAATTAAGCCAAAAAAAGTGACAGTTCTTTTAAAGACTAACTGGAATAGCTTGCATTTGTAATTGACAAAGTGGGTCTTCAGCCCCAACCCTTTTAAGTTAGATGCCATCTCCAAAATGAAACAGCATGAATCCAAGTGCAATATTCAAGTACTCCTAGGCATGATTGGGTACTATTGCCAATTTATTGACAACTTCACACAATTTGGAGAGCCACTTTTCTATCTACAAAAGGATAAGGCCTACTTGACTGGACTTCAGCCTGCCAAAATGCATTTAATTAACTCCAATTGGCACTATTGGTCGCGCCTGTTCTTTAATATCTTGACTTTGATTGTGAATTTATTGTCCAAACTTACGCATCCTAACAGCAGTGGGGGCCATATTATCCTAAATTGAGGAAGACGGTGGGGAACATCCAGTTGCCTACAATAGTCAGACATTAAATGTTGTTAAAATCACAATTGAACACATTATCCAAACTATTGACTGATTAATGAACTGACATTTCGTTATAATCATATAGTCTCAGCAATAGTCGCCAAAAATAGATACTCGTCAAGAATCACCCCCAATGATGATGAGCATAAATATGATGAGGGAATAACACCAATAGTCGAATTATTTTAGTAAATTATCTAATATCTTAGCGGTTGCTGACTGATGAGATTATTGTTGGAGATCATCCCCAAAGCTATTAGGCATGAATTTGATGAGGGAACAACCACTAATAGTCAAATTATCAGGAGTCATTCAGAGTGTAACGGATGGGGAGTTGCCAGAAACTACCTAAGCATTCTACTGCTGGAGATAAAGGGTAGGATCATCATTGGCCAACACAATTGGTTTAAGTTCTTAACACTAATTGTTTGGTCACCAAACAGCTGAGGATTATGCTGCCTAAGAAAATCAAGTCAATGATACCTGACGAGATTCAGTGCCTAACACTTGAGGGTCAAACCAGCATATGAGAGCAAATAATTCCCAGCGGACAGCTGAAAAGTTGTGTGTCAATTTATACTATAATTCCCCCAAAAATTTTATATTAAAATTATATTAAAAATTGATAATAACAAAGTTCTTTTACATTGGTTGTTTAACATTACTCTTAAGTGAAGAGTGCAAAGATCAGATATCTTTAGGTTGGTTTTATCAAGTCTCCTCTTGGCTCTGCAAAACGAGAAAAGGGAAAGTGTTTCCTACCAGTACCAAAGTATCAAGATGAAGTAGCACCTGTCTAGCGTTGGACAAATCTCTCAACGTGGCTTTTAGGGATTCAACTTTAATAATAGTCTTCAAACTATTATTTCTCAGTTAGTCAATTTTAATCAAATCAATGCAAGTAATCAAGAATTTGTGCAACTGAAGTCAGGGCGCAGAAGCGAGCAACCATCTAGAAGACTTGATTCCTAACAAAATGGTGCTCACTAAAGATGTAGTTGATTTGTCAAAAGCCAATTTAAACCATGATGTTTTATAAGGGTGAGCTTTAAAAGCTCTGGATGGACTTACAGGCCATCAATCAGAATGTGCTTAACTCAGCATCTCAAGCTGACGTTAGTACCTTGGAGGAATGTGTAATCAAGGCGGAAGAGATGCATTAAAAAGTCAGAACTGTGAATAATGACCTGTGTGGAAAAGTTGCATCTTTGAAGAAAAGAGAGCAAATTTATTAATTTTTTTTAAAAAATTGAACATAAAGCAGACCAAGAGCGCATCCAGCGGTTTCATTAGATGATGGAGAATATGACAAAGCGTATTGAGGAGTTGGTAAATCATAAATCTGATTGTGAACAATTTGAGGCGAATGAGGCCAACGAAATGGCATGCAAAACTCCAATTGGGAAGACCTTTCCACCATAAAATATGCACAAATCATTTGCTGGTGTGTCAGAAATGACTCCTGAAGCCATTTCTATGGCTACTTGAGTTGTTGGGCAAGAATCTTCAATGAGTGGAGTGACCAAGGTCTTTTGATATATAATGAAGCTGCTTGTGAAATTCTGAGGATCACTCTCTTGATTAATTAATTTCCAAACACTTAATTAGGCTAAAGTTCAGCCAAAGGATCCTCAATTTTGCCAGTGGCTTACAGTATTTCGACCATTTGGAAACTCACTAGGCATCCTCAAATAACCTGTCACAAAATCGACCATGGGCTCCGCTAGTGTGCCAGGCCAACCAGTATGAAGACTGATGGCCCTTTGCCATTTCGCCTTCATTAGCATAAAAACCCCTACAAGTCTTGTGTCCAACCCACCAACTAACCACCAACGGCTTCACCTTTAGCCCCAGGTGTCCTCAGCGTGTGACCTGCCAAGTCCTGCCCCCTTCCTGGGCGGCTCAGGCACTTCTGCGCTGCCTCACCCTCGCAACCCTTCACTAACCATCTGGGCATGCCCCAGCGAGTCCATCCCCTTTCTTGGGTGGCTATGGCACTCCCGCGCTACACCCTGCGAGTTGGCAGCCAGTCAGTGCATCTGCTGGTAGCCAGCTGGCCAGGTTCCCGCTGGTTCCTCATAGGGAGGAGGCATGGGAGCTGGCAGCGCCAGCCACTCCAGGCGTGATCACCCATGCCTATCAGAGATAACCAATCCAATCTACTCCTACTCACACAGGGTATTAGCCACTATCAAATAAAAGTAACATTGGTGCAAGAGAGATGTTTATTAGGAGGGAATGAACGACTATTTATACTGCTTTCAGGGTTACTGCGCCCAAGTACTCTTTGGCCAACTAAATACCTGAAAATCCATCAGCCTCTTGATTCCAAACCTCTATCAGACTGTAAACTCATTCATTTATGCTTTATAGCGATTCCTTCCAGATCCACTCATCTGATCACCAAATATTAAATCAGGTCAATCCATCCTCAGCATAAGTCGCTGGTCAATCATATATATAAATTCATAATTAAATAGGACTTTAAGCATCCTTGGCAAGAGTTGCCAGTGCTCCAAATTAGTCAATAGAACCATTTTTGGACGATTTATAATGGATTCATTGGCTTTCCGCTGGAAACTCCCACAACGATCTTTGGATGACATTTTGGCAGCAAATGCAGCTTCCTCCGAACCTAAACTTGATTAAATATATAACATTAAATAGTATTGAACTAGGTGATTAGCCGGCAATTATGCCCAACTAACTGAAATCCCAAATTCTGCTACTATCAGAAGGGTTCATCTGGTTAAAATCCTGATATAGCCCCAACTATTCTAGCCAATTTTGGGCTTGATTTTCCCTCTGTAATTGGGAACTTCAACTGTGGCAGGCAAGGTTGCAATTTGTGGATCTCGAGATCCCAGCTTGCTAAGACTCTCCAGAAGTAACTTAGGATAAAAGCTGGAAAGAGGATTAAATAAGATAGATCTTTATTAGACTAGATTATTTGATAATTATTCATTAGGCCAGGCGCCAGTATTTATACCTCTAGGCATCTCCTGGCCACATTTGTTGGACATTTGCCATTGCAGCTAAAAAATAGGAATGTCCTAGGTTGAGTTCAGCCAAAAAAAGGGAAATGTCAGCCATATGCGATTCTCTGATGCCATTAAAAGCGATTCTAATGAGAATGTCAAAGATATCGGCTAAAAGACCCTGGCAGATTCATTGTGGAACCCATTAATTGGTGTAACCCCATTACAAAACCTGCTTGGGAAGTTAATGAAAACTCAAATGGTCATATTTCCCTGACCACTCGATAAAGCTTGGGGCAACTATTGGAAGGCACGCCCCCATCTACAACTAGGTCCTTCCAAGCACCTTCATGAGGACCACCCCCTTTTATAGGGGTGGCGGAGGTCCTCCAAGGTGAAATATTTTATCCAACAGTGATTGGGTAAAATATATCAAAACATTACCCCATGGGCACATTCTTCCCCAAAACCCCAACCTTCATTTTAACAAAATTAACTCACTTTACCCCAGATCTGATAGGAGAAAAACTCATATTACCTAATTCAGAAGCATCAAAGCTATTCCAAAACTATCGTTGAATTCCCCCAACCCTCAAAATCAGTTTAAATATGGATTGGGCGGATATTGAGGGGATTGCTTTTTCTTTTTACTCCAGCTTTCCTAATAAAATTGATAAAAAATCCAAGTTTTTATTAGTGTACATTTGTTAATTTTATTTAAACCTTTATGGGCTCCAGTGGCGTAAGCACCAGAGAGCACCTTTATGCATGTTGCTACAAATTGGTGCTCACTACAGGGGTTACCTGTACACCTTAAAGTTTGTCAAAATGATGGCTTCAAGCGTGTGTAACCCTCCTACTTTTCCTTTTCACATTAAATCATGTTTAGTTGCTTTGGAAAAGCAACTAGTCAGCGCTCTATTCTATCTCAAAGAACTTGAGTGGCGTTCAGTAAAATATTTTTTAAAGATAAGTTAATTTCTGGCGAATGAAGTATTGCTACTTTCTTGTATGTTTATGAAGCTGCCATGTGTGACGCAACGGATAAGCAGAAAGTGCAACATATTCTTCCTTGTTTAAGCCACCTAGCACAAGAGATGATAGTTCCCTACCTGAACCCGTTGCACACCTTGAAAGAGGTGAAAGAGGCTATTATAGCTGAACTTGGATCAAAGCAGAGTCTACACAGGGAAAAACAGGCCTTTAGCGCCTAAGTATGTTTTTTGTGAATCAACCATTGCCTTTGCTGAACGATTTTACCTTGCTGCGCAAAGGTTGTCCACCTCTAACATGCTTACCTTTGATGATGCTATCGCTGCCCTGTTAACTGTGCTAGCCTCTCAACCCTCTTTAACGAGACATATCGTCTCAGTAAAACGCCATTTCAAAAACATCCGTGACCTTAAAGAGTCTTCGTTAGAAGTAGATGACTTCCAACTATGTGCTAACTCAAATGATGCTAAGGTGAAACCTTCCGTGTTAACCATTGAGGAGCTTTCGCCTGTTGAACAAAGGAGAGTGAGATCACCTGTGCCCCTCTTCCCTGTTAAACCTGATCCCTCAATGCGAATTAGAAAAGGTTATCCCTCCTTCTTATGTATCAGAGCCCTGTAAGGTAGTAACAACCATACGCCCACACAAGCTCTCTAAAGCTGCTGTGCCTACCCCGCCAGCTAAGCTGGTAAAGCGGCCCCTAAGGCTACTCAATCTTCTGTGGCCATCTCTCCTATCTCCATTGCGGCCTTGCCGTTGTTGAGAATACCCTTGGGGATGAATCTGAGGGGGTTATGATAACGTTGGTTACTACATATTGAGAGACCCCGCAGAAATGGAAGTGCCTGATTATTTAAACGCTGGAGGAGTAGACTAGACCACCATACCTGAGGAAACGTACCTCAGCCAAATACTAGGATGTCCCAAGGTTATTGACACTGCTCGCGACAATGACCAATTCTTAGCTAGCTTAATATGTTCTCTTCAGCAGGTTCATCCCATAAAATCCATCATGGATAAATACCCTGAGACTGCTAAAAAGCTAACCTCCACCTTCCGGCTCAAGGAGGTCTTAGCTTTGTCTCCTAAAATTGGAGGAACGCTCACTAAGGTTGAAATAGTCATTCATAAGGTCCAGATACTAGCCATCCTGGACATTGGCTCCCCAGTCAACGTGATCTCCACTAAACTTATTAAGAAGATAAAGCTAGCTCCTGACTTGGAGTATATGCAAGAATTTGGAACTTCTGGCCCCACAAATACCCATGCTATTGGGGCATACTATTCCCTTCCCATTCGAATTGAGAAGCTTATTCTATCAGCAAATGCTGTGGCTTTGGACAACAATGAATATGATATGCTCATTGGCACTCAATTTATGATTGAGTATGAATGAATAAAAAACCTAAAGCAAGGGGTCCTCTCATTGCTCAACTATGAAGTCCCCTTAGTATTATCCAATAAAGAGCCCAGCAAGCACAAATACTCTTTCCTGAGCAAATACCTTTTTTCAGCTATTACCTTACTTTAGTACACTTCTGGACGCAATACAAAGGAATTACCCAATTCAGTGGATGCTGGAGATGGTATCTCTTTCTACGCTGCCAATGAGGTCATGATTAAGCTTGGTGAACAAAGAATGGTTAACACTAAGATCATGCTTCAAATCCCATGCCATCGCTTGTTGCACCTTGTAAGTATTGAGAGCGTAAGTCCCTTAGAGCCTCGTGTCTTGCCTTGGATACTAGACCCAGCCTACCAGAGGCCTATTACCATTCTGCTTGGAAACCTCACCGGCAAAAACATGATCATATGGAAACACCAGGAGATTAGAAGATGCTTCTTACTCCCAGTAGAGGATATCGAACATGTCCACTATGTTGGCTCTATGGCGGACTTGGGCTTACCCCTGGACAACATGGATGTACCTTGCCCAATGTTCATATCTCGGAAGAGTTGACACCAGTTGAGATGGAAAAAGTTCATACTTTACTAGATGACTATAGTGACATATTCTCGAAGTCAGATACTGACTATGGCCACATGAAGGGCTAGTGCCACTCCATTGATGTGGGCAATGCTTAGCCTATTAGGTCAAAACCTTATAGCAAGTCAAAGGTGGAGGAACAACAGATGAGGACGGAGCTCCAGCAGTTATTAGACGCGGGGTTACTCGGTCCCTTCATGAATCCCTTGGTCTTCTCCCCTTTTACTAATTAAAAAGAAAAACAGAGGTCATTGGATAGTCATTATTACTGTAGGTTAAATAGCCTTACTAAGAAGGATAGCTATCCTATCCCTCGCATTGAT
The DNA here is from genome assembly GCA_022478985.1 of Massospora cicadina. Taxonomy (NCBI): domain Eukaryota; kingdom Fungi; phylum Entomophthoromycota; class Entomophthoromycetes; order Entomophthorales; family Entomophthoraceae; genus Massospora; species Massospora cicadina. Next base: position 251,874 of record JAKSZP010013137.1, read on the forward strand.
GATGCCCTGGCCCAACTCTCCAGCTCTAACTTCTTCTTCGCCATGGAATTGGCGAGTGGCTACTGGCAAATAGACCTTTCTACTCAAGATCAGGAGAAATGTGCTCTTTTTTGTAGTGAAGGTCTCTTCCAACCCACACAAATATCCCAAGGGTTGTGCAATGCACCTGCCTCTTTCTAGCATGCCATGGATCACATCTTGCAAGACCTCAAGTTAATTTGTGTCATCATCTATTTTGATGACATCACGATGTTCTCAAAAACCTTCAATGAACATCTTGATCAATTGAAGGAGGTGTTTCAATGGTTACATAAGTCTAATATTAAGATGAAGCCTTTGAAGTGTACCTCCTTCCAAAGGAAATTGGATTTCCTTGGCCTGTAAGTCCTGAGGACCAGCCCTTGCAACTAAATAGGGATCAACACCCCTTCCGGATGAAAAGGGGCCCCAAGGCTCCAGTGGACCCTCTGTCACAGCTGGGAGAACTAGCCCATGTGATAGATGAGCGCTGGGTGACTGCTTTCCCCCCAAAGATACCCCATTCTTACCTCTTCCCCCTCCTCAACCCTGGTAAGTTTGATAGAAGGAGTCTGCAGGGAGATTGCGAACACCAGGGGGCATGGAGAGGCCCCTAGGACCACCCACTCCCCAGACAAACTATATCAAAATTTTGGGAAAATAGTAATTCTCAACATCGGAGCCCAGCCTGCAGATTCTGGACTGGGGGAGCCGGTCTGGACTATCCTGCACCAGAAATCAGATTGGGATATGGCTCAGATCTTGAATCAGGGCCCAAATGACTCAGACCATTTGCCCCAACGCTCTGAAACGGACCCAGGGAGTTCAGATCGCATGAGTAGTCCAATTGAGGGATTGGTTTGAGTCGCAAATAATCTGATCCAAGTACCCCTGCCTCCTGGGATAAATCCAGAACATCGGACCATGCAAACAGGCCATTTTGGGTCACCAGGACCCAGATCAGTAGTATCAACTTGATTTGGCCTAGGAATCTGAAAAATTTTCAAAAGTTTTCTTGACTTTTACTGAAATCTGGAGCAGCATTCTACCCCCTCTGAGCCAGCCAACCAAACCCCATCCTCAACCCACAAATGAACAGTCCCTTGATACCTCCCCATGCATTCAGCTCAGTTCTTAAGGCAACTGCACTGGCTGGGGGTAGTTGTCCATTAATTCTCTTATCTTTTGCTTAAATAAAATTTGAATCCCTTGTCTAGCTTGCCGTGGCCTCTGTCTGCCTTATTAGTTTTACTAAAAATTCTACCAATTGATCCAATAAAACATGTCTTCACCCAAGTCCTCTTACTGATGTTCGCCAACAGGATTATCTGGTTGCTCAACCCCATCACATGGCAGTGGATCATAAACGCGATAACCCGCATCGCCCCAATGACAAACCCGCTGCTTCATCCATTTTCATGCATCCATTTAATGGAGACCCTTCCATCCGTTTGGTTTCTGAGTCCTCCAAAACTTCTCCAAGCTAGAGCAGCACCTGAGCGCCCCCGCCCTGCCGCTCGTGGACTTGGCTTCCATAACTGCCTCAGCCACCACTGGCTCAGCCTGCCAGTGGGACCTAGAGCGCACCCTCCAAGGGAAGCTTGGTCCCAACCCCAAACATGGGTCTTACTATACCTCTGCTCACACTTCCAACATGTGGCGGCCTCTATGCGTCCCTTGCTGGCACGCAAGCTCCCCTATCCAAATCTAAAGGCCAGCAAGCGCGAACCCTGGATAAGTCATCATCATCCCTGCCTCTCCCGCCCTTGGGGGTTGCCCCCACAAGATTCACAGTTGCCCCCAATGCAACCATCTGGTTTGTCTTGGGGGCCTTCGGTACATTAATGAACTTTTACTTTCCTCACAGCTTCCATAGAACCCCACTTTTATTAGTCGCTTGGACCACTATGCCTTTGGCATTCTGGGCCCTCCACTGGGTGCTTGAGCACCCCGACTGGGAGCCCAGTCTAGTTTCTGAGCCAAATCCGTGACATGGCCACTCCATTTCCCAAGAAGGAATTCAACCCATGCAGGACAAGGTTGAAGCCATCTCAAAAATGCCGCCCTCCAAAGAATTACAGGATATATATAGGTATTTCCAGGGATGATGGGGTATTACCATCAGTTCATCCGTAAGTTCGCCCAACTCAGTGAGCCCCTTGTTCGCCTATTAACCAAGAATACCCCTTTCTATTGAGGTGATGAACAAAAACCCGCTTTTGAGACAATGAGGCACCTACTACAACAACGTCCTATCTTACGGCACCCAAATTGTAATAAAACTTTGTTCTTGTTCACTGACGTCTCAAACTATGCCGTTGGGGCCATCTTAGCCCAATTAGATGAACACGGTGTAGATCATCCTGTATCCTATTTTAGTAAAATGCTGTTAAAGGAGGAACGCAACTATAGTGTAACAGAGAAGGAGTGCCTTGCTGTTCTGTTAGCTGTAAAGCGCTACCGCCCTTTTCTTTATGGAACCACCTTCACTGTAGTTACAGACTACGCATCCCTAAAGTGGTTACAGAACATGAAGGATCCTACTGGTCAGCTAGCTTTCTGGGCGCTAAAGCTCCAGCCTTATGACATGAAAATCAAACACCGTGATGTAACCTGTAACTTGAATGTTGATGGGCTGACTCAGCTACCAGTCCTTCACTTGGATAATAGTGAGGCAGAGAAGTTACATGACCTCTTAATGACCCCCAATGAATGGGAGGATGAGGATGAGCCTGTTCAGAAGATGTTATCCCGGAACTCCCATAACACCCAAGTTGAAAACGGGAAGTTGTATAAGCAGGTGAGGACAAAATGGCTACCCTACCTCGACCCTTAAAACGTGTACCTGCTATCCTCAAAGCTCATTCCACTCTAGGTCATGGAGGGGCCAAGAGAACTTTTGAGTGGATTAAGGATCGGTACTATTGGGATGAAATGATGGAAGATATTGTTGACATCTTGGAAGTTTGCCTTACATGTAAGAAGCAATCTGGTTTCAAGACTATATACCAGTATCAACCAACTACCCCTCAACAACCATTCCATACCATCAGTATAGATGTAGTATGTCCCCTTCCTCAGTCTACTAGTGCAAACAGATTTATCCTAGTAGCAATTGACCACTTCTCAAATTGGGTTAAAGCTGTGGCTCTTCCTGCCCAAACAGCCAAGGCCACCGCCACCTTTTTACATCAACACATCTTCACATGTCATGACTGCCCCAAGTACTACTCTGCGATAATAGAAAGAATTTCACCTCAAGAGTAGTCAAAATCCTGGCCACATCTATAAGATCAAAACAACTTTTTGGCGCCATATAACTCCTCCACTAATGGGACCGTGTAAAGAGAAAATAGAACTTTGGTTTCCATTCTTCAAAAAATAGCTTCCTCTGATCCTCTTCACTGGGATCATTACCTACCCAGCGCTCTTATGGCATACCGGATTAGCTATCCCCAGATTTTAAAAATGTCTCCATTCCATGTCTTGTATGGGCGGGAACCAGGCATACCTGCCATCTTAGCTAAGGATGTATTCTCTTCTAAAGTTGAGGAACTGGAGAAAGTCATGGAAGATTGGCTCAGCGCATAATTCAACTCCAATCCAAAGCTATGACAAATTTAGCAAAAAAAAGTGACAAAAGAAGGGCAGGCTGCCAATGAGTTCCAAACCCCCTACCTACATTCCAAGTGTCCAACTCGGTGTTGTACTACCATAAACGCATCACTCATAGAAATAGTACACTTGGATCAATTTGGGAGGGTCCCTTCACCATCACCTACAAGAGAGTAAACGAGTACTCTATCAAATCTCTAGCTGCTGTTGTCACCATCAATCGCATACACGCCCATTTCCTACTGCTCTACTCTCCACCCAATATTCTTCAGGGGGTGATGTTGGACATTTGCCATTGCAGCTGAAAAATAAGAATGTCCTAGTTAAGTTCAGCTGAAAAAGGGAAATGTCGACCATTTGCAATTCTCTGATGCCATTAAGAGCGATTTTAATGAGAATGTCGAGGATATTAGCCTTAAGACCCTCTGATTCACGGTGGAACCCTATTAATTGGGGTAGCCCCATTATGAAACCTGCTCAGGCAATTAATGAAAACTCGAATGATCAGATTTCCCTGACCACTTGACGGACCTTGGGGCAACCATTAGAAGGCATGCCCCATCTACAAACTAGGTCCTTCCAAGCACCTTCATGAGGACCACCCCCTTTTATAGGGGTGGCGGAGGTCACCAGGGTAAAATTATTTTATCCAACGGTAATTGGGTAAATTACGTCAAAACATTACCCCACTGGGAACATTATGCCATAAAACCTTAACCTTCATTTTAACAAAAATTAACTCACTTTACCCAAGATCTGATAGTAGTGAAACTCATATTACCTAATTTGGAAGCATCTAAGCTATTCCAAAAATATCCTTGAATTTCTATCAACCATCAAATCAGTTTAAATACAGATAGGGTGGATATTGAGGGGAACACTTTTTCTTTTTACTCCCAAGCTCCCTAATAAAAACAAACAAATCCAAGTTTTTTAATAGTGTAAATTTATTAAATTTATTAGTACTTTTGTGAGATCCAGCGGCGTAAGCACCAGCGAGCACCCTTAAGCTGGATTCTTACAACGTTCAAGAACACAATCTTTAAAAATAATTTTTCACATAAATTGGCCCTTGAACTGATATGACTGAGACCTATTGATAGGTTTATTGGTGGCAATATACTCTCATATTTGGGAGGATTCCAGGGACAAAAATCGCAACAATGAGCGTGCAAAATGGTCCTAGGATCATCTCAAAATGAGTTTTGTCATACTGCTGATGAAATACAAATTCTGGGAAATTTTGTTTAATTTAAGAAAATAATGTACCCTTAATTGAGCTGTCAGCAGGCCACTCTCAATAGCACTAGGTACTCCCATTTTGGGTGGTCCATGTGCAAGTGCTATTGTGCCAGTTACACATATTGACATACAAAAATTATTTTTGATAGACAATCATGTTTTAGTCACATAGCTGACAAAAACGACTCCCTTATCAGAATGTCAACTTTCCTCTTAATAGCATCAGATAATCCCATTCAGGTAGTTCATATGCAATTGCTATCATGCCAATTACACATACTGACATACAAAATTTGCCCTAAGGTGGAAATTGATCCAGCTCAATCATATTTTCAACATACAGATGATGAAAACGACTCCCTTATTGGGATGTCAGATGTACCTCTCAATAGCACTAGGTACTCCCATTTGGGTGGTTCATGTGCAAGTGCTATCATCCTGATTACATTCTTTTTGTCTTTTTGTTCATGTGATTTGTAGATGTTATCTTTGGGTTGAACCTGAACAATTTCTCATGCTGTTTACTTAATGTTGGTATTAATTAGTTGGGACTAGTAGCCAAGGTTTGGTGCAGCAATATTTCGCCCAACTGTGTAAGTGTATTTAGCCTGAGCTTCCAATAGAATAATCAGATTGATTTGACATTGAGTTAATCAGCCTGAGCTGAGTAGTTACAGATAAGGTTGGCCTTAATGTGTGAGTGTATTTGGGCTGAGCTTTTAATATTATAATTAAATCCATATTGCAATAATCGGCCCTAGCGTGTTATTGCAATAGGTGATTAGAGTATTAGCTCAGGCATTAGGTGGGGAATTGGCCCAATCTTTTGGTTTGAAGGGTTTATTTTTAAGTCAACCACAGAATCTAACACTGCCCACCTTTCACAAGGATAATGCTTCAGCGTTTTTACGCCTCTTTTAGATGACCATGTTCAGTTATGAAGACTATCAGAAAGCAATGACCATAATGAACTGTCTTAGCGCTGATTGTCAGAATCTGGTGCTACCTCACCTCAATGGAGACAACTGGTCATACGCGGAAGCAAAAGCAGTAATTATGTTGGAAGTTGGAAGTCCTACTCAAATGGCAAATTGCAAGTAAGAGTTCATGGGTATACAATTCTGCAAGGATGAGATCCTGGCCAGTTTCGCCCACTGGTTCTACCATGAATCCCAGATCTTGGCAGGGGAGAATGTGATGACTGAATTTGATGCACGTTTAGCCACGCAGATGGCACTTAAGACCTACTGAGAACTGCACGGGTTATGGTGGCAGCGCTAGTAACTCAATGACCTCTCAGATGGTGGACCATCAGAAGATGCTTGGAGCCACGTTTTGATTCTCCCAATTGCACTTACAAAGTAATTCAAATGAAGTCTCAAAATATTGTCAAATTTGACAAACCATCTAAAGAATCTGAGAGTCAGATTGTGACAGGAAGTAAACCTGAAGTTCAAAAATGAGCAGAAAATTGTCAATCCAATATTCCAATGCAGAAAACTGGCCATGTAATTGCCTAGTGTCAGGACAAAAATCTAAAGGATCAGATCAATCTTGTTCAAACCAAACAAATTGGGTCAGATTCAGGAAAAGACCAGCAGTTTATCCAGGGACGTTCTAGTACTGCTGAAAAACCTGTTCGCCCAATATAATGAATGATATAATTGATATCTCTGCCATTTTTGTGGATGATGACTCACTGGATCTGCTCCATCATGGGGTTAACATGGATGTTAGCGTGATAACTTGAGCCAAAGCAAAAGGGATCAGCCCCAAAAATGTTAATGAGGTCACTTTACTCTATGCATTACAGTTAGTGGAAAAAGTCAGATCTGCTGAGAGCCCTGAAGACTTAGTAAAAACGAAGTTGGATGAGGCGAACGTTTCTTTACCTATCAGCGCAATCAAGGAATCATTCCCTGATCTATCCGCTCAAATTAAACACACATTTAATTAAAAGAATAAGGTAGCTATTGATTCAGTAAATACTTTATTGGAGTACTCAGAGTGTACCTATGTGAATATTCTAGTCAATAGAATAAAAGTACAAGCAATAATTGATATTGGAGCGCTGATCAACCTTGTTTCCACCAAATTAATGAAATATATGAAGATCTCACCGGATTGGGAGCATTGAAAAGAGTATGGAATGGCCAGAATAGATATTACCATCTCATGTGGAGCCTACAGTGTGCTACCACTTCATTTTGGATTGCAAATGGTGTCAGCTACCGCCATAGTGCTGGCTAATCCAAATTATGATATACTTATTGGGACTTAATTCTCTAGGAAGTATGGGGTGAAATGCAATTTTGAAGAAAACACTATGATAATATTAGGGAAGACGTTGTCTTTGGTGTACCACGGAAGGGAAAGATTCTGCTGATGAAGAGAAATAATTTTTAACTTAATTTATAGTCATGGTATCATAACCATTCACTATAAACTTTTTAACAAAAACGGAAAAAAATGCCAATGGAAATCATGGAGAATAGTGGAATGCCTCTAATGTTGAACGCAACAAACACTATTCCTCCAGGAGCCCAAACGAATTTAACACCAGAATAATGATGAAACTCCCAGAACAGCTGTATGGGGAAATTTTAAATCCATGGGAAAAATTGAGGATCAAACCATGGGTGGCGCCAGGGATCTTAATGCCAGGTCATAAAGAGACAAGAGTACTTTTAGCCAATTTAGGAGATAAGCCAATGAAAATTTAAAAAATCAAATATTGCATTTCTACACTTGCTCCTAACGGCAGAACTTGATACTTTTCATGAATTTGGATCGTTTTTTGAAAAGAGATTGCTGGCAGAAACTGCAAAATTGTCACATATTAGTGGATTATGAGCAGATATCCAATCTGACTGAGAATCAGCAAGAGGAAGTTCTCAGATTATTTGAAAAATATTGGCAGATATCTGCTCAGAATGATCTTGACTTGGGATGTGCAAAAAATGTACTCCACAAAGTTGATACCAGGGAATATTCACTGATAAGAATGAGATCTGTTCAAAGGTCAAGAGCGGTGGAAGCAGAGGTCAGCAATGAAATTAGCAAGTTAAAGAAACATGTGTTACTTGTTCTATCATCAAGCCCATAAGTGACTATGCTACTTTTGGTAAAAAAGGATTGATCAAATAAAGTAGTGGTCAACTATTGCTGACTAAATAAGATCACTAAGAAAGACTCCTATCTGTTGCCTCAAATTGACAACGTTCTTGATCACTTGGGGGAGGAAAAATACCTTTTGGCTATAGGCCTGATTTTAGCTATTGGAAAATCGATTTGCCAAAAGAAGATCAGGAAAAATGTGAAATAATTACCACGCAAGGGCTATACCAGCTGACCAGAATGCCCCAAGGTTTATGCAACGCGCTGACAACTTTCCAGCTTGCTATGGATTCAATGCTCAGTGACTTGAAGCTATCCTGCGTGCTAGTATACTTAGATGATATCAACATCTTCAGAAGGACTCCACAGATCATTTGAAGCATCTGGAGGAAGTTTTTAAGCATAAGCAATGTCAAATCTAAAAATAAAGCTGAGAAAATGCCATTTTTTCAAAAAAGAGCTTGAATACTTAAGGTTTGTCATAAAAAACTCTAATGGATTACAACTGCAGCCAATGAAAATAGAAGCTATCAAGCAGATGTCAATCCAAAAAGTTTTTGAAATATTCAAGTTTTTTGGGGATGATCAGGTACTATTGCCATTTTATCAAAGACTTCTCTGGAATCACCAAGCTATATTCCACCTACTCAAGGACCTAAAAAAATGATTCATTTGGAACGAGGAGGCACAGAAGTCATTTGATGAGCTCCAAAAATATCTCATGAGCAACACAGTGTTGAAATACCCAAATTTTAATCAGGAATTTATAATCCAAGTGGACGCCTCATTAACGGCAATTAGATGACAACAGGGATGAACATCCAGTAGCCTACATGAGCGGAACCCTGTTGCCAACAGAAAGAAACTATACCATAACAGAGAAAGAGTGTTTGACAGTCATCCATACCTGTAAAAAGTTTCAAGTCTACATACATAGGACGCACATTAAAGTCATAACTGATCACTCATCCCTGTGCTGGCTACATAATCTGAAGAAACCAGAGGGACAATTGGCACAATGGGCTTTAAAGCTGCAAGCATAAAAATTAAAAATTATTTACAGGGATGGAGTGGTACATCAGAATGCCGATGGATTGTCTCAATTGACAGTTGTTAATGTAATCTATCATCAGACTGAAGCACTATTTCAGCGGATGATCAAAGGAGATATTGGGGATGAACTTTAAGAAATTTGGAATGCGCTATGAAAAGCCATGGAAAAATACCAAATTTAAGAACAATCTATTACACAAAACAATTAAAGGGAAACGGGAATCATTTTCTAAAACATCAGAATGAGCAGAAATCATTTAAGCCACTCATAAGGTCATTGGCCATGGAGGCCTAAAGAAAATGGAGGATCATATTCGCCAGTAGTACTACTGGGAATCAACTACAATGTCACGGATTACATAGCCTGTTGTGTGGAGTGCCAACTTCACAATCCACACAAGAACGTCATGAATACTGGCTAATACGCCCTGGGTTTACATGGCACACAGTGTCCATAGATGTTATGGGACCATTGAGTGTCAGCACTGGAGGTGTGAAGTATATAATTGTTGCAATAGACCAGCTAACTCAATGGGTCAAAATGAAAGCCTTCAGCAGAGTAGATGCAATGAGTTCAGCAATGTTTACTTGACCAAGTGATCTATTGGCATGGATGCCCCCAAGTTATCCTCAGTGACAACGGAATCAATTTTACTTCATATGTATTTCCCAGTTTAAATGATTAATGGGAATACGCGTTGTTTTATTTGTACCCTATTGTTTAGAAATGAACAGAATGGTGCAAAGAGTGAACGAAATTCTAGCTTCAACATTACAAAAGTTGGTTTCAGGGAAAAATTCCGCTTAGAGCATCTTTGAGTCTAATCACATTTGATTACATTACCAGTTACCATTTGGTGACAGAGAAAACGCTGTTTAAACTTTTATATGAGTGGAAAGCCACATTGCCGCCAATATTTTATTCAACAGTGGAGCCATCTTCAGGGATGAGTGCAAAACAATAACTATCTTGACTGGCTAATATCCTGATTGAATTAAAATCATAAGCATTTAAAATGACAATGAAAAGAAGAATCAATGCAAAGAAAATGGATGACCAGAATCAGTATATGATGAAAGAATACCATGTGGGTGATAGGGTAGCCTATTACGATACCCATGGGTTTGGGAGGAAAATAAGTTGGACACCCTATGGATGGGACCGTTCAAAACTATTACTTTTTTTTTAGTACTAGATGGTCCCAACCCAAGGGGGATTCATCGATGTCGTTCAAAACTATTACTTTTTTTTAGTACTAGATGGTACCAACCCAAGGGGGATTCATTGATGTCATTCAAAACTATTACAAAGTTGGTAAATGATGCCTATATGATCAAGAATATTAAAGATGGTCACATAGTCATTAGAGTCCACATGAAACATTTATAGTAATGAACTTAAGGGAAAAAATAATGATGGAAAAAAGATAAAAATATAAAAAAATAAAAAAAGCTTCATAAAAAAGAAAAAATGTATCAAAAAATCTATTATATTTCTTTGAGAAGTGATGCATCTGGCAATATTCCCAGCTACTGAGTGTGGAGGAAGGGAAAGGCAATAATGGGCACAAGTCCCAAGTGGTTGGCAGGATCAGGATGGGCTGAAACTAGATCCGCTGGAATAGTCACTATAACAAGATGTTGAAACCTATCCTGGGGTTGGTACAGGTGGCGAGGTGCCATTGGGAACATGTCCTGGGGTTAATACAGGTTGACTATGGAGTCATAGAAACCGGTCCTGAGGTTGGTACAGGTTTAATGGCAAAATGCCATTAGGACCAATCCTGAGGTTTGTACAGGTGGACCAGTTTTTCTTTTAGAAAGGATGCAAAGATGGGACTGGCGTGGCATAATGTTATGGGAACTGCGCTTGAGAAGAGGTGGCAGTGGGTAGCAACCAAAGATAAGAAGTCATCAAAATGAGCAGAGCATATGGTCATTGAGTGCGGAAAGAGCTGAACTCCACTGAGGACATAGAGATATGATAAACTGAATATGAGCACAAGCTAAGGTGCTTTACATCATCAAGGGTCTATCATCCGCTGGACAATCTGGTCAAGAGGGGGATATGTTAAAATTTCAGTTGACCACATTATTAAACCTATTGACCAATTAATGAATTAAGCGATTATTTATAATTGTATTTTCTTAGCAATTGTCACCAACTTGAGAGATTAAAGTTGGAAATCACCCCAGTGTTAATGAGCATAAATTTGATAAGGGAATAACACCAATAGTCGAATTATTTCAGTAAATCATCTAATATCTTAGCAGCGGTCACCAACTGATGAGATTAAATTCAGGGATTATCCCTGATGATATTAAGCACGAATTTGATGAGGGAACAACACCTGATAGTCGAATTATTGGGAATTTTTCAGAGCAGAATGGATGGGGAGTTGACAGAAACTACCTAAGCATTCTACTGCTGGAGATAGAGGGTAGGATCATAATTGGCCAACACAATTGGTTTTAAGTTCCTAACACTAATTGTTTGGTCGCTATACAGCCAAGGATACGCTGCCCAAGAAAATCAAGTCATTGATACCTGACGAGATTCAGTGCCTAACACTTGAGGGTCAAACCAGCATATGAGAGCAAATGATTCCCAGCGTACAGCTGAAAAGTTGTGTCAATTTATACTATAATTCCCCCAAAATATTCACTAATAAAATTATATTAAAAATTGATAATAACAAAGTTCTTTTACATTGGTTTTTTAACATTACTCTTAAGAGAAGAGTGCAAAGATCAGATATCTTTAGGTTGGTTTTATCAAGTATCCGCTTGTCTCTGTGAAAAGAGAAAAGGAAAAGTGTTTCCTACCAGTACCAAAGTATCAAGATGAAGTAGCACCTGTCTAGCGTTGGACAATTCACTCAACGTGGCTTTTGGAAATTCAACTTTAGTAATAGTCTTCGAACTATTAATTCTCAGTTAGTCAATTTTAATCAAATCAATGAAAGTAATCAAGAATTTGTGCAACTGAAGTCAGGGCGCAGAAGCGAGAAACCATCTAGCAGCCTTGATTTTAACAATGTTCATTAGAAAAATTACACAGTGACGTAACAAGAATACTTAGCCATCATATACACTTGCAAGCAATTTTGTGTCTACCTGCATGGAACTCATTTCAAGTTGTTACTGATCGTGCATCCCTAAGATGGATGAACAACTTAAGAGAGCCTGAGTGCCAATTAGCCCGCTGGGTATTAAAGCTTCAAGCTTATGACTGCATAATTGAGCATGGAACTGGGGTAAAACATCAAAATGTCGATTGCCTTTCCTGGATACCCACCATTGCAACACTTAGTCAGGCCGCCAATGAGATGTTTAATTAATTGATCAGTGAAGAATACCAAGATGAGCCTGAATCCGTCCAAAAACTATTACAGACTTATGAAGAAATACAACTATCAAAAAAGGGAAACTTTACAAGATCATTGAGGGCAAGAAGTATATTTTCAAGACCATCAGCTCAAACATACATCATTTTGGCTTCCCATAAAGCCATAGAGCATGGTGGATTCAAGAAAATGAAAGAGCATCTGAAGCAATTCTACTATTGGGAGTCAATGTATTTAACATCCAAGAAACGTTAGTTTTCTGTGTGGAGTGTCAAGGCAAGAAAACGTTCTAAAAAAGCACATCTTATCAGCTTGTTAGGCCCAAGTTTGCCTGACACACTTTATCTATTAACATTTTAAGACCACTTTCAACAAGCAATATGAAGGCCAAGTACATTATTCTAGGCTATTGACCACTTGACCAAATGGGTCAAAGCCAAGGCTAATTGGGTAGCAGAAGCGACAACTACAGCCAAGTTCGTCCTTGAAAACATCCTCCACAAGCATGGATGTTCCCAGGTTATCTTACACATAATGGAATAAATTTTACCGCCATTGTCCTTGCCAAGCTCAACCAATTAATGAGAGTATGAGGTGTTCTTTCTGATCCCTATCATCCAAAAACTAATGGCACAGTTGAGCGCGCAAACAGGACGTTGGTGAACAATATCAGAAAACCAACTTTGGCCAAACCATCTGAATGTAGTACTTATTTGAGTTCAGCAGTACTTGCATACAATATCTCCTGACATTTGGCAACCAGGATGTCATCTTTTCAGTTATTATATGGAAGACATCCAGCACTACCATCGCCACTATACTTAGTCTTAGAAAAATGTGGTGAAAGCAATTATCCTCAATACGTTGAGAAGATTGTGGATACTTTAATCAAACTGCAAGATCAAGCTTTTGACAACAGATTTGATGTGAAAAAGGACTGACATCAATAGGATTTGTAAAATAGCTACAAATTGACTTAATTTGAAGGTAATGATGAAGTTCTATCTTGTAACAACTATGGACTGGGCCAATTGCAAAAGTCAGATTGCATCTGTGTAGGACCATTAGAAATAATTGAGAAAACATATCAGTTCATATACACAACTAAAGATATTAGGGAACTTAGCTTTTCTTTCCCTTTATTATCACTTTTAATAATAACACAATTCTACGCAATTTCTCCGAGATTGACAATCAACCTGGAATATGAGCAAATTTGTCCGCAACAACACCAGTTGGGAAAAAGTGGCCAGCGCAAAAGGCCCAAAGCCCTTCCAACCTGCCAGGGGAAAACGCCCCGGTGGAACATTGACACACCCACCCACCAAAAAGGGTGAGCACAACGCCACACCTGGAGTTTTGCAATTCCTGCAAAAAATGGGCGCATATACCAAAATTGAGCACTCTCAACCCTTATCCTCCCTCAAACATGGCCTCAGAATCATGGTTGGTGATACTTCCCTCGAGTCATGGGAAAAAATGGGGGAGGCCTTCTCCGCAACTTTCCTGAACACCATCTCAGTAAATTACAAAAATTTACACAGAGGATGGGTGGACGTCAGGTTCATGTCCGCGGAAGAAGTGGCAGAAGCAGCAAAGATTAAATTTTTTATAAAAACCAACAATGAAGACAGAATTATCCGCACAGTGTGTACATGATGGAATGAGGCAAATGACCTCTTTATCATATTTAACCAACTTCTGAGCACCATGCACTGTGATGTCCTCGCGGACAAACTCTGCAGGGGCCTCGAAGGCTATGGAGTAATCAAACAATTTGAATTCAAAAATTTCCCTCCTGCCCCACCGGTGCACAGGAAAGGCAATTGCTATTATTGAACCCAACCAAGATGTGGCTGAGGACATCACCCTAATTCCCCGCACAGCAACCATCAACCTCCCCGATGGCAGCGTATCCCACCCCTTCCATATCACACCAGAGCACACCCCACCCATTTGCGAATTCTTCTCAGCAATAGGCCACAAGGACCATGCCTGCCCCATCAAATGCGGGATTGAAGCACCGGAATTCTGCAAAGACAATATGGATGAAACGAGCCCAACTTTTGGGAAAATTAAAGACTCTACTTTCGCCTTCTATTGGGGTGAAAGAGCTGATATTGCCTTGGTTGAGCCCATCTTGCGCAAGGACTGATGTTGCGCACAGACTGCCCACAATTAGGCCACGAGTTCCGCTGAGACCCAAGCTTGCACCACGATTTCCCCAGAACAGATTCAAGCGGATGCCATGGCAGCACAGCGGAACAACCAATCAGACCAAACACATAAAACCCAAAACAACCAAAACGAAGAAACCGTTGGACACAACCAATCAAACACACTCAACCAAGTGGGTGTAGATCCACATTGCACCACTGAAAATCCTCCCAACCAATCATATATATTCAACGATGACATGGAAGACAACTTCAGCCAATCACAATGTGAGAACACCTATGCACAGGAACCAACCACCCCAACCCACAACTCCCACCCATCAAACTCACAGGTAAGTGGCAAAAAATTTTTCTGATGGTGCAAAAGCCAACACACGGCAACTTAAAACATACGGAGTAATCCAAGCCAGAAAAAACTGAATAATGCCAGCTCCAAGATCGCTGATCAATACAATGATAACAATATGGCTAATCAACCTCACACTCGCAGTATGACTCACGAGAAGAAACTGGGTGACCTCAGTGGGTCACCCCAGCGTTCCTGATGTGGGGACTACCACAATCAACATAGGGACGCTCAACATCGCAGGGGCTAAGGCCCCCACGTCCTGGGCCAAAAAAATGGCTTTCCTGCACAATATCCCCATGGATATCTTGGCCATCTAAGAACCCCACTGTCCACGGGGGAGGAGGAGTCATGGTCAACCATGCTCCTTCTGGCCAAATCCTTTTGGACATACCATTGTGGGATGGTAATTCGAACAAACTGTAACCCTCCAGTAAAAATCCAAAACACAGCATCTCACCTGGAGGGATGGCTACTCCCAGCAGACCTCGAGTGGAATGGAGAAAATTTCGCCGTGGCGTGTGTATATGCCCCAAATAATCTGAATGACCGCCAAAAATTCCTGTCTGATATCCTCTCAATCCCATTCCCTGAGGCAACTTTTTTTGTGGGGGATTTCATCTGCTGGCTAAACACTAATACCAACCGCTGGCCCAAGTCTAGGGCTATACCCCATGGCCACACAGAACTACGCATACTAAAGGCAACACTGGGCATATGTGACACCATCCCCAAACAAGCCCCCACCCTGGCCAACATGACAAGACCCCACCACAACAATAACCAGCTGGTCTCAATGACCTGGATTGACCTGATGCTTGCCCCTATAGACTTCTGGCACCGATTATCAAACTTTACAACAACAATTATCCCTTTCTCTGACCATTGGATGGTCTCGATAATGCTATCATCCTCAGAAAAATACAAAAAACTGCCCACCTGGCACAAAGTTCACCCAAGCACCATCCACCTTCTGGAAATTAAACTCTGGATTGAGATGGTGCTAACAACATGGCAAGAAAGACAATCACCTGATGGAAATTGTATCGCCAAATGGGAAACTTTCAAGGCTCGTGAAACTAAGAAAGCTTGCTACCTAAATTCCAGAAAATCAGCCACGATGTCCGCAACAATCAACAAGGCTATCAGACAGCTTCAACACCTAGAAAACAATACACCTAGTGAGGGATACACCCCCCAATTGGGCCGCCTGTGGTTTCAACTATCAACACAGGTAAACTCCCTATTTAGAAAAAACCAGCATTACACCGGAATATGCTATAAATCAAAATACATTTTATCTGGAGAAAATAACACAGCCCAAATTTTCCGCCGCTTTAAACTGATTTCAAAGTTGGCGACCTGAACACAGGTCCGCCAAATGGATGACACAATGGCATCCACACCATCGGAAATATCAGCTGAATTACACCAATTTTACACTGACCTGTACACGGCGGATTTTGCATCACCCAACAAAATTAGAAAATTTTATCATCTGCCAATATCAATACCATAGCTGGCCAACCAGACCTGGCAGCACCCATAACAAAAGAAGAAATATGGGAGGTAATAAGATCAACCCCACGCAACAAGCGCCCTGGGCCTGATGGCCTCCCATTTGATTTATTCAAAAAATACTTCAAACATATCGCACCAATACTACAGCAACTATGAACAAGTGCCTAGAAGACACAGCCCTTCTACCTGGCGGCCAAGATGCATACGTGGTCACACTTTTCAAAAAAGGAGACCAAGCAGATCTAAACAACTGGCGCCCAATTGCTCTCACCAATACCGATACAAAAATACTAACAAAAATTTTAGCCAAACGTTTGGGTTACATCGCCCAGACAACCT
Organism: Massospora cicadina; assembly: GCA_022478985.1. Taxonomy (NCBI): domain Eukaryota; kingdom Fungi; phylum Entomophthoromycota; class Entomophthoromycetes; order Entomophthorales; family Entomophthoraceae; genus Massospora; species Massospora cicadina. Next base: position 268,649 of record JAKSZP010013137.1, read on the forward strand.
TCTCACACCATCAATTTGGATTCATCCCAAACTGCTCAATTTGGGATAACATCCATACAATTGCCAATATCTGCCAAGCTAACCCCACAGGCGCCCTTGCTTTCCTGGACCAAAAGAAAGCATATGACCGAGTACACTGGGGATACCTAGAACAATGTCTGAAGGCCTTCAACCTAACACCCCGATTTATAAACTGGGCGCTCCTCCTAACGTGCTCAGCCAAGTTTGCAATCAGAGGCCCAGGCTTCCTAACTGACACCATCACCCCCAAAGAGGCCTCAAACAAGGTGACCCACTTAGCCCCCTATTATACAACTTCACCCTTGACCCCCTTCTCCGCATTGCAAACTCAAAGCTCACCGGAATCAGGTTGGAGGGACAACCACCAACCAAAATGCTCGCTTTCGCTGATGACTGCGTCGTTGGAGTCTCAGGCAATAGGGATGCCAGGACAATTGAGCGCATCATTCACCAATATGAATCAGTGAGTGATGCCATGCTGAACAAACAGAAAACAGAGGTAATTGTAATGGGCAAATTCAGCTCAAACTGGGCCCCACCCCCACACCACCACAGAAACCAACCAACCACACACCTAACCACACAACAAAAACCCAAGCCAATAAAACCACTGTGCTTACCCTTTGCACCCCACCCCGCCACTGACCCAATCCGTCACCTGAGCATATGGCTAGAAGCTGGTGGGTATGCTTTTGACACCATAGAAACCAACATATTGGACAACATCACAAAAAGAATGACATGTATGCGAAGGAATAAAGCCAGCCTAACTGGAAGAGTTGTATTAGCCAACTCCCTGATCCTATCAAAGCTATGGTTTGCTGCCCATGCGATCCCTTTCTCCGCCAACTTCACCAATGCAGTCTAAAAGCTCCTGCAGAACTGGCTATGGTCAGGATACCGTGCACCTATCAGGCTGGAGACCATGTACGGCCCATGGAAGAAAGGAGGGATGGGGCTGCTCAACTTCATGGAAAGAGCAACGCAAATACTAGGCTCATGGATAGCCTCCACGACATCACCCAACCCACCATCCTTCCACTGGGCTAAGGCAGACCAAACAAATTTTGCAAGGGCACTACATCTGAGGTCCCCTTCCAACCTGAAGACCCTAATGAAGTACCTTGTAACACACCCAAATGCCACTGGACCACATAACACCAATCGATATTTCAAACATATCCTATACAACCTAAGACAAGGAAATTGGAGTTTCGCATATGCACAGCAATCTGAAGACACCCACCCTCAAACTGGAAATGTGCAACTCCACAGAGGACAAACAGTATCTAATGCGCCCAACCCATTACCATCCTTCCCTCTGTCCAGGATCGACTACCTAGACCACCAAGCCATCCCATATGATCTACGAACCCAAAAACAGGTGTGGAACATCGTCACCTGTCCCCTCCTATCCCCACATGTATGCTCCACAATGTGGCGATACATGCGCCGCACATACAGAACAGCTGACCGTACGTTCTCAATGTTCAAGACATGCGCCATCTGTGGTGGACCCAACACACTAGCACACCGCCTAGAAGAATGCCCGCCATCTGCGCATATCTGGGCCAACGTGATGCACTTGTTTTAACAACCACCCACAACCAAATTCCGACTGTCCCATGATATCATGGCACTCAACATGACCTCACCTATCCCCCAGACACTGAGGGCCCTAATTGTGTGCATTGCAATATGGTCTATTCACACAATTACCCTCGATGCATTCAATGGGGTCTTTCACAACCTTAACCAAACCATCGTCAGGTTCCACAACCATTTGGCTGACCACTTCCAAGCCTGGCTGTTCAGCTCACTCCAACACAAATGGAAGAAACGGATGGGTACATGTATTCCAATCTGGTTCCTCCAATATGACACTGAAAACCTCACAGTCTCCATAGGCGGTACACCCTACTAGACAGGGTCGCCATACCACCCAAGGTCTAGTCACCCACCACCCATGGCCCCCAGCCACACCAAAGTGTGCCATGTCATATTCTGGGTTATCTTTAATTGCTTTGCTATATTTTCCCACTTCTGTTTTCTTCGCCTCCTCTTTTCTCCTACATATCGGATGTGTCTGTCCCCTGGTCGGCCATCCTCATACAAATAAAATAAAGATATTAGGACCAGCCATGTATACAACGGAGTCCATGCAAAATTCCTAAGAAGGTTCAATAGCTGACCAAATAAATATAAGTATATAGTATAAGCATTGTATAAAAGGAAAAAATAAATAAAAATTTACAATAAATAAAAAAGAAAGATATATATATAGCCTAATTAATACTATAGTTTGAAGTTGAAGATGAGGAGAGGAACTGACTATAGATTCATTTGTATTTGGGGCTAATGTTAAGGCTATGCACTTGGCATACTTCTATTGGTAATTCAGGCTGAAAATATTGAATGACAAAGATCAATGAAAGCTAATTGGGAATTTTAGGGCTTATATGTGAGTCAGGCGGGGAAAATGCCAGATTCTTGTGGTTGACCCAAAAATAAATTATGACAAACAACAGATCTGGCCAATTATACTTCCAAAGCTCAAGTTAATTCTCAACTAAAGCCAATTACTATTATATGGCTTGGGCCAATTATATCAACATCAATTAAATTTAACTATTTTATTAAAATCTTGGGCTAGATATCCTCACACATTCAGGCCAATTATACATACAAAAACTCAGCATTTGGTCCCAACTAATCAGGAGTGATATCAACCATTCTTAATAAGAATCATCCAGGGATCAATCCAAAAGTAACATTTAAAAAATACATGGACAAATAGACAATTTAATGTCATAATCAATTTCCTGACCTATGGAAAATTTCATATGTTGATCCTCATAATTGGCATGTTAGCACTTGAACATAGATGGCCCAAATGGTAGTACCTAGTGCTATTGAGAGAGGCCTACCAACATCCCAATTAGGGATATTTCATTTAATTAAAATCGATGCCAAATTTCCCAGAAGTCATCATTTGTCAGCAGTATGTTGAAACTCAAATACGGATGATGCTAGGACAATTTTGCACAATTGTATTGCGATTTTTGCACTTAAAATCTTACCAAATATGAGACTATTTTGCCACCAATAGTCCTAGCAATATGTCATAATTGTATCAGTTTAAGGGCTGAACTAATATGGAAACTTATTATCTGTGGAAATTACATGCTTGATATGTTGCCAGGATATGCCCTAGAGTTATAAATACTGGCGCCTGGCCTAATGAATGATAAGAAATTAATATATCTTAATAAAAAGATATAATTTTATTAGTTCTCTTTATATGGATTTTTAATCAAAGTCCTATCTTCAAATGGTGCCAACAAGCTAACATTTCAGAATCCTCAACTTGTACCTTTGCCTGCCTCAGTAGAAGTTTCTGAATACAAAGGAAAAATTAAGCCCAAGCTTGACCAGAAGAGTCAGAATAATTTTTATAATCCTAGGGGCTTTACAAATGGTCAAAATACCATAAGACACAGGCTAAATTGAGGATCTTTTGGCTAAACTTCAACCTGATTAGATGAGCGAGATTTAATTTATCAAGTGAGAGATCCTCAGAATCTAACAGTGTGTAAAAGTGAGCTGCTAAATTTAGCAAGTTATGTCATGATATAATTATGAAAACATAGTTTTATTTTCTGGTTCCTCCTATAAAGATAGGCCAATAAGGGCTCTAAACAGCCACTCAAGACGTAAGAAGCCTAGTGAGGAATTTTGGAAGTCTATAGATAATGTGTAATAGGATGCTAAGCTATTGTTACTACTCTAACTTAATATTAAATTATAGAGAAGTGATCAATTAATGACTTTTTACTTAAGTTTAAGCTGACACAATGAAAAAGCTTCTTCACAAAAGTGGTTTTTCTGCTCACCATCTCTTTAGAGTAATTTTTAAAAAACAGTTGGTTTTTCCACCACTGCCTCGCCGCATCAATTTTCCAAGCTAAGTCCTCAGATCCACCACCTGCTGCCCCAGTGTGGGGCAGCGGTGCTCCACCCTCTAGCATTTACCGCCCAACAGGTAAACACGTGTGGACTGGCTTATCCAGTCCACTACATACATCCAGCTGCTATGTCCCCCCAAGGGACTTAGCACTCTACCTTTCACAAGTCCACCCAACCCGCCCCCATCCCTTAGCACTACCCCAATTCACTAACCGCTTTTGCCTCTGTGTTGAGTATGGACATCTCTTCCTGTATGCCAACAAAGCAATAATTGAGCTGGCAACTGCCATATTTGCACCAGCAGGATTTATTGACTTTCGCCCTTATAAGGGCTATTTTGATATAGGCTTCACCAATGAAGAGGACGTGGCCGTTAAGCAGCTACACCCTTCATATACAAAAACACGCCCATTACCACCACTTGAACACGTCTCCCAGATGATACACTAGTGGTGACCTTTGCAAACCTCCACTCACAACTTTACCCTCAAAAATTTTATGGGGAGTTGATGTCAGGGCTGTCCACTTATAACAAAGACCCCATCCTCCAATTTATTGTACCAAGTGGTGCTGAGCGCCTCACAGTACCTTGGGCAATGGCCACCACTACCCTACACCAGCTGAACATGGCCCAGCACATCCCACCACGTGCCTATATCCCATATGCACCTGACCATATATTTTGGGCTTGCATTGACAACAGTTGCACAGTTTGCCACCTCTGCCATGAATTAAACCGACCAAAAAGACATTTTGATACAATTCAAACACTTCAAAAAACTGCTAAACCCACCTGTTGGACATTCTCCTTCTTGACTTAAGAAAAAGAATGTTGGAGGTATTAGTGCTCCTGAATCTGCTACCATGATTGGCCCATCTCCTGGCCGATCATCAATTAATATTGTGGTTATCAATGATATGAGTATCAACAGTGAAAAGACCTTGGCAGATTCTTGTTGGAATCCCAATTAATGGAAAAATACGGTTTATAACAAAAAATGGCTTAAAAAGGTAATAACTAATAATAGGATTACTCTGACTTCTCAGCTGAATTTGAGGTGTTCAATATTGCACGGATCTGAACCTCCATGAGGTGAGAAGATTTATATAACGATGATTGGGTGCAAATTAACAAATTATTACCACTTGGATCTGAACCCTCCTGAAGTGAGAAGATTTTACCCGTCAATGATTGGGTGCGAATTAACCAATCATTACCCTAAAAGTCTGACCACCGCCGAGGTGAGAAGATTTTACTTGACAATGATAGGGTGCAAATTAACCAATCATTACCACATGAGTCTGACCACCACTGAGATGAGAAGATTTTACCTATTGATGATTGGGTGTGAATTAACCAATCATTACCCTATGAGTCTGACCACCACTGAGGTGAGAAGATTTTACTTGACGATGATAGGGTCTAAATTAAACAAATGATTACCACATGAGTCTGACCACCGCCAAGGTGAGAAAATTTTACTTGTTGGTGATTAGATACAATTCATCAAATCATTACCCCACAGGTCAGTTTTGCCTCAAAATATTTATTTTTGATCTGATAGGCCAAAAGCCTATATTTCCTAATTTAGATGACTCAGCTTTTTATATTTTTGCCTCAAATACCCATGGTCTCAAAATCCAAACTAGTTTACGTAGGAAAAACTAGTATTGAGTAAAGGAACTTTTCTTGGTTTTGCCCCACTTAAAACAATAAAAAACATAAAAACTTTATTAAAGCGTTATTTTATACTTTTTATTAAAAAGTAAGATTCTCACTTTGAAAAATATTTGTGGCATCCATCGGTGGATCACACAAACTGGTGCTCACTATGGGGGTCATTACCCTGAATACTTTGATAAAGTATCAAAACAAAGGAGGCTGTAAACATGAGCAGCTCTCCTGAATTACAATTAGTTGCTCTCGAGAAGCAACTAGCCAGCTCTTTCTCCCGTCTCAAAAAGCTAGAGCAATGGCTGTTCAAATTACCTATAAAAGACAGATACACCCTGGGTGAAGGGAGCATTGCTTCCTTTTTGTACGTTTATGAAGCTGCGATGGATGGCGCCACTGATAAACAGAAAGCTCAGTACATTCTTCCCTGTTTAAGCCACAAAGCCCAAGAGCTGATCGTTCCTCACCTGGATCCTCAGCACCTCTAGCCAGATGTTAAGAAGGCCCTCTTGGCTGAATTCGGATCTAAGCAGAGCTTACACAGGGAAAAACAGACTTTTATGCGCCTTACCATGTATGAGGGTAAAACCCTCTTTAGTTTTGCTGAGCGGTTCTATCTCACTGCTCAAAGGCTGGCTACGTCTAACCTGCTTACCCTGGATGATGCTATTGCCGCCATATTAACAGGGTTAGCTTCACAACCCTCTCTCGCCAGGCATATCATATCAGTGAAACGCCACTTCACAACTTTCCGTGACATAAAAGAGGCTTTGTTAGACGTTGCCCATATTCCTTTAGGTGAGATGCAGCCTATTGAACCGTTGAAGGTGAGGCCATCTGTGCTATTTCCCTGCAAAACCTGCTGCTTCAGTGCGACTTAAACCAGACATCCCTCATTCATGCAAAGCGGAGATCCCTACTGTGGTTTCCTCTTCAGTTCAGTCAATAGGTGCGCGCCCTAAGGGTATATCCTCCATAACTACTGGGGGTTGTAAAAATGCCGGTTAAAGTGAAGCTAATTACCCCACCTCTTATGGCTGTCTCCCACATTTAAGTTACAACTTTGCCCATGGTTGAGAATACCCCTGGGGCTGACTCTGAGGGGGTTACGATGATGATGGGTACTACTTATTGGGAGCTCCCGCGGAAGTGGAGGTCCCTGATCGCCTAAATGCTGAAGGACTAAATGAAACTAACATACCAAAGGATAATTACCTCCGCCAAGTTATAGGTTGTATGGAAACTATTGACACAGCCAGCGATGCTGATCAGCTCATATCAAGCTTAATTCATCCTTTACGCCGAGGAACAGGAACAGGGAAAAGAAATGTCAGCGTAGGGAAAGGCACACCTATTGCTGACAAATCTCAAGTGCCTGACTCATCTAAACAACTTATGTCAGTACCTCGCGTTACTAATACCCCAGGAGATGATTTTAAAGGGGGTACGGATAAGGTCAGCTATTACGTTATAGGAGTACCTGCTGAAGTGGAGGTCCCCGATTGCTTGAATGCTGGAGGAGTAGATAAAGCCACCATACCTGAAGAGACATATCTCTGCCAAGTTCTAGGGGAATCAGTTGATATTGATACTACCAGCGATGCAGATGAGGTGTTGTCTCACCTTATTCGACCTATCCAGCATGGCCATACCATGCAGTCCATCCTGGAAAATTTTTCAAGACCGCGTGCAAATTAACCTCAAATTTCCATCTCAAGGAGGTCTTATCCTATCGCCCACTTTTGGGGGGATACTTACAAAGGTCGAAGTGGTTATCCAAAAAGTTTGGGTGATGGCTATCTTAGATACAGGCTCCCAGTGAACGTAATCTCCTCCACGTTGATGAAAAAATCAAACTTGCACCTGACTTGGAGTACAACCAAGACTTTGGAACCGCTGGTCCTAACAACACCCGCGCACTGGGTGCTTACTCATCCCTTCCCATTCATATTGGAAAGTTTATTCTATCAGCCCCTGCAGTGGCTTTGGAGAATAACGATTATGATATGCTTATAGGTACTCAGTTCATGATTGAATATGACGGCATTATCAATATGAAGCAAGAGTTCTTGTTGTTGCTCAAATATGAAGTCCCCTTAGTTCTAGCCAATACAGAATCCAGCAAGAAGGAATAAACTTGCATGTATACCAACCTCGCAAAAACAGTGACTAAAGAAGGGCAGGCTGCCAATGAGCTCCGCACCCCCCTTCCTACATTTCAAGTGGCTGTTAAGGTGTTATAATACTGTAACCGCATCACCTCAAGAAGCAATAAGCTTGGTTCAATATGGGAGGGACCTTTCTCCATCAGCTACAAAAGAGGCAATGAATACTTCATCAAATCATTAGCCACAGGAGTTACTATAAATTGGGTACATAGCCATTTCCTATGATCCTACACCCCTCCCAACATTCTTGAGGGGGGCAATGTCAGACAATCTCTTTCTTGACTTAAGAAAAAGAATGTTGGAGGTATTAGTGCTCCCAAATCTGCTACCATGATTGACCCATCTCCTGGCCAATCATCAATTAATATTGTGGTTATCAATGATATGAGTATCACCAGTAAAAAACCTTGGCAGATTCTTGTTGGAATCCTAATTATTGGAAAAATACGGTTCATAACAAAAAATGGCTTAAAAAGGTAATAACTAATAATAGGATTACTCTGACTTCTCAGCTGAATTTGAGGTGTTCAATATTGCACGGATCTGAACCTCCATGAGGTGAGAAGATTTATATAACGATGATTGGGTGCAAATTAACAAATTATTACCACTTGGATCTGAACCCTCCTGAGGTGAGAAGATTTTACTCAACAATGCAAGGGTGAAAATTAACCAATCATTACCACATGAGTCTGACCACCACCGAGGTGAGAAAATTTTACTCATTGGTGAATGGATACAATTCATCAAATTGTTACCCCATGAGTTAGTTTTGCCTCAAAATATTTATCTTTGATCTGATAGGCTGAAAGCCTATATTACCTAATTTAGATGACTCAGTTTTATATATTTTTGACTCAAATACCCATGGTCTCAAAATATGAACTAGTTTAAATAGGAAAAACTAGTATCAAGAAAAGGACCTTTTCTTGGTTTTGCCCTGCTTTAAACAATAAAAAACATACTTTCTTTTACCGCTCAAAGTCAGTTTTAAGCAATTTTAAATTTAAGTTATATTTATCCACAGCTGTCTGCCCAAACCTATTCTTTGATGTCCTTGGCTCCACCGCCTGCCACCCCAGTGTGGGGCAGCAGTGCACCCCCACCTAGCATTTTCCACCCCGCGGCAAGTGCGTTTGGACAGGCTCAAACAGCCCGCCCACTGCTTCCAACCATTTTGTCCCCCCACGGGACTTAGAGCTTCACCTGGCGCGCGTCCAACCTTCTCGCCCCCATCCTCTCGCCCTCCCTCGCTCCGCCAGTCGCTATTGCCTCAGAGTGGACTATGGGCATTTGTTCCCATATGCCAATAAGGCAATTATTGACCTAGCCACTGCGGCCTTTGCGCCAGCTGGCTCTATAGACTTCCGCCCTTTTAAGGGCTAATTTGACGTTGGGCTCCAATCTGAGGAGGATGCTGAAGTGGCAGCACAAGCTCCTCTAATTTATAAAAAAACCCCCATTATGACAACCCATACTCGCCTCCCTTCAGACACCACGCTAGTGGTATCCTTTGCAAATCTCCCATCCCACCTTCCACCCCAGGTTTTGTATGACCAGTTGGTTGCGGGGCTCATGGCTTATGGCACTCAGCCCAACCTCATCTTTGCCATTCCATCTGGTGCGGAGCGCCTTGCTGCTCCTCATGCAACAGCCACCATCATACCACACCACCCTACCATAGCCCAACAAATCCCACCCCGCGCTAGTGTGGCTGCAGCGCCTGATCATTTCTTTTGGGCTCGGGTTGATAATGGTAGGCAGATTTGTTCCCTCTGCTTTGGCCTCAACCATGCAAAAAAAGTGTGCCCTCAGTCCAAGTCCGCTGCTGTGGCTTCTTAGCCCCCTCTGGAGGTTCAGTATGGGGTGCTTTGCTGCCCCCTCCCACCCTCCAATCTCTTTCAGTGGGCCCACATGGAAAATCAGCCCCTAAAACCTCCAGCCTCACTCTCTCACCTAAATCTAACCCAGCCAATCAGAGCAATTCTTGGACCACCATTGGCACCCAAGCAGCCACCCATTCACCCAATCCCACCCACCCGAATTTGAACGCCACTATTCCAGTGAACCAAAATCCATGGGATCTATTGGCTGAGACTGATGAATCAGGTAATGTCCTCATTAGTAAGCATACAGGTCAACCTCTCTGCCAAGGTGATTATGGTCGGGCAGCATTTTCCTTCCCAACTTTAATGAAACCCCTACCCCTCACCATTTTGCTCCTCTGCCCAATACAGCCCCTTCCAAAGTGACCACCAGCTCGCCTTAGCTGCAGTGGCCTCTCCTCAGTGCCCGAAACTATGCACCGCGGTGGCCCAGTCAGTGGCTCAGCTCCAGCATGGCCTGCCCACCTTCTTATTCCCCCCGACTTCCCTGAATCTCCCTGAAGTGACATCTCAAAACTATTTGATGATGCTGAAGTTGCTGTTATGAATGTTGTAACACTTGCTTCATTCAACCCCTCAGCCAAAATCACCCGCCACAGTATCTCCCTTTTCACCCAACTTCCTGAAGCCCGCAAAGAAGCTGAAGTTCTCCTCACAGCTTTTGTTGAAACACTTTCCCGTCATTATCTTGATGAGGAAGTGGAAAACTCCTACTACGCTGACCTTTACCCCCACTATGAGGATGCCCCAAAGCCCTGGCTCTCTGCTCTGATCTGGTACTGTAACCAACATCCATTGATTGAGGCGGGTCTTTCTGAAAACCAACCCCCTGACCCCTCCTCACCCTCTGCCATGGTGGGTTAGCGGTTTCTGCTTATCACCCGGTTAGTAGTTTTGTTTTGTCAATTTGAGTGTTGTGATTTGGTACTGTCCATCCCCTGGTTGGCGTACCTCAAAAAGAAATTGAAAACAATAAAAAACATAAAAACTTTATTAAAGCGTTATTTTATAGTTTTATTAAAAATAATTCTCACTTTAAAAAAATATTTGTGGCATCCATCGGTGGATCCCACACCACCCATAAGGCCACACCAGCAGCATTTGAGTAGGGATTTTGTCTGCCCCACCCCTCAGGTTGTGCGCTCAATGAATCAGCAGCAAAAATTAGCAACCAAATCCAAGCTGGCCAATTTACAACCCATGCCAACCAATCAGGAGCAGGTTTAGACCCATATTCAATCCAAAATTTTCAGACCCCAAAACTTACCTAACCACAGCCACCTATCACTGAATTATTACAAGTCAGCCAAAATTCCTAGGACATATTGGATGAAGTGACTTAATCTGGTGAAATTTCCCACCACCATATTTTACAATTGATTTAGAACCTTACCTGAATTCAGACTTTGATGCCCCACCTCCGCCCAATTAATATGTCCCCAAACCCAATGCACCCCTTTTTCTGAAAATGACCACCATCTTTCTGAGGCCACGGTGGCCTTACCCTAAAATTGGAATCTTCGTGAAGCATGGCAAAATATGTTGCTGAATTTAAGGAAGGGCTGTGTATCCTTCAATTTTCCCCAATTTCCCTGCTATTGCAAAAGAGGAAATAAAACGCCTCTATGAAACTGCCACCACTTCTTTTAAACATGTCACTGAACTGGCAGATATCCCCAATCACACATATCACCAGAGCCAAAATTGCGAAAAAGCCCAGCTTCCTGACGCCCACATCCAAGCTGAACATCATGTTGCCAAACTCATAAAGGCTATGCTCCAGGCCCAAAATTGTCAATCTCAACAACTTTCTACTTCACCTCAACCCTCATCCCGCAGATGCCCAACCCCCTTGCTATCAGCATTGATCCGCCTCTTCAATGCTGAATCCTATGATGATCTGCCTGATCCCCCTCCCCCTCCACCAAGGTGAGATAAGCAGCTCACCACTGTGCCACCTGGTAGGTTGTTTTCTCATTTTTTTGTGTTTCCCACTGCTTGTATAGGGCGGTCAGCTCATGTTTTTGGTTGGTTTAGTTTTAGAGTTTCTGTTTCAGTATTGCCCATCGCCTGGTCGGCTTGCCCCAGTTAAATATATAAAAGATGACACAATGAACACCAAAGTGTTAGGATGGCATCGTGCAAGAGAAAACTGGCCTCCAAATGTTAACGTTTTAGCAGCCACAACTGTAGGCACAGACTACTCAGCTGTGCACTATTAGCATCATGGGGGGAGATTGGGCTGAAAATCTTATCATTGGTGTATCGCAGCTGTCAACACTTAGGTTTTTACTGCCACCAAAGGGTTCCTCTCTCAATAAGACACTATTTGTGACCCTTGGGTATTGTCTACTCTGTCAACACCAACCTCGCAGATTTTTATATATATTTTGACAGATAAATATCAAATATCAGTCTTTCTAAGGATATATTTATTAATAAAAAATTAAAACAATAACCCAACGTCCTACCTAATGTAGGATGTTGGGTTTTAATCTTGAATGGTGGGGTGAGAGGCTAATAAGCTGAATTATGATAGATAGGGATGAATTCCAATTTCATATTCATTAATTAAGATGGTTTTAATCCTATCTCACCTTTACAATACCAGCTGATGATTCCAAGCTATTCTTGGGGCGTTTTTCTGAATTTTGAATGTCCAAATTACTCTTCAAGTTTTGAAATGAAGTGTCAAGTTTGGACCCCATTTTTGGCATTTTCAATTTGACTTTTTGTTTGTTTTTGGCTTCTCAGGTAAGTTGTTCCCACTCAAATTGACTTTTGATTGAGCCTCTTGTTGGGGACTTACAAAGGGAACAATGGTGGAGAGCTTCTTGTGATTTCTAAAATCAAAAAAAATTGATTTTTTGATAAAAATTTGTAGGTTCTGACAACAGAATGGGTTTGAACTGAGAGAGTATGGGGAAAGGTATTGGGCTAACAGGGGGTCTGCCGCCACCCATCTCTCATCCAGGGTGTGCCCTAGGTCTGAGATTTGGGTTAGGGGCTGGACCTTGGGGTTTGGCCCTTTTTTAAACTAGAGAGTTCAAAACCCTGTCTAGCTTAGTATTTGGAGCCTAGGGCCTTACATAACACTTTCCTAGAAGGACAGGGTACACTCCACCTTCAGAATCTTGGCCAAGGCGTAGTTCTTGTGAGGGGTGGGAAGTTTGGTTGCTGCCATAGAATTCTTTTTGGGAACAGAAGGTGAGGGTGACTTTGGGGTTGGCCTTGTGAAAATCAATAATTAACTCTTGACAGTTTTTGCAATTATTGGATGGAAACCAACTTATCATATAAGGGAACCCTTTCCATGACACCTTGTACTGCAAACTGCGTTTGACTCTTTAAGAGTATAATATTTGCTTTACTTCAAACTCTTGTGCACCCTCTACCATATGTGCTCTACCTCCACAGGCTTTTGTCATTTAAATGGGGATAAAGTGGAGGCATGAAAAAAGTCATGGATTTTCCAGTGAGAGGGCAGTTCACATGGAAGAATCCACTGTTTAGCACATATAAGATAGGAAAGGGGCCTTTCCGTCTACAGGCCAACTTACAGCAAGGCACTTTGAGGTGCAAATTCATAGTGTAAACCATAAACTTATCCCCTACATGAAAGTCTGGGGCTGCACGGCATTTTTTGTCCACAAATCATTTGGTGTCATTGATTGATTTGGTTAACTGCTGTTAACCTGGTGGTGCACCTTCTGAATGTGTTTAACAAAGCTGTCTGGAGCTGTGATATTGTTGCAGAATTATGGCCCAAGGGTGCAGGCAGGATTTTACCCCAAGTTAGATTACATTGGTGATACACCTGTGCAGGCGTGAAAGGAATTATTTTAAAAAACTGAGCCAAAATGAGATTAATTACCCGTGTGTTCTGGGAGCTAGTAGCATAGCATTAAAGAAATTGCTCTAATGACTGATTAGTTCGTTTGGTTTGTCCATCTGATTGAGGGTGGTACGCTAAGGATTTTCATTGCTGGATTTATAGCATGTAACAAAAAGCCTCATAAAATTTTGATGTGAATTGTGGTCCTCTATATACTGATTACCTCTTGAAGTAAATCAAACAAGGAAAACACATGTGACACAAACAGGTGCGCCATCTCTTCTGCAGAGATATTTGTTAAGAAGGGGATGAAGATATCATTTTTTGAAGAGATTAAATATCACCATGGCCGCATTATACCCCTGGGACACTGGCGAACCCGTAATAAGGTCCACTGATATTGAGGTCCATGGCCTTTCCGTTTTTATGAAGGGGTAGAAGAGCCCATTTTTAACCTGTTCAGTCAGAGGCAGTAAGCACATATTATACAGCCTTCAATCCACGAAGGGACGTTCTTTTTAAGAACATCCCAATCATAACCACGCTGCATTAGGTTAGTGCATTTCTTACCCCTGGGTGTCCCATGGTGGGGAGATCATGATATTCAGTTATGACGCAGGAACGTAGGGAGTCAGGCACCCATAAATTGTCACGGAGATAAATTACAATATCCTTTTGGGAATACCATACAGATGGGGCCTTGACATCCTCAATCTTAGACATAAGATCAAGACCTTTGGCGCCAGCTTCTTGCAAAGCCAACACATTATCCAAAAGAGACCTTTTCTGTAGAGGGATTTTGGGTGGGAAGGCTGTTCTAAAGCAGGTAATGGGTCCGTACTGAGGGTTGAGCTTTTGGAGTTGGCAACGTGGGGTTTAAATATGGGTTTGGGCGGCGGAATAAAAGGATGCTATTGTGGCGATGGCTGGAGGAGAAGGTGTCATGATCTGCTCAGGCGGGATTGCTGTGAATCATTTTGATTCGCCAATAGACACATGTCCCATTTATAGGTTGTGAATAAGGATGTCTGGTAAAATATGCGTGGATCCCTTAACAAGTTATATTAGAAATCAAAACTTAAGAGGTCCCAGTGAGTTCTCGTTTTTCTTTATGCCGGTTTCTGTGGCTTGCAATAGTAAATCAGCGATTTGTGTTCACTGCGCACCACTACTGTATGTTTGGCCCCATGTAAAATATACCGCCAATGTATCAGGGACTAGGCAACAGCCGTTAACTCTCTATCATTTATGGACCAGGCACGCTTAGTCACATTAAACTTCCTTAATAAGTAAGCCACAGGGTGTCTTTACCCCATGTTCTTGCAACAAGACGGCACCAACTGCAGTACCTGAGGCGTCGCATGCCACAATAAAATGCTTGTCCTCATCTGCATGACGCAAAACGGGAGTAATTCTGAAGATTTTTTTAATGCATCAAAAGAATTTGACACTCTGGTCCAAACAAACGGGTTATTCTTTCCAGTAAGGGGGTGTAAAGGGGATGCAAGATTGAATATGGCTGTTGAAAACATCTTTAAAAAGGTGACAGACCCCAAAAAGCTACGGAGCTGATTTTGGGTCACAAGGATAGGCCAAGAGCAATTAGCTAGCTTTGGAGGAGCAATAGCGTGACCATCCTTAAAACTAGATTATAAAGGAACTACACTTTTCCTTGTAAAATTCACATTTGGAGGTCTTCACCACTAATCCAGCCTTATGTATGGCTTCCACTAAGACCATTAAATTCTTATTATTCTGTTAAGAGTTGAAAAGTGAATCAAGTTATCATATACGCATGCTATTGAGCAGGAGAACCTGAGATCCCTAAAAGCATCATCAATGCGGCATTAGAATACTGCTGGCGCATTTTCAATTCAAAATGCATAACTTTAAATTGATAAATTCCACACCATGTCTGAATAGCAGTCAGCCATTCCAGGCCAAACTTGACTAGCATTTGATGTAATGCGTTCACCAGGTCAAATTTTAGAAAAAAACTTTTAATTTGGAATTGGCTTGGGAGATGTCCGCCATAAGGGAAAGAAATATGGATCAGGGACTGTAACGTTATTCAGGTGGCCATAATTCACACAGGGTCTTAAAGTGCCATCAGTTTTTGTGCAAAAACTGTTGGGAAGGACACGTGGAGAATTAATTAATCATCCATCCATTAGCTTATATGTCATCAATCCAAATTTTGAGAGCTTGATCCTCCTGTGTCTTGTATGGGTACAATGGGCAGTTGATTCTAATGATATCTAATATCAACTGGAAGTTCAAATAAGACTCTGAATGCTTAAGAAGGCGGTTGGTATGGTCAACATTTAACACAGAAAACTATAAATCCAGGATTGCGGCATAGTGGGAAGGTTGAGTACTGCATCTGTGGCGAAATACTCTACTTCTGCCACCTCATTACTTGTGACTAAAGTGGGTGAGTAAGGGGATTCCCCCAATTAGGTTTGGGTGATAAACGCCAGCATGTTCTAATCTAGATCAATGCTCGCAGATTGGCGACGCCACCAATCAACCCACAGGATCAATGGACACAAAAGTTCTGGAATGGCTGAGAAGTGAGCCACAAAATTGTGTTCATGTGCTGTGAACTTGAAAAGCTTTCAGAACGGTGATGTGACCATAGGATTGCTGTGAGAACCCAAGACAGAGGCCCCAGTAGTAACTGTCAAATCCAAAGCCTGCATTATCTTCAGGTCAATGAAGTTTCCAGTTGCACCGGTGTCCAAGGCATTTAATGTGACTTTGTGCTACCCACAGTAGTCTGCATAAGAAACATAAATTAAGCAAGATCAGTATCATTTAATTTATTGAGAAAGCACACATGAGTATCTGGTTGTTCAACCATAGGAGGTAGTTGTTTTTTCCATATTGAGGCCAAAACTGAGTGGGCATAGCCGCTTCCCGTGCATATGATAAAGAATCCGCACCAGGGTTAAAGGGATCAGCCAAGGGCTGCATCTCTGAAAAATCCTCATAAAATGGATTCTTCTGACGTGCCTCTTCAATCTGGTCAACTAAGGAGCTGTGATAGGGAGATATAGCTGGTGCGTTAGAATCTATATTGATCACCACCCCACCCATAGATCTCTTAGATAGTATCATTTTTGTCAGAAATTAACCTAATGAATTCATTCCAGTAATATTATAATTAGGGGTGTCATTTAGTCAGGCGTGATTGCTATCTAATTGCCAAGTTAAAATTATTTTTATATCATATTTGCCAATTGTTGCTCCCCATTTGGGTGGGTATGAATCCTTTCAAAGTATCAGTGATAATCAATGATAGTTTAATATTATTTGAAGATCAACTTCAGAGACTGAAGCTGAGGATGTCAATCATTTAGTTAATCAATCAGGCTATGAAGGAATGATAGTTTGACGCCAACCATCAATAGTATAGCAATTTAGGGATTTTCTGGCAAATATCCAGGGTCTAAAATATGCAAACAAACAATGATAATTTCACCTCCTTGATTCTGAGTACTAACAACTGATGCCAAGTATATTTAAAGGTGTTTATAATATTAGTTTATATATGACTAACCAGCGACTCATTCCAAGGATGATTCAGAATAATATTTGGTGTTTGGAAAGGACGGCTTAGGAAGGAATCAGTTCTGCAGAAGGATAACAATTGGATGAGTACCTGGGTGGGATAACTAATGGGCATTGAATAGGCGCAGTAGCCAAAGTATAAATAGTTGTCATTCCCTCTTAAATAAAGATCTCTTTTTCGCCCAGCTTTTAATATATTGTTAATAGTTAGTCCACTAGAATAAGGGAAGATGGGATATGAGATCCCCAAGGCAGGCTTGGGGTGACACTTCTGAAGTGGCTGACGTTACTAGCTCCCATAACTCATTTTTACAAAAACCCTTAATGGGAACCTTTCCAACTGGCCACCACCAATGAGGGGCTGATGACCGTCAGCCATGAGAGTGGTGTAGCGTGGGAGCCATAGACAGAAGTATAAGGATAGACTTGACAGTGCACGCCCAAGAGGGGCTAGCGAATGGTCATGAAGGAGAAGGAGCTAGGGGTGGGGCCGCCTAGGAATGGGGCAGAGGACCACTGGTGCACTCCCAAGAGGGGAAATGGCACTAAGGCAAAGTTTTTGGTCTGCTGGGTTGATGGATTGGACGTGGACTTGTAGGGGGTTGGTACACATATGAAGGTGAAACAGCAAGGATCAAGCAGTCTTTATAATGTTTGGCCTGGGACACTGGCGGAGCCCTGATGTAGTGGATTTCAAAATTTGTGACGAATTTCCTCACTTGGCTCATCTTCACGTTTATCTTGCCGCTCTTCTGCCTCATGTACTCTCGCTTCTGCCTCCTCCCTCTCCTTTTCTAGTTGGTATAACCGTTGTAGGAATTCAGCATTGGAGAAAGAAAATACACTTGATTTACACTTAGGAGTTTCGATGGTTTAAAGCCTCCAAAATGGGAATAGCAAAGAAGCCCTTCTGAGTGGTGCTCCCTTTATGGCTCTATTCTGTGAGCATTAAAATGGGTGTAACCTGAGGAAAGAGAAGTTGATATTCAGCTTTTATCAAGGGTTCTCATGTCCCATGCGACAGAGTTTGAAGTGAGCTAAACAACTTATGGTCAACTGTCTATCCTGAAAACCATCAAGGCTTGTAAACACAACGTAACCAGGGAGTTGTGAGGGTGGGGCTATTTTGTTAGTATGGCAACGTGCCAAGAGAAATCTGGCCTCTGAATGCTGCACCTTAAGCATCTTCAACAGTAGGCACAGACTACTCAGCTGTGAACCATCAAAAATATTGGGGGAAGATTGGAGAGAAGTTTTTATTATTGGGGAGTTATGGCTTCCAACAGTTAGGTTTGCACTGAAACCTAAGGGTTCCTCTCTCAATGTGACTTTATTTGTGACCCTTAGGTATCATCTACTCTGTCAACACCAACCTCGCAGATTTTTATATAAATTTTGACAAAATATCAAAAAAATCAGAATTTTAAGCTTATATTTTACTAAGAAAAAATTTATACAATAACCCAACACCCTACCTAATGTAGGATGTTGGGTTTTAAGCTTAAATGGTTGGGTGGGAGGCTAATAAGCTGTGTTAGATTTAGGATAGGATAAGCTCGCTTGGGTGTGTTAAAGCCTGAACAAACAGGTAGGGGATTAAAACCACTTAAATTAATAAATTGAATAGACACTAAAAACTAAAAATGTAGAGTTTATAGTTTTACTAAGTGTCATGGGAGTAAGGAAAAAACGAACCCTCTCAATATTGGACCCTTCAGTATTTAAACTGTATCGAGGGTCAAGGGAAATTCATTGATAAATTTGGAACAGCTTATTACAGTCTGAATAAGGACATATGTGAATTCAGCCTATCAAAGCTCAGAGAACTCACTTCACTTTGGCTGAAAGATGGATGGGAAATTATTTTGGCCAAGATGTACCCGTGGGATAATGATTTGATAAATTTCAGCCAATCCTCATTTTGATAAAATTATTGCACCTTGGGGGACCCCCGCCAAGCCTATAAAAGGGGGTGGTTCCTGCATAGGTGCTTGAAGGGAATTGGACGTGGCTGGGGGAGAACCTCCAATGGACTCTCCAGGTTCCCTCATGTGGTTGGGGCAATATAACTGCTGACTTCATGTTAATTGCCCATTTAGTATTCATAACATTGTTACCCCAAACTGTAGGGTTCCACCAAGAATAAGACAAGGTCTTTTGGCCAATAAAATCATTAATATCATCTAAATCACCCTTAGTATCATTGTAAATTTATAAATGTCTCACATTTCCCCACATCGGCCCATTTTGACCCAAAACATTCTTTTCTGGAGCCATGAGGGCAAATGTCCAACGAGCTGAATTGTGATAGATAGGGACGAATTCCAATTTCTAATTCATAAATAAAATTGTTTTTATCTAATCTTCGCCTTGACAATATCAGCTTATTACAAGCTATTCTAGGGCCGTTTTTCCAAATTTTGAATGTCCAAATTCACTTTTCAAGTTTAAAATGGAGTGCTAAGTTTGAACCTCATTGTTGGCATTATCATTTGACTTTTTGCTTGTTTTTGGCTTCCCAGGTAAATTGTCCCCACTCAGATTGACTTCTGAATAAGCCCCTTGTTGAGTAATGACAATGGGAACCATGATGGCGAACTTCTAGTAATTTCTAAAATCAGCACAAAGAAGTTTGATTTTTTTTGATAAAAATTTGCAGATTCTGACATCGGAATGACTTTGGACTGAGGGGGTATGGGGAAAAGGAATTGGGCAAACAGGGAGGGGCTGTCGGCACCTATCTCTCATCTAGAGTGTGCCCTAAGTCTGAGATTTGGGTTAGGGGCTGGACCTTGGGGTTTAGCCCCCTTTTTGACCTAAAGAGGTGCATAACCCTGTCCAGATTAGTATAAAGGAGCCAAGGGCACTACACAAAACAGTATTTGTCAATAAAATGGTGCATCTAAAGTGGGGCTTTCCATGGTTCAAATTTAAATTAATAGAATAAGTGAGGTACATCACAGCCCATAAGACACAAGGAATAAGTGAAAGAAAGCCCCAGATAATCAAATGTTTCTGGGGGAAAACTAATATGTAAAGGAGATGAGGATTGGGAAAATCATTTAGAATGTCTAACTAAATTTCCAAATTAAACTTTTGAACTTCAAATGAGGAATGCAAGTGATTAGTGTGAAGGATTTACACTATATATCCAACTTGAAAAGATAGAAAAGTAAAATAAGAAAAAAACTCTATTTTTATACTTAAACTATTACTGAAGGATTAAAACATCACTTAGGGTTTCTGTGCTTTTATTTTTCTTTAGAAAATGAATTTTCTCTGCATTGTTTTCTAAGCCTGAAATATAACTATACCAAATGACTATAACGATTTTCTGTAACTAATGAAATTTTATCAAGATAAAACGACCAGATTTCTATATTTAAACATCTTTAAACAACCAGCTAGTTTTCCAATTCTGGAATTTCCATGCCCTTTCTTTCCTAAACCATTACCTAATGGTTTTTGATCTTCCTATTATAAGTGCCTCTAGAAACCACCTCTTATCTACTATGGACAGATCCTTCATAGACTTGAAAAAGGTGTTTTGTTCTCTTTTTTACCTTTACTTACCACTCTTGGGGCGAGCTATCCCAGAAGTAGTTATTTTTAAACAAAGAAGGGAGCTATACCCACTTAACCTTAGAATTTGCAAGCTTACATAAAGAGAAACTAAACCCAGAGTCAATTCTCCCATATGTCCCATCCACTTTAATTTTCCGGGCACTGAGCCTCGGACTATGCTCACTCTTATTGACTTGATGAATCCATTGGCACTGGGGTTGTTGTCACATCAATTTTAACCTTTTTAGGTATGGTAAGACCAAAAGGAAACTGAAAACATAAAAAATTCTACCTTACTTTAAAATCCAACTATAAGTTTTTTAACTTAAGATAAGAAGTGGATATTTTCATCAACTAAGTGCTTGAAAATTTCTGTAAGAATGACATTAAGTTTGAAATACTGAAAACCTTTCTATTGGGTTTTAAAGTTAGCTAAAAATATATGATTAAAAGATATTTTGAAGTTTTGAGCTCAGATTAATAATACTGTGTTCCATTTTTAATAATGGGACCCAGTCTAGCAAAACTGAAAAAGTTTATTAAAACCAAATAATGTACTTTAGTAATTTACCATTGTAAAAGGCAGTTTTGGATTTTTGCAGATAGTGCTGCAAAGGAATACAATCCAGTTGACGATTGCACAGGAGCTTAACCCACTGATGCAATAAAAGAGTGATATGACAATTGCCATTCCTTGAGCAAGTATAATTAATTAAAATATAGAATCAAAGAGCTTCAATAACAACAATCTTTATTTCTACAGCAGAGTCACATTACCGTTGAACTTGGGATCTTGCACAAAATATTGGTTTCCCCACAGAGTCACACTACTGTCAACTAACTAAGTAACTCAATTTCTATAACTTTACGTCACTAATTTTATGCTTATCTCTGCAGCTTCTTCACTGTCCATCTGAATCAGCCAATTTAGCCTCCCTAGTTCCATGATATCCAATTCATTTTTGGAAACTTCTGGAGGAATAGTAGGTATGCCTCCTTTCCTCAATTATCTTTGGCTCTAGTTGCCAGTAATTAAAGTACACAGTTTACTATCAGAAATTGTACCCAATACTCTCAGATCATGAAGGTTTTTTAACTTTTCTAAGCCAATAACGTCAAAACTAGATAATTAGTTGGTCCGCAGTGCCCAACTAGTTGAGCTTTACTCTTAGCAAATATAGGAGGAACCTGTCTGGTTAAGTTTCTGACAATCCCCCCTTAAACAGTTAGTATCCTCCAGAACAGCTCCTAACCCTTGCTGTTCAATAAATAGTCCATGGAGACCTCTTTCCCACCCATAAGCAGAACATCCCTTGTATTAGTGCTGATTTAGCCTTGCTTTCTGGTATAAGAACTCATTGTTGATTATATATGTATTTCCAGTTTTTCCCCATTTAAGTTTCTCTTTATTAGTATTATGACTGAGAACTTAACGTGCACTCAGTTGATAATATGACCACTCTGTGGGTCCTTAATTGTATAGATATTAGTGCTTATTTCTAAATTATCTCAAAGAGTCTAATCCATATGATAGCCAACTCATTCCGCCGTCCAAATTTGTGCTGATTGAGGAACAGGACACTCTCTCCTAATGCAATCTACAGAAATACGCTATTCCATTATTAGTTGGGGTCGTCATCCTTGATTTTCTTAGCCAAACTTGTTGAGTATGCTCAGTATGAAGTTTTATTAGTGTGTTTATTAAAGTCTTCAGATAACGCTGAGGATCATTCCACTGAAATACTCAACACAGGAGTAGAGTAACGAAGCAAGGCTGGGTGCCTCCCATAGAGCAACTGATAGGTAGTTTTCCCATTGATGAGTGATAAAGGATGTTATATGCAAAAATGCGGTGGAAAGGAGGGTGCTCCAGTCAGATGGTCAGTCACTCGCAAGCTTCCAGAGTATACTCACTAAAAAGTTAGTTAACTGAATAGATGGTTCTGTTGGATTCAGGGTGGTATGGAGTCGTTAGTGCCCCACAGATCACCATTAATTCGTTCAGCTTAGGGAGGACTATGGAGTGGCTTTAATTCTGTTACCTGTGAGTATATACTATGGGCAGCCATTTTACTAAATAATACTCTCCATTAAGAACTTTGCAGCAGTAACCACTACTAATCCCTTATTTCTTGTGCCTCTACTCACTTTATCAATGATCTATCGCTACCAGGATATACTTGAAGTGATTCGCGCTCATTGGCAAGGTCCCCATAAAACTAATGGATACCATATGCCAGGCAAACTGTGGTTTCATCATACAAAAATAGGTTTTTTTGTGTTAGAGCTTCTCCACATGACATTGATGACGCAAGAAATTATCTTGAGGATGCTGAAGTGCATGCTTCCTCAGTAATACTGCGGCCACAGGAACTCTAACATTCTACATAAACCTATGTTCCCTACCTCCTTGTGAGCATTCAGGATAATACTTATTCAGATAGAGGGCTTTGGTATCTAAAAATAGCATTAACAAACTTCCATATAGATCAACATTCCTCAAAAAGGTATCATCCCTAATCACATCAAACGCCCAAATAACTTTAATCATTCATCAGCATACTTGCTGCTAATCATTTTTTGTACATCAGATTAGCAAGGTATAATGTAATGGCAACCTTTAGTAGTCATGAAAAATAGTCAGCATACTGGTGCTTTGCTTCTAGACAGTGAGTTATTTTGGTGTCATACGCTTAGATCTTGAGAGCCCACAGCATGAGGCGTCCCTTTGGCTCCAAAGGGTTCTGTAAATTGCGCAAAGAAGCGTTGACAGTCATAACTCTTAAACTTCACTCCATGGGGATACATCCAAAATTTTTTGTAAGCGTAAATTACAGCCAGGCACTTCCATTCAGTCAAGGTTTAATTCCACTCATGGCAGTTTAAAATATAGATGCAACAAGTGATGGGGTGCTCCACCCCATTAATATCCCACTGAGATAATACCACTCCCATGGCGGAAATGGGAAGCGTCAGTCAGGATGTTGAGCTCTTTCTCAAAGTTTTTGATATTGCAGCACTGGGGCATTGATAAACGACATCTGGAGATTGTTTTAGGAACTCTGACATCATTCTATCCCCTTGAACATGGCTTCTTTTTTTAGAATTTCAAAGAGCGGGGCCTTAATATAGCTGAAATTGGTATTAAAGCGTTGGTATTAACTAACCATGACCAAAAAATACTTAAGTATCTCATTTGTTACTTGGTTAGGCTATTTTTCTGATGGTATATATATTAACCTGTTATGGTCCAAGTCCCTTGGTGTCTACCATGAACCTTATATATTCTAGTTGTACTTATAAAGAAGTAAAACTTGTGGGCTTAACCTTTATGTTGGCCGCCACAAGTCAGCAGAACACCACAAAATGAATTAGATGCTCCAAAAACGTTCAGGAAAAGACATTGATTTTGTCAAGGTAAATATGGATGTATGATAGCTTAAGGTTCCCCAGAACGATGTCCATGGCCTTTAAAATGTAGCTGGGGCGTTACATAAACACTGCGGCATTTTAGTGGGCTGGAATAACCCCTTAGAGGAGATTATCGCGCACTTCTCCTGTTCCACCTCAGGAAACTCAATTTGCTAGTAACCTGATATCATTTCCATGACCAAAAAATAGCGAGCGCCACCAAATTTATTCTAAAGCATCATCAATTCTGTGCAGCGGATATGATTCTTTTTTAGTAATATCATTGAGTTGCCAATAATCAAATACTACAGAATTAATCTTGTCCTTCTTTTCAACAATTAACATGGGCGAAGCACTTTTAACCGCTTAAAGTCACTTTTGAGCTATTTTAAATTTAAGTTTATTTATCCACAGCCATCTGCCCAACCCTATTCTTTGATGTCCTTGGCTCCACCGCCTGCCACCCCAGTGTGGGGCAGCAGTGCACCCCCACCTAGCGTTTTCTGCCCTGCAGGCAAGCGCGTTCAGACGGGTTCAAACAGCCCGTCCACTGCTTCCAACCGTTTTGTCCCCCCACGGGACTTAGCGCTCCACCTGGCGCGCGTCCACCCTTCTCGCCCCCATCCTCTCGCCCTCCCTCGCTCTGCTATTCGCTATTGCCTCAGAGTGAACTATGGGCGTTTGTTCCCATATGCTGATAAGGCAATTATTGACCTAGCCACTATAGCCTTTGCGCCAGCTGGCTTTATGTACTTCCGCCCTTTTAAGGGCTAATTTGACGTTGGGTTCCAATCTGAGGAGGATGCTGAAGCGGCAGCACAAACTCAACTAATTTATAAAAAAAACCCCATTCCCACAACCCATACTCGCCTCCCTTCAGACACCACGCTAGTGGTATCCTTTGCAAATCTCCCATCCCACCTTCCACCCCAGGTTTTGTATGACCAGTTGGTCGCGGGGCTCATGGCTTATGGCACTCAGCCCAACCTCATCTTTGCCATTCCATCTGGTGCAGAACGCCTTGCTGCTCCTCATGCAACAGCCACCATCATACCACACCACCCCTACCATAGCCCAACAAATCCCACCCCGCGCTAGTGTGGCTGCAGCGCCTGATCATTTCTTTCTGGACTCAGGTCGATAATGGTAGGCAGATTTGTTCCCTCTGCTTTGGCCTCGACCATGCAAAAAGAGCGTGCCCTAAGGCCAAATTCGCTGATGCAGCTTCTGAGCCCCCCTCTGGAGGTTCAGTATGGGGCGCTTTGCTGCCCCCTCCCACCCTCCAATCTCGTTCAGTGGGCCCACATGGAAAATCAGCCCCACCCAAAACCTCCATCCTCACTCTCCCACCTAAATCTACGCCAGCCAATCAGAGCAATGCTTGGACCAACATTCGCACCCAATCAGCTGCCCATTCGCCCAATCCTACCCACTCAAATTTAAACGCCACTATTCCAGTGAACCAAAATCCATGGGATCTATTGGCTGAAACTGATGAATCAGGTAATGTCCTCATTAGTAAGCATACAGGTCAACCTCTCTGCCAAGGCGATTATGGTCGGGCAGAATTTTTCCTTCCTGACTTTGATGAAACCCCTACCACTCGCCATTTTGCTCCTCTACCCAATACAGCCCTCTTCCAAAGTGACCGCCAGCTCGCCTTAGCTGCGGTGGCCTCTCCTCATTGCCCAAAACTATGCACCGCGGTGGCCCAGTCAGCGGCTCAGCTCCAGCATGGCCTGCCCACCATCTTCTTCCCCCCGACTTCCCTAAGTCTCCCTGCGGTGACATCTCGAAACTATTTGATGATGCTGAAATCGCTGTTATGGATGTCGCAACGCTTGCTTCATTCAACCCCTCAGCCAAAATCACCCGCCACAGTATCTCCCTTTTCACTCAACTTCCTGAAGCCCGCAAAGAAGCTGAAGTTCTCCTCGCAGCTTTTGTTGAAACATTTTCCCATCATTATCTTGATGCAGAAGTGGAAAACTCCTACTACGCTGACCTCAGCCCCCACTATGCAGATGCCCCAACGCCCTGGCTCTCTGCTCTGATCCAGTATTGTAACCAACACCCCTTGATCGAGGTGGGTCTTTCTGAAAACCAACCCCCGACCCCTCCTCACCCTCTGCCATGGTGGGTTAAGCAGTCTCTGCTTCCCACCTGGTTAGTAGTTTGTTTTGCCGTTTTGAGTGTTGTGATAAGTACTGTCCGTCCCCTGGTCGGCGTACCTCGAATAAATCAACATGGGCGAAGCACAAGGACTCTAGGATGGCTCCAGCATCCCTTCTCTGACAGCTTCCCTATTTTGTCAGATTCTACCTCCTCTGTAGTTCATGAATGGCGGATTGGCTGGGATTAGATGAGAGCGTGGTCCCCTGTATCCAGTCACTGAATGACGCCATGAGCGCATCCCAAGTCATGGTCATTGAAAGAGAAGATCTACCAATATTTTTCAAATAGCACCATCTCTCAATCTTTTGCTATAATAACCATATCAAAGCATTAAAGAAACCACTGAATTTACGCCAGCTGAATCTCCAGTGGGATGATCAAACTCCTCCAGCAATTATATTTGTGGTCTTGGAGAACCTCATCAATAGAGATCAAGTGTAGATACACTACCTGGTGCCTCTGGACCATCAGAGGCTCTCTCTGCAGGTTTGCCAACAGAAGCTTTGACCTCAATATGCCCAGATAGTAAGATTCCTAGAGCCACATGGGGTTTGAGGCGTAAATGTTGATAAGAGCCAATGACCTCCTCATATAATCACTCCAGTATATATACTTTGAGCTCCTTTCACACTATAGCTTGATGGACAGATAATATCCTAATGGCACTCGCAGATCATAGCGGTAACCCCTCATACTCATATATCTGGTTAGGAATCCCTTAGTATGACGATTCATTCAATGATAGAAGATGTGAATTATGATGTCAAAGTATTTAAGGTTAACTTGACCAGTGTGGGCGGAATCCTTTGGCACACCGCTTGAAGTGAAGTAAACCAGAAATCATTAACTGAGAATCTCAAATATTTCCTCCGCCATGGCAATCACTACACTAAAGCAGCGCATGAATGCTTCTCCAATCATCATATTGTAGTTTTGATTTTGAAACACAATTTCTGAAATTGAGATGGCGATCAACTCATACTGAAGAGGCATTGAACAATATGTCCATTATGAGATGGTGCATTCTGCCCCACCCATTCCATATGCTACCCAGAGCTCCACATTAAGTTGCAAAGGTTGCTTGGCACCAACTTCGTTAACACTATGTTAATAAGTGCGCTGGTGTCTATAATCTCGAAAATTTTGGTTTTTACAAAAATATCAGAATAATTATACTTAAAATAAGAAGAATTTTAGTTGTTTAATATGTATACATTTAAAGAATTCATTTTTCAAAAAGTGCATGATGCCAGCCTCAATCTGGGGACATTTCTTGAAGATCATCTCCACAGGGATGTCAACATTTGCCCATTCCAGTGAAATCACATTCAAAGAGGATCAGGGTTCATCCAATGAATTTTGCTCAAATATCTGACAACAAAGGGATTTTGGTTTTCTCAGCAGCCTCCCTTCACTGTGGCGCCCTTAGCTTGTGAGCGGTCCAGCACATGTACGTCATCATTAGTTTGTTGATATAGCAGCACGTTAGTGGGCTTGTGGGGTCCTATGTAGAGCAGCTCATTGGGTTCAGGCGGGAGATTTGAAGTCAAGGAAGCGTATTTAGATGGTCCCATCTTAACTCCATCTGATCTTTTCCCTGATCATACTGGTTCAACTGTATAATGTGGACCTTACACTTGGCAGGGCAGCTTACTGCGTAGTGTCCTTATTGACCACATTAATAGCGTGTTATTCCTAAAGTATCTCATCTCTGATGTCATTAAAAGGTCCAGTCAGGGGCTGGCAAAGGATTATAGGATGGCTGAGGGCGGGGTGGATAGTTATAGGATGGCTGTAGGTGGCCCAAATGATTATAAGTCAGCCGTGAATTGGCCAGCAGATTATAAGTCAGCCGTGGAGGCCTGCTCAAAGAAGGAGAGCCAGCAATAGCTCTTGATGGCTTCCAGTTTGAATTGGGTCGTCTGAACTCCACAGCCAATTGTCGCAAGTAATTAACAATTTTAAGTAAAGGCATATCATCTTGAAAGATGGAGTCATTGTGTTAAAAAGCTCACAGTGTGGTTTCACCGCTGCGTTCATTGATATTTCACTTCAGCCTCAAGTAACGTCTTCACCCCACAAGAACATGGGTTTCCAAAGTGAATCAATCAGAAAACTCCATCAGCATTTCATTCTACTGGAATCTGATCATCAAAAAGTCAGCTTCAGTTAATCCTTTTTTTCCACACCTCCAACAGGTGTAATACTGTGTTCTTGACTTCTTGGTAAGTAAATGAGCTGTCTACAAGTAGCAAGCGACCTTAATGGCACCTTCATCATTTAAAGTGGTTTTTAATGGTTTTGCCTTACAGAACCTGAAGCTTCTCCAATGGTGAATTTGAAGCATTTAATAAAATCATGCATATTTTCACCTTGATTGAATGAGGGCAGCTTATCACCTAAAGCGTTCTTGTTTTGCTCTGGGCTATGTGATCTGGAAGCAAGCTGAGTTGCCTCTTGTCTTACGGCCATGTGCCTATAAGGAGGTATATTTGGGTCGTGGGCAGAGCTCAATAAAGCGCAGGCTTCCAGAGGTAGTGGGCTCCTCAATAAGGATTATGGCGACTACCAGAAGGAGCTCACTAAGAGAACCATAGTAGGCATCTCTGGAGCCATCTCTATCTACAACCTGGATTGCCTCACTATCCTAACTAACAAAATGTTCCTCAACAATTTCAATCAACTTGCTCTGGTTGCACTGACAACGCCCTTCTTTGTCATCTAGTTTGTTTTATCAATTTCTCGTTGCAAATCTCAGCAGTATCCTTTTTCTGCGGCCAGTTTCCACTCAATGTTACGCAGGTGTTTGACTACATCATTAAGGCTTGCTTGCAGTTGGTAATTCTGGCTTCCAGATTCACAAGCCTAACAGGACGCATCATCAAGTTAGCTCATTAGAGAGGCTCATTTACAAAGTAACTCGTCTTTGGATTTACACAAAGTCTCAAAGCTGACCCTAAGATTAGCATATTCCACTGATTCAAAGAATGTGAGGGTTACAGGCCAGGCTTAGTTGACACTATTAAGGCCCTCTACTTGAGCAAACTGATCTAGTATTGTTCATAATTGGTTGACCCAAGGAGTGAGGTACCCAGAATTTTGGCAGTTCAGTGATTAATCCATTCCCCTGGAGCTGGATGATTTCAATGGCTACCAAATTTAAGTGGTCAGAGATACACCGCTCTAAGATAGTGACATGGTATTAGATACGCACTACAGTAGTATCAATTCACAACATCAGTTAGTTAACTCCTGCATAAAATTCTTAGTATTTCCGTCCAGCGTGGTGACATCCTTGGTCCATTCCAAATTAAGGTCTTGCAAGATTAACAGCTCCCGCATGATCTGCATTAGCTTTTGGTTCAACTGAGGCACCAACTGATCCATATAGCCATGTAAGTTTGCAAATAAAGTATGCACTTGGACAACTACCCCCTACCCTTCATGAACGCCTGATCTAGGCACTCCAGCAGAATGCAGTTGTCGTTCAGTTGAGCTTGCAAAACCGTATCATGTCACCAATCTCTATGTTGTGGCAGGCCAGAACTCTCAATAGTTTCTGGATTGATGGCTGCAAATAAGTGACTAGGTACTCTAACATGCCCTGAAATTGAGGTGTCACATGAGACCTGTTGTTAAAATTTATGGGTCTTGTTGATTGTTCTCAGCTAATAACCCCTATAAATGTATTAACTGCACAGGTTCGTTGTTTTGAAATTCTACACGTTGTCTGATAATAAATATATCGTCAATTGAAAACAGTATAAAGACTATTATCCTTAGTTGAATAGATCTTAGGGTTTGGTCAAACGCTTGACTAGTATTTCTCCTCGAAATACTCAAGATGTCCTCAATAGGAAATGTTCCCTTATACCACCTAACTTGATCCACGCTCAGATCCTCATTTACAGCTTCTCTCTGGTGACACACAGTTGGCAGCAATCCCAGCACTAGCTCAGCTTCTCTTCTTTGAATCCACGCTCAGATCCTTACTCTTTATCCTAAAGAGTCCACGATTAAAACACACAGCAATAATTTCCTTGAAGAAGAATCTAACTTGTAACGAATTCCGGTAATTACTATGATATTTAATCTGTAAGTTGCTGCTTTTTTACTAAGTGAATTCTTAGGGGAATTTATAGTGGGAATTCGGCACCCAACCTTCGGTTGGCACCTCATCATTGAAACAGCAGCCGTTGCCATTTAATTACCCATTGTTGTCTCATCAGCAATGGTCTTCCTAATCCTGACTAGGATTCCGTCATCAGACATCCTCAAGACATAAAACGGAAAGAGTCAGAAAACATGTCCCTGACATTTCCTCTCAATCCAAGTGAACCAATAATATTTAACAAGTGACCTGTTTAAGTAATGTGACTTGTTTCCCATTAAAGCGGTTGTAAACCAACTGATTGATTTGCTAGTTTCAGGCGGCATCACTTGCCTTGCAACTTGATCTTTAAATTCTCAATCAGTTGGTGATGAACCCCTACCAATCCCAATCAGTACACCTGATAGTTGATCATCAATCAACTATCAGATCCCCCATTTCATCAGCAACTCTGTCCAATAAGATCTTAAGCATTCACCCAGATTTATCCCTTACAGCTCTGAACCAGGCGAATTACCTAAAATCCCCCAAAAATTGTGAACCTGAAATCAGGGTCAACTGATATCCAATTCATTTTGCTATAGGTTTTATCTTTAGCAACGCCTGGTAATCTAGTCAGCTGGGAATATGGGCAAAAATCCCAACACCTGTGGTGGTAGCATCTAAATAGAACATAAACAGCTCATACCACTGATCTTGTCCTATTGATTAAAAAATCCTGCTCATGAAATTCTTTAAAGTATCTCTATCATAGAGGCTTTATCCTTAAAAAAGCCAAACCATAATATGATGTAGCCTTTCAGAGGTAACATCTATTGACCTTCTGTATTAGGTTTTCTCCAGATCTAGACATGTGGCCGACTGAAATTCCATCAAAGCATCACAGATCCAGACAAAGTGCTCACAGTAAAAAAAGCGGGTTCCTCATAAGAGGTTTTCATGGTCTCGCACTATACTTCTTTATGAACTCCACAAGGTCTTAAAAGAGGTAGTTGGAACTCAACATGACGCCAAATATGCTTGCTGCTTAAGTTGAATCATTGGGACCCCTTTAGTGATCAACACTGTTAGATTTTTACAGATAACGCCCCAGAGGGGTATGATCCAGCAGACAATTGCACAGGATCTTAACTCATTGATGCTACGGAAGAGCAATATGATAATCACCATTAATTAAATGAATATATTATATTCTAAAAATAGTAAAAACCCTCAATACAACGATTTTTATTTTTATGGCAGAGTCACACTACCACTTGTCTTTTTGATGTTGTACAAAATATCGGTTGCCCTGCATAGTTGCACTATGAACAAACTAACTAAAGAACCCTTCAATAACTCCTCATTGTTACTTTTATGCTTAGCCCTGAAGCCGCTTCAATGTACGTCCAACTCAACCAACTCAGCTCACTTAAATCCAAAATATCTAATTGATTTGTAATCATTCCTAGCATAATCATAAGTATTCCTCCTTTCCTTTATTACTCTAAGCTTCAGTTAACATTAACTTTTTTACTTCAATTACTATCAGAATTTGTTCTCAATACTCTCAGATCCAGCGGATTCTTCTTGCTCGCTAAGCTCATAGTGTTGAAACCACATAATTAGTTGGTCTGCCATGCCCAACTAATCAAGCACTTCTCTCAGCAACTATTGGAAGAAGTAATCTAGTTAATTTTCCAACAGGTAGACTATCACCTAATGTAAGGTTTCATACTTCAGGGTGTATTTCGATTTTTATAATATACACTCTATAAATACTATATCTAAGATGGAACATGATGGTGTGGTTTAAAATTCCCTCTTTTTGCTTTTTTCAAGGAGAACCCGAATATCAGAAATTTGAGTTGACAAAGAATTAGAACTGAAGTTGGAATGGTCTTTGGTATGGCTTTATTCTTCAAAAATGTCTGGAGAGAGGCGATGGCATAGCACTTTTGCTTTTTCAGGGTCTGATATTATGAAATATTCTGGATTAGGATACCTATTTATAATAACTATGAAAAAAGTCAAAATATATATAAAATCTTTAGGTGAGAAATACTATAATCTTTATTGGTTAAAGATTTTCAATATTTATAGGGTGCATAGTTGCTTTGTGACGGATAGAGCTTGAGTCATCTTCATTCAGAACTTTCAATTCTCATATAATATGAGGGTCAGGCTGAAGCCTTTCTCTTTGATTGTATTCAGGATTTTTAGCCTCCCATTTTGTGAGGGTGTCATGGAAGCAGATTGTGCAAAAGAGACTGACCTGCAAGTTGGGGTGCATGAACACCCAAAAATCAACCTAGAATGCTGGGGGCATAGCTGTCCATACGACCTGGTGATTGGCGGGAAGAAAAGTGTTTTGGGGAAGCGACTGATGACCGCCGCTATCACCATTCCTATATATAACTAAGCCATGGACCCCACGATGGCAGCAGATTCCGCCAAAGTTAGCTCCTTTAGGCCCACAGAGGGCCCCAAATTTGATGTGGTGCCACGTGTTGTTTAGCGCGTGGTGAGGTCATAGAGCCTCACCCAACGAGAAGAAATGGTCTTCAACAGCAAAGGTACCTCTTGACGCCAGATGCTGTCCAAAAATGGGGACATCCAAAAAGGCCACTAATTCTGTATCCTCATTTGAGAAGAGAAGGCAGCAATACAGTAATGAGGGCCATTAAGTCCCAGTCGTTAGGCAACTCTGGGAATATGGCACTTGGTAGTGGCAGCTGCAGAAAGTTGTAAAATTTATTTCTAGTTAATTGGTTAGAAGTGTAAATTTTTTTATTGATATTTTTTAAATTGACTATTAACTGGACCTGTGAGGGATGATTGTTTTAAGTACTGGAGGGATTAAGGGATAAATTGGTTTGCATGAATTGAGAGTAGCGTGATCAAAACCAATTCCAGCAGAATGAAATATAATAACTAACTTGACGCTGAATTGTTCGTCTGCTGGCTATCCAACTTCTGCTCAATTTTGACACTATATTCCCTCCAAGTGCAGTTCCGCTAGGAAGATGAGCATTCTTCATCCAGTGGGTGACTGGTTGCGCCCATGGCCAGGCCTCATAGGGGCAATCCCTAAAAGTATTGAATGGATTTTCATCCCTTTAATCCACTGGTTGAACCCCCTCCTTTGGTGGAAGGGAAACACCAGGCGGAGTGTTAAACCTGATCATACCATGACCAGCTCAATTCTGCCGCACCTCAAATCATCTAATTCTTCAGCCCCCTTGGAAGAACCTGAAGTTGTTGCCTGGTATAGATGCCCGCCATCTTCTCACTGGTGGCGGCCTCTTGACACTGCAACCTCCATGCACCCCCATAATTACTGTACCAGCTTTTGGGTGGTATAGTAGGGGAAAGGTACAACTTTGAGGGGGTACATCATTACTCACCTTTTCGTCCACCACATACGCCAAATTACCCAGGGTCATGAGAGGGATGGCGTCCTCCACACCCCCTTCTTTGTGCGGAACAAGAATTTTGTGCAGTTGAGGTGCAGGTGGCTCTCCTCTGGACTTACAGAGGGCGACTGCATGGAGACTACTGGTGATGAGATTGAGTCTAATCTCACGAAAATTCTTAATTCTATGTTATTGATATTTGTCTGATCAAGGGAAAGGGCTCATCTGTTGATGATCCATCTGATTCCGGAAGCTTTGACTAAAGACAGATGATCAAATGTTTTATTAGTATAATATTGAGATAGTTTAGGATGTTCTTTACAAACGCTGACATCACTCCCCTTTAAGATCCTGGTTGAAGGAGACATAAGGGTGAAGGAATTGGCAAAACATAGTTACCACTGCGCCTTGAACAACATCATCAATAGAGTATTTGAAGCCAGCCTTATACAGTACAAAGTAGTGTCCTAATCAGGGAGTGTCTAACTTATTTGGGCGCTCACCAGGGCGGTTATAGTAGGATATTGCAAATTATATAATATTGAATAAGGGGAGAGCTGGATGTTTGGAATTTTATTGGGTGGTTTCCCTGGTGGTAGAGATAATTCCCTGGGTGATGAACACTTGTAACCTGACTATCTCATTATCTAGTGCCCTCATTGTCAATTCAGAAGTGTTGGGAAAGGTGGAGTCTAATAAAGGATTGAATCTAATAGGAAGTTGGGACTCCCTAATGTAGAGGGCCTTAAATTAGGGACACTGATTACTCTGTGGTAGCTAATTTGATAGTCTAAAAGTGGATACCTTCTAGTGATTCCATCACATGGGGTCCGCGGCAGACATTTTGCTAAGATAACAGGATGCCATTTTCCCGCTTCACTGCACTTTTTGTTGAAGAGTTATAGTATGCAGTGAAATGGTGGATAATATTAAATAGTTTAGTTAATTTTTGGACAGCTTAAAAGATGAAATTTAGCCCATTGTCTGAGAGCAAAACTCTGGGGCACCCATGTTGGGTGAAATAGGATCAAAACAAAAACAAGGCGGTGTCCTTAGTGGTGGTGGCAAGTACTAAGATGGTCTCAACCTACTTGGTGAGATGGTAGATGTTCAGGATGATGTAGCAGTGACCATGGAGGCCCTCAGATAAAGTATCTACTTCAACTATGCTAATGATGCTAAACAGCGCAGATGGAGCATCAACTTCATGCTGGAAGCAATGGTTCAGCCGGTAATGTGTTCTGCAGGTCAAGCAAGTACCTAAAACCTCCTGGATAAGTACAAACATCTGATCCCAGTAAATTATTTCCTTAATCATTCTTGGGGTTTTTTGAATTCCCAGTGTCCGTCAAGGATAACTAAGTTCTTGATGATGGTTGTAGTTAAAGCTATATTCTGTGAACTTACTTATACAACATGCCATCTTGATTTTGAATGTTCTGGGTCATTAAGAGTAACGTCTTTACTGTTAGCTGGGGCTCTACTTCCCTATGTTTCAGTTGGCATATAAAGCATATAAGTAGTTTCCTCAGGCAATAATAAAATGAGGGTTATCATTCTGGTTGCCCGTCTGCATTTTGATGAGTTTTGCCTTCCTGATGCACTATAAAAAGTCATAGCTTTGAAGCTGGAAGGCCCACCTGGCCAATCAACCATTGGTATCTTTCATCCATTGAAGCACTTTAAGGAAGCGTGATCAGTGACAATAGTGTAATGGTCCCATATAAGTATAGTTGGAAATGCTTGCCATGTGTCATGGAAACGGCAGAAGAAGTTTAGACCGGCCTGCCAGTTGGGATGTGTGAACACCAAATAGCAAGCCAGAATGCCAGAGGCATTGCTGACTGTACGACTTGATATGGAGCCAGGAAATGTGATACCACAAAGTGGTGGTGTAACAACAGGGTAAGGAGTGTCCTAACGGCAAACCACACTGAACCCATTCCCAACTCAGTGGTTCTAACTGCAGGAGGTGGGATTACTGGGACAGTCTCAACGAGATTCTAAGTTTGAGAGGCCAACTCATTGGGGGTGATAGGGAGATGGGTTATCTCTATCCATTGTTGTACATAGGGCCATAAAATCCCCATGTATTGTTGTTGGAAATTCATAAGAGCGGGGTTGTAAGACCAAGAGTGTCTGACTGGCTGGGCCCAATTGATGATAGAGGGAGCCATGGTAAACAAAAGAATTGGTAAAGCCCACCCAGAGTGCGGGGAGATGGGCCACCAGGGAAATGCCATCTGGGATGCGGTTTGAATGGGAATTAAAAAATTTGATTTTTTAGCAAAAATTTATTGGGAAAGGAAAGTAAGAAAATGGACCAACAATTTTCTCAGTGCCATGCAACTGATTAAGTAGTGGTCAATTGGGTAGTGACAGGATGGGGTTGGGACCCAACAAATTTGGCCTGACCGGTGCATTGTTCAGGAATGGGGGGGTTTATTCTTTGGGAACTGACATCGCAAAATTTGGCGGTGGGCCAAGTCTCTGTCAGTTTGACCTGAAACATCTGAACCAAGGCTCAACTACATTTCTGACAATTAGCATGACAGCATTTGGCTCGATGGGTGACAGGAATCACCCAAGGCCATCCCTTATAGGGATGGGTCCATTTGGTTGGGAACAGGTTCAGGACAGCCAAACCACCCATGCTCGGTCATTTAACAACCTGTTTGGTCAACAGAAGCACATTGGGCGCAACACCTGAATTACTATTCGAGGGCTTTGAACCCTCATCAATAGTGCCCAATATTTGTTCAACTGGTCTGGAAATTGAATTGGAACCGTCAGGCGATCTGACCAATATCTCATTCTTCATGCTTTTAAAGTCATTCAAATTTTGGGCATTAGCCAGATTGCTGGCCAAATTAGATCTGACCAATTTCAATTTGGTAATCTCAGCACAGATTTCACTAATTCCCCGCAACAGTTCTGCCAAGGTAAGTGTGGGTATTGGAGGTGGGATCTGAAGCGGATGAGCTGTTACCCATCACTCATCTACTATTTGAGCGAGGTCGCCTTGAATGATGAGAGGTACCGCCATCCTCTTTGGTGTTTTTTATTTGGGAATGGGAAGATGGCCCAATTGAGAGCCAAAGGACATTCCCCAAGACTTACAACATGCGAGCAAAACAGCTAAGCATTCAAATTTGGTGGTGCTTTAATTCTGTTAAGTTTTTGTTAGGATATGCTAAAATAGCCATGTGTCATACTTGGTGTTCTTCCAGTTGGGCTAGGATTACACTTATGGTTAAAATCACTGGCATCAGTAAATAACACAAAATTTGGTTGAAGTTCAGATGTATTAATACATTTTGAGAGATTAGTGCGGTCCTGAGTAGATTATAATCCTGGTCAGTTCTAAATTCCACTCAAAAGGAACGCTCTTGTGATGCAAATACACCGAGGGTTCAGCCAGGTTAGCAAACCATAGTATCAATTGGCACTAGTATCCTACCATGCCTAGAACACTTTTATTTCCCAAAGGCTTTGATGCGGCGTCATCTTTTCTATGAGCAACGACCTTGTCTGGTAGAGGCTGAATTTCTCGTTTAGTGCTTTTGTGCCATATAAATTCATTTACAATTGGAAGAATGAGCATCTATTGGGCTTGAAATTCAAGGTTGCTCCTTGGAGGAGGTAAAACTCAGTAGAGGTAATCTAGGTGCCCGCTGAAAGTTTGGAAAGATGCTAATATTGTCAAGGTAAAATAGGACGCAGGACATCCCAAATCACCTAAAAGCCTATCCATAGCTCGCTGGAAGGTGGCAGGAGCATTACATAGCTCCTGTCTCATTTGAGTTAATTTAACAGCCCTTCATTTGCAATAAGGGCGCACTTGCACGATCCTTAGGAGCCAATTTGATCTTACAGTGCCCGCTGGTAAGATCCATTGCAGAAAATTATGAGCCCCACTAGGAGCTGAAATGAATTATTGATTCAAGGGAAGGGTATCTATATATTTGAATTACTGCATTAAGCTTAAGTTAATCCATGATGAAACAATGTCTCCTATCCTTTTTCAAACAAGCAGAAGTCGGGATGTCCAAGGAATTTGTGAGGGTATCAACAACCCTGAAGTTAAAAGCTCCTTGAGTTTGGTGGTGACCTAGGCCTCTTCAACATTGCTTTTTCATTTGGGGCTCTAACATATGGGTGAGGCGTTCTCACATCTCTACAAAATGCACAACTCCCTCCATCTTGGCAAAACCACACGTGGACATGGAGAAAAGGTAAGATATTACTTCAAAATCTTATAAACCTTCTACTTTTATTCTGGGGTAAGATCTTCTCCTTAGTAGGTGGTTACTAGAGCTACAGTGGAAATTCTTATAAACTAAAGTCACAGAGGCTTCCAAAACCATTGACGCAGCTGATGTCGTTAACTGATACTAAGCATAGATAGGCAATAGGAGTATTTGTGCCAATGGTTCATGCTTTAAAAGTCAGGTTTTCCAACAATGCAGAAATGTAGCAAGAGTATGCGGGGTTGAATATATCCAAGTAGGTTAAGATCTCCTCTGCGGATGGCTTATCAGCTCTGTAAATTTCCAGCAGGCTCTCAAGTAGTACATTCACATGAATTCTGGTGTCCACTAAAACTGTGATCTGTAGGTTTTACCTTGGTCTCTGAAGAATAAATATGCATCCCTTCCCTCCCATCCACTACATAGGGGGTAGTTTCACGCATGTGACTCAAACGTGGTAATCAAGGTGATCAATCTGAAATTGTTTTCCAACGGACAGGTATGAGTCTTAACGCGTTCCTTGCCATCATTAGATGTATCAAACGCCAAGGGTATTTAGGTACCAATCAAGAATATAAATCCTTACATGTAATGAAATGATGGCATCATATTCTTTGAGAAACTGGGTTCATAGCAATAAATCATAGCTAGGGTTGTCCAGGGCTAGGGATGAGGCGTTTAACATGTTTATTACAAACTATAGGGGAGTGTAGAGTAAACTCCTATGAAGTTGACTCATTGAGACCTGGTGGTGCCATATTTGATGTAATGGGGTAGATCTGCAACAATCATAATTTACTTTATTAATTTTGATGAGATTGCATTAAGTGAAAAACTACTATCTATCATGGCGAGAACAAAAATTTAATGAACCTTAATCCCAACATGAGTGACTAGACTATCTAATTAATGCATAAGGGTGAGAAATCCCTGCAACTCATCAAAAGAATAAGAAGAAAAAGTAGTTTATCATTGATAGTGTTCAACCTGTGGTTCCAGGATTCTTCAATAGTGACCTATTCAGGGCTTTCAGTCATGTATAGAGGCATGATAGGAGAAGTATTGGAACGAAAAGCCTCTGTCTAAATGTTAATTTTTCTATTCCTGACAGTTCACGTTCTGTCTCTTCTATCTGACATTTATAGCAGCCCTCCTTGGTAATTTAGCCGCGCTTACAGTAAGTGCAAGTGGATAATTTTTTGTTTTCTTAAGAAACCCTCTGGGAATAGCTGAAACTTAAAATGTAGAGGGGTACTTGTTCAGAGAGGCCACAAGGATCTCATTGAGCGCCTCTTTGATGTCAAAAAAATTGTAAAGTTTGCTTAGTTCCTATCATATAAAGTTGAATTTTGGGCCAATATCTGAGCACAGAAAAGATAGCGTTGATAGCGTCATATAAAGAGGTTTGATTAGTAGTAGCCAGAGGTCGCGCACTAGAATAAAAATGGCATAAGAAATCATAAGGGCTTTCTCCTTTAAGGTAAATGATCATAAAACTTGTTTTTGACTTGAGGGAATGAGCAGAGCCGAATACCTGTATGAGAGCAGTCTAAACCTGGGCTCAGGTCTGTAATGCACTAAGGTAGGGGTCATGATCTCACGAACTTACCCACATAAGCTAGGGTGGGTATGATTGACCTTTTGGCGATTGGTAGCCTCTTCCATGGCACTCTCAAAAGAGATTAAAAATAACATAATGCTTTCTTGGCCTGGAATGAATCATTCCTTGAGCTAGGCTTAAAAAGCTGACCTGACTTGTGTGGAGAGGGAATGGATACCAGTATTATTAACCTGGATAGGCTCAGTAGACATTAACTTGGCATATGTGCAAGGGACCTGCTGGCTGATTTGTTGTCAAATATTCTCTAAATCATCCTAAAACTCTTTTAGCAATGAATAAAGGTGGTGGCGTCAGCCTTCTGTATAACCTGAGATTTTAGGTCTAAAATCTAAGACTCACAGAAATTGACGTGAGGATCCAAATTTTTGTATTTGTGTATCGATTTGTTAAGACGTTTGTCTAAAGTATCATGAACTCTTATAAGATTTCATAATAAAGTTGAGTGTGCCTAAGGTAATGGCAGGATTAGTGGTGTTTTCATTAAGGTGAACTCCAAAGCCTCAAGTGATGCTTTCAATTTGTTCTGAAGATCCTCTAACGTATTGAGCTTTTTCACCACGCCTGGGGTCCTAAGAGCCTTCAGCTGGTAAAGCAGGTGACTCAGGGTACCAGAGATGTCATGGGGCACTCTGTAGCCTGATTATCCCTAATCCCCTTCAGGGCCTCTTAAACATTTGGGACCTTTGGGGCCTTATGGCCCCATGGTACTCAGGTGATGGAGTCATTTCAGCGCTAAAGCTGATCGACCCAAACTTCTAAGTGGCTTAATTATTGCACCAAGATGGATGACAAAGTTTGGTTTTGGGTGGCCACATTTGAAGTGGCATTGTGGACATACTCATGTACCTTGGAGACTACACTCTGCAGTCGCTGGGTAAGGTGGGTTTTATGTACTAGAGATCCCAGGGTCTAACAAGACTATTTGACTCTGTCATCATTAATGAGGCGTCTGTTGTCCAAATAGCTTTCCAATTGTCTTGGACATATGTGGAGGTAATTTTGTAAAATTCGATCAGGTTAGAGTTAAGGCTTTGTACTAGTCTAGGCTGCTGAGCCGTAGAGTCTTCACATAAAGGAAGGGGACATCAGAAGCTCAGTACGGCTAGAGCGGGTTTTGGCAGAATATATCTCATAAAGTAGATTCTAAATGGTATTAGCTAGGTTGTTCGTTTGGAAGTAGAACTTACTGTGGTTCAGCATGAGAAGGTTGAACACAAAGGCATCCCAGAATTCTAGGTTCTTAGGTCAAATTGGTTGCACCTCAAATTGGGAAGCTTAACCCATCAAGTAATGCTTCTCTCCCATTGGGGGGAAAGGGACCGTTATTAGTGCTTTCTTCCATGTTTTGTGATCATCGCTTTCACTGGTTACAGCTCAAGGTACTCTGTAATGAGAACCAGGTTTCAGCTATTAGTGTGGAAAAACTTAACATCAAAAATTTGGGGTGAACAAAGCAGTAGTAACAGAAGCTGTTATGGTCTTTGAGATAATTTAATTTTTTGGGATTGCTGGAGAGGGGCGATGGAGTAGCATTTTTGCTTCAAGGTCTGATATTATGCACTATCGTGGGTTACAGTATTATTTATATTAACTTTGCGAAAAGAGAAAATAGGTATAAATTTGTTAAGGCAGGTATACAATCATCTTCAATGGCTAAAGCTTTTCAATATATATAGGGTTCCAAGTTGCCTTGTGGTGGATGGTGCTCTTGAGTCCTCATTATTCAGGATCTTCATTTCTCATCCAGTATGAGAGTCAAGCTGCTGCATTTCTATCTGATTGGCTTCAGGAATTTCAGCCTCCCATTGTTCACGGGGTCCAGATGGCAGCTGCTGGCATTGGGATAGAGTCTCATCTCATGACGATTCTTAAATCTTCTTTATCTAATTTTCGCCAAGTTAAGAGCAAGGGTTCATTTGATAATGAACTATTTGATTCCAGAAGGCTCACTCTGGTGGAGGATGATCAAAAGTTTATCAGTCTAATTATAAAATAATTTAAGCTATTCATTAATATGAATGCTGACACTCCCACAAGATATATCTAACTTACTTTCTATTACCATTTTAACATATTCTGTAGTTGTTTTCTTAAATTATGAACGTTTAAAAATAAACAAAAATTTATTTTTCAAATTGTAGAAATTTTAAATTTTAAATTTTAATTTTTATTTAAGGCACACCAACCAGGGAATAAAAATTACCTATACTCAATGATCAAAAGAACTGAACAAAAGAATTGAACAATTAAAACCAAAAACCAACCAAAATAAAAAAACCAAAATAAAATACAATCAGGCGGGTAGCAGAATACCGCTAACCCACCATGGATGATGGTGAGGGGGGTCGGGCAGTGCTTCTACAGACATATTTGGCTGGTCATCCTCATTGAAGATGTAAAAACGGATAAAAGAGGAGAGCCAGGGTGTGGGGGCATCAGCATGGTGGTGTTATAGGTGGACGAAAAGTTGGTTACCCTCCTCAAGATCAGCATGGTATACAGCTTTAACAAATTCTGCTACTTGGTGTTCAGCTTGAATTGGGCCTCAGGAAGTTTAAAAATTTGGTAAGACTTTGTCAGGTGACGCTTTCAGATGGGTCAATATCTGGTAACTGTGCTACATGCATGACCGCACTAGTTGCTTCGTGGCCAATTTTGGAATCCCCTCCTGTGCTGTTTTGAGGAAATCAGGAGGGAACTTGACTATGCTCAGCTCCTGGTGGAATTGAGAAATGGATTGGGCCAGCACTTTGTGTAGGATTGGGCAATGGGTGAGGCCACCACTGCTAAGGCGAGTTGTTGGTCACTTTGGTAGGGGATGGCATTGGGTTTAGGAATGAAAGCTTAGGGGATGGGGATTTGTCAAAATCAGAGTTGTGAAATTTGGCCTTAACACAATCAAGTGGGCTGAGAGGTTCACTGGAGTCCTCATCGGTGACAATATTACATGATTTGTCAATCTTAGCTAATAATTCCAATGGATTTTGGTTCACATGAATAGTGGATGGAGATTTTGTGTGAGCAAAAGTCAAATGAGCTGCTTGAGTTTGAATGGTGGTCTAGGCTTGGTTCTGATTGGTGTGGGTGAAATTGGTTAAATAGTGTGGGTGGGTTTGGTGGAGGCCAATTTCTTACTCTGGCCCATCAAATAAAAACTTTGAGTGTGAGGGGGCAACAAAACGCCCCATTTTGGAATCCGCCAAATATGGCTCAGAGGCCACACCAGAGGAAGTGGCTTGGGGGCAGGATTTTTGGAATGGTCAAGTCCAAAACAGAGGGGACAAATTTGGCGAACATTATCCACCCTAGCCCAAAAAAATTCTTCTGGCGCCATGGCAATATGAGCATGGGGGGATTTGTTGGGCTATGGCAGGGTGGTGTGGGATTATGGTGGCAGTGGCGCGAGGTGCAGCA
Organism: Massospora cicadina; assembly: GCA_022478985.1. Taxonomy (NCBI): domain Eukaryota; kingdom Fungi; phylum Entomophthoromycota; class Entomophthoromycetes; order Entomophthorales; family Entomophthoraceae; genus Massospora; species Massospora cicadina. The sequence goes on from JAKSZP010013137.1 coordinate 311,714, forward strand.
AGGCGCTCTGCTCCAGAAGGAATGGCGAAGACAAGGTTGGGCCGTGTCCCATACTCCAGAAGCCCCGCCATTAATTGATCATATGATAATTGGGGTGGTAGGTGAGATGGGAGGGATGTGAAGGACACCACCAATGTGGTGTCTGAAGGAAGGCGAGTTCAGGTGGTAGGAATAGGAGTGTTTTTGTAATTTTATGGGAGTAGAAGCCACTTTAGCATCCTCCTCCATTTGGAAGCCAACATCAAAATAGCCCTTAAATGGACATAAATTGATAAAGCCAGCTGGTGCAAATGCAGCTGTGACTTTTTTTATAATTACCTTGCAGCATATGAGAACAAAAGCCCGTAGTTGACTCTAAGGAAAAATCTTTTGTTGGAACGAGGTAGGGCGAAAGGATGGGGCAAGAAGGGTAGACGCACGCCAGGTGGAGCACTAAGTCCCATGGGTGGACAAAAAGGCCTGAAGAAGATTGTGGACTATTTGGCCAGTGCAAATATGTTTTCTCCAAAGGGCGGAAAACGCTAGGCGGTGGAGCACTGCTACCCCACATTGGAGCAGCAGGCGGTGGATCCACAGACATTTTTTGGGAAATGGTTGTGGCCAGACGGCAGTGAAAACTAAAAGTTTTTTCTTAATAAATTTTCTTGAAGTGAGATTGAGCGGAAAGAATACCTTTCCATTTCACAAATTGTTTACTTTCATTTTTAATGTTTTGTCTTTAACTATTTTGAAAACTTGCTAGAAACCACTAAAGCCTCATTTGGGACATACAAAAATTTTTCAGATGAATGTCTGGTTTTATAAAACAATTTACCTTATAGTGAAGTGCCAGGGCTGTAAAGACTTTAGGCTCAGCTATTATCCTAGTCATGGGCATGCATCCTTTTAGTATAAAAAAGCTCAAATCCCAAGGCTCTTCCCCTCACCCCAAATTCTGACCTAGCGAATACCATGTATGAGAGATGGGTGGCTGATGTCCCACTCTGCTTGTCATGTGCCTTTCTCCCATCTAATCCTCATACCAAACTCATCCAAGTCTCAAAATCTTCAGGTTATTATATAGAAAATCAATTGATATGTGAAGATTCTGGAAAATTAAGGACCTCTATACCATAATCTTTATACCCTGTCCTCAACAGGGGGCTTTTCCAAAAGTCAATATAGATGGCTAAACTTACCTAACAAGCCAAATTCAAGAAAGAAGTCAAGGAGAAAAGGTCAGAAACAGAGATCAAACCTGTCACTAAATTACAAAATGTATACACTTTTTTAAAAAAGTGGAACTATAAAAATCAATATAAGAATAGCGTGGAAATTTTTCTAGCATTGGCGCTACTGTAAACAAGTTGAAGCAATGATTCTCAATAAAGTGGAGTGGGAAACTGGTGTTCAGACCATTGATTATGTTATATGAAATTGGTAATTGTTCTTTTTTTACAAAATCAGCCTAGAAACCCACCTTCCCATAACAATATAAACCCAGCACCCTGATAGTGTAGGTTTTTAAGTTAATTGTATTACTTTCCCATATTAAATTACGCATTCTAAATTTTCTGAATCTCCTCTAATCTAGATATATAGTTTAAACAGTTAGTATGCTTAAAGAAGGATATTAAAGTGTAATGTCCTTTAACATATTGAGTAAAGCAGCTTGAAAAAAGGTAAAACAACCCCTCCTCACCATCACCTGCGCTGAAAATCCATCCCTCTTATCTCAATCCTCTGGATCAATCCCTCAAGGAAGAGTGTCACCTGGAAGTCTAGAGTTACTGTTGGGGGTGTACAAACACCCATAACAACATACAGATTTCTCTTTACTCACCCTCGACTTAACATAGTAAACTGACCCTTATTTAAAAAGGTGAGCTGAAGTGCAAAATTATAGAACTATATGTCCAATTGATAAATCTGTTACCACAAAAATGACTGCTTTACCACCTTAGTGCTAAAAAATATATTTTGGGTAATATAGAACCTTATAGTTCTGAGGATTCTCCATACCAAGTAAAGTCATCTCCCAAGAACCATTGGGAATGGTTCAATCACTATCAAATCTGTGTTTTCAGCAATCTCAATTTATCACATCTTTCTGGTGCACTGGGCTGAAGAAAAGCGGTGTGACCCAGTATATGTGGATCTCTCTAATGTATGGCTTTTACTAACCCTGAAATCTGATTTTCCTCCCCTTTAATATGCTAGGGTACTTACTATGTCCACTCAGTTTATAAACAGGTACACTAAGGTGTGGAAGTGTCCAAGGCTATGAAGTCAGAATCCAAGTTTTAGCTCCTCAATAACTGTATAAATCTGATTGTACTTACTTCTTGTTTCTTATGCATATAAAGGTAGGACAGCTCAAGTTCAAAGCCACAGCCCTTTTAGATACTGGAGTTACTAAAATGCACTGCTTTGAAAATTTTAAAAGCACTGTATCTTGAAGATATCTGGGTGCCCTTGTAATGAGAGCATCTAGTATCCCCTATGCTCACACTTACTTTGTGCAAACTGTTGCTGTTTATTGCCATGAGTATGCATTTGTGACAAACTTCAAAACCATTCCAAATTTATTATACTCTGATTTTAGTGTTTGGATGATGTCGCTGCCAGTCAGTGATAATTGACTTAGAGCGGAACATGTTAGACTTTACCTCTAACTCTATTCAGGTAAAGTATCCCTCTTTCTAGATCAGTGACTGGGAATCCAGTGGTGGCAACAGTGTAATACTCATAAACCAATGTGTACCTGGGTTATCTACTTTGCCACATATTATTGATCCATGTAAATCAGTTTTGGACATTGCAAGAGCTTATCTGCTGTCTAGTCACTCTGAACTTTGATCTGAATTTCAAGATGACTTTTGACCTCATCAATTTTAACTGCCCTTTATATTACTACAAAGCTGAAGAAGATCAGAGCTTAAAACCTGGATTGACGACATGATGACAAAGGCGTGCATGATAAAGAAAACATCACCCATGTCATCATCAGTAGTTTTTGCACAAAAAACCTGATGGAAATTAGGACCCTGTGTGTACTATGGCACATGACAATGTCATTGTCCCTTATCTTTATCCCCTTCCCTTGTAAGCTGACATTTTACCAATCAATCTCCAAGATGAAGTTCTTCTCTAAACTTAACCTTGTTATTGCGTTTAATCAGATGCAGTTGAAGCCTTGTCAGGAATGGCTGACTACAATAAAGACGTGGTATTACATTTATCAGTTCAAGTTAATTCCCTTTGGCTTGAAAAATGCTCCTGCAGTTTCTTAGCGCCGCAATGATGACGCTTTGGGGATTTCAGGTTCTACTGCGCAGTTGCCTACAAAAATGATGTTTTGATCCACTCCCCATGGCATACCAGTATGATAAAAATTTGGTGATTTTTAGGATGCAATGGATCAAATCCAAGATGGTTTTATTTTGATTTAGTGCCCCAAAGCGTCTAGTGAGTTTATTAGTCCTCAAGGGTCATAAAAGCTATAATAGGACTAAGAAAAAGATAAATCATATTCTATTAGATAAGACCTTAAGGTAGTTATAGTACCTCAAGGCTAAAAGTGAGGAGAGAGCGAGGCTTTAGGATAGGCGGAAAGTAGATAAGCTAAAGATAAAAATAAATAGAAAATAGATAGATACTAAGGGATAGGTAGTGATTGAGTACCTAGCATAGTAAAACTGTCATCTTAGGATGCTAATTCAGCAATAATAATGAATTTGTAATTATAAATAAATAATGGTTGATATTCAATAACTTAAGTCATTAAAAAATCGCAGAGCTTTGAATTAACTATCAAAATCAATACCTGACATATTTAGATTAGTAGTATGTTTAAATAAAAAATCTTATTGAGAATGATCCCCAAAACTTTGAGATAGCTCACCCAAGTTTATGAAGAGCATATATCGACATTTCTTAATAATTTAAATGTTAAAGAATTAAACCCCTAGTAAGAGGCTTCACCCATAAAAGGGTGAATCCTGACAGAACCCCCTCCAAGCCTTGGCTAGGGTAAAAATCCAAAGCGGGGGTTATCAGATCTTCAAGGCGTAGTTTGGCATGGACACCAGAGGCAATTAAGTTTCAGGTGTCCACGAATTTGAAAAAATAAACTGAGATTAAAAGAAAAGCAAATGTTGTGTGGGCCAAAAGGTAGTTGATGCAAATACAACGGAAAGATCTGGTAAGAGACATCAGGGATTCGCCCCTGGCATTAGGCATTGGCCTCAAAAAGGTTATCAGCAGGGTAGCCAGCATCAGGAAGAGCTCCCAGAAAGATCATCAGCAGTGCATCCAGCATCGGGAAGAGGTCCTGGAAGGATCGTCAGCTTCATTTGCTGGTAATAACATAGGCAGCCTAAAGCAACTGACTGTCTTGGCCTACTTAAAATCATTGGAGTTAATTGATAGTAGTGCGTTGTGGGTTATCCTCAGAATTGAGTCGCTGGTAACCCTTGAATATATTGAGTATTGGCCCAGGAGCTTGGATTTAGCTATTAAACTTAGCAATAAAAATAATTTATTATATTAGGCATAATATGATAAATATCTGTTAGTCTATCCTCAACATTAGTTGCTGGTTGACCATTATACAGGAGAACATCAGGGATTAGCCCTGGCAAATTAATTAACGATCAGATGGTGTTGTTACACTCAATCCTACATTGAGTTTCAGGGTGCCTTTTATTATTTTTGCGCCTTATGCTGTCAGCGCCTGGTCAGAGGTGATCCCTTGTTCATCGTGGTCAGGAACGCTTTTTTTGGGAGCAAGCAGGGGCCAAGGTAGGTCACGCTGGGCTTTTGATGCTCAAGGTAGTTCATCTTAGTTCTTGAGGTTCAGGGTAGGCTCTAGGCTGGAGGCCTAAGAAATAATCGCTCTCCTCCTTCCTGGGTTGTAGTCAGCATGGGGAGCTTGGAGGCACCTGTTAGGGAGCACCATATTTCAGGACGCGGTGGATCAAATCCTAACAAGTCCTATAACGATTCAGGGCCTCAAAGCACCCAATTAGTAGTTTTTAAGGGCTAAAAAAGCTACAATAGGACTATGAGTTAAAGTAAAACAATAATTTTTGGTCAAAGCATCGAGGTATTTATAGTACCTCAAGGTTAAAAATGAGGAGAGCGAGGATCTAGAATAGGCGGAAAGTAGATAGCTAAAGGTAGAAATAAGTAGAAAGTAGATATAATACTAAGAGATTAGTAGCAAAGAGTACTATTTTTCTAGCACTAGTGGTGCCCAACCCAAAAAGGGGAGCCTCCAAGCACTTTTTTTGTAAATGGGCCAAACAAAGTAATTATCATAAATAAAAATTCCTAATATGGCACCACAGCTAACACCCTAGGAAGCCATATCAGATTTTGAGGAAGCTTTGGGGTAACTTTTGTCTGGCGCCTACTTTAGCTGGCAGACCATGGCAGATAACATTGGGGTAGGAGCATCAATGACATGTGGCACAAGGAGGTATAGTTGTGGGTTTTCCTCATTAATAAGGCTGGCAGTGTCCATTGCCTCAATGTATTGAGCAAGTTGATGTCCAGCGAAAGTGATGAGAACAGACACACAAGTGAATAACTTGATGCATCACCAAGTTTCAGGATAAGTGGGGTCAAAAGAGAAGTTTTTGCTGCATCAATATAAGAATGTCTTGCACCAAAAGCAAACTCCTCATGTGAATACTTCGCATCTTCCTCAAAATCATGGGAAAATTGAGTTAAATATCCTCAACAAGGGGCTCCATCGCTCCATGAAGATGCAGGCGAAGTAGGGTGTTAGCAGGGGCAGCTTCAGCCTTGACTGCCAGTAGCAATAGATTACCCAACTTAGTAAAACGGTTAGTTTAGGATGCTAATACAATAGTAATGAATTCATAATTATAAATGCATAATAATTTAATTATCTTCAGCATAAGTTTCCAGAAATTTCAGGTTTTTGAATTAATTATTTTGATCAATCACCAACATATCTAGACAAATAAAATATTTGAACACTATTAATTCTCATTAAGAATAATCCCAGAAACTTCAAGATAGTTCACTCAAGCTAATGAGGAGTATATCTCGGCTTTTTTTAATAAACTAAATGTTAAAGTCTCAAACACTAGTCTGAGGCTCTACCCATAAGAGCTTAATCCCAAAAGTGATGATGGTTCCAGCCCTCTACAAAGCTGGGTAAGATGTAAAACCATCTAGATATGAGTTTACAATAATGAAATGTATTTCCTTGAGAATCTAGTACTGAAAGATAGTCATGCAACTGCATCTTCAAAACTAGAGACCATTCGCTCTTGGATTACCTCTGTGGCGCAGAAGCATATAATTAGTTTTTATGGATCTGTTACCTTTCTTAAAAGATTCTCCTCAGCTACTTCTGAGTTAACATCCACATTACACCCCCTTAATAGTATAAATTCCTTTTGTTTGGACTCCAGAGTTCCCTGTAAGCATTTGATGCAATAATGGAAGTTATCATTACATCTCCTGTTTTACAACAAGATGGTGGAGGTAAGCTCTTTACTACAGCTTGCGACCTTTCATGAACAGAAGTTGGTTTTTTACTTCTACAAAAACATGAGAGGCGAGAACATCTAGTTGCTTCTATTTATTCAAAGCAAGCTGACCAGGGGATGGACATTACCAAAAGAAAGAAAGTAAATATTGACATGAAACCTGAGCAGGGTAAACTTCATCTTAGAAAGTTTTTCCACCTCCAGATCAGGACTCAGATTTTTCTGGTTACATCATGGGTAAGGTTTTCGTGTTATTAGACCTACTAACCGCCAATAGCTTCCTTTGGCTGGCACCCCAATCAATGCGCAAAGGGCAGAAATCAAACCTGAAACCTTCAGATTGGTAGCCATACACCCTACCAACTCGCCTTCCACCCCCTAAATTCTAGTAGCTTAATTTCAGATGTTTTATTATAATTGATCGCTCTTGGGATATATATATTAAAAGCTAGACGCAGTTGGTGGTCATTGATGCATTGGCTGTACCTGATGCCATGCGCTAAGATTTTAAGGCTTTTGAGCACAGATCACAATTCTCTTAAAAACCATCACAAACCTTAAAAGCTATCTCATAGACAGACTAGAACTCACTGTGATATTATAAACTTTATTCTTAGATATTAACTTGTCTAAGGGGCTGCTCATCTTCTACCAGATATCTTAAGTCATAATCTGCTGATGAACCCACATTTAGATTTGACTATGATTTATTTATTACAATTACTCAAGAAAATGATCATGACACCTACACCTCCAGCCATTGACACGGTGGTTCCCTACACAAAGCCCAAAACCCAATCTTATGGTTCCAAATCCACTATTTCTCCAGCTCCTTCATCTGATCCAGCTTTTGAGATTACTCCATCTGATATAGTTTTAAAAACCCTAAAGGATAAAGCCGCTCCCCTTGGTGGTGCTTTATCTTCCCAGTCCTCAGATCCTAAGATTCATGACTTCCTTTCAAAGATTTATGTGGATAAGGTCCCATTTGGATGATATTACCAAAAGGATAGAGCAACTTTATTTTTGAGATAAAGTCTTAATTTTCTGGTCTACATTCTCATGTCACAAGAAGCATCATAATCCCCCTATAATGGGGCATCATGGTGTGAAGAAATGCATTAACTTTTTTCAAATGTGGGTACAATTGGAATGGTTTCACAAGGGATGTCCTTGCGTGTATAGAGGGGTGTTTTAAGTGTGCCAATTAAAACCAAAATGATTATGACAGAATGGTCTTCTACACCACTTCCACCAAGAAAAAGGTTATGGGCCTCAATTCCAATGGATTTATAGTAGGGGTCACAACATCACAGGGGCATGATTTGGTCATGGTAGTGGTGAATCACTTTACAAATTATGCCATCTTTATTCCCTGAATGAAATCTGTTGAAATTAAAGTGGAGGCATTGGATTTCAAGCGCACAGGTCAATACACAAAAACAAAAGTACTGTTTGGATACAGTAACCTTGGCCCAAAATTAACAAAAGATACTGTAGTTACAGCAATAGGGTTTTTTTATTTATCCATAAGAGATTACACTGTAAATCTTATACTGAAGTGAACCCCATGTTCGCTCAAGTAATTCTCTTGATAGGCTCTCACAGCTTCCTCAGAAAAAGATCCCATTGAAATTGGCAATTCTCTTCAGAAATGCTCCCTCTACTAGAGTTATCATTGGTGCTTTCCATAATTACTAAGCAGCACTCCAGAATGTTATACTATAATCGTAATATCCAAAAACTGGTCTAAGGAAGCAAAAAACTAGGGCCCAGACCATTTCTATAAAAAGATGTAATAATCCAGATGTAATTAAATTAATCAGCAATGGCCATAATAGATTTAAGGATCTTTTTTTTTAACACTAGGTGGTCCCAACCTAAAGGGGGATACATCGATCTTTAAATAATCACGCCTGAGCTCCTAAGAGCTTGAGGCGAAGGCAGGGGTAAGCAGAGGTGTCGAGAAAGGGTGGGGGAAAGCTTTGCCAGAGCCAGGTGTCCACTTGAACTGACCTATTGGCCCATGACAACATGGTAAATACTCTCAGAGACATCTCGAAAAGAACCTGAAAGTGAGTGATCATATGAGGCAACGTCCACAGAGTGGAGTCAAAAGTGGCGCGAAGATATGAATTATGAATAGTACATATCACTACACTAAATGCCAGGACCCTTAATGATTGGGAGCAATTGGGGAGTGAAAGTTTGAACATGAAGTCCTGAACTGGGTGCGCTACCCAGTGTTCTACTCGCAGGAGTTTGCGAACCTTGCTCCAGAAAGGGGCTATGAGGGGGCAAGTAAAGAAGCGGTGGAGATGGGTGTCTGTCAGCTCTGCACATTGTGGGCAACCCTTGTGCTGGAAGGTGGGACCAGTTCGATCCCCTGTCCTGTATGAGCAGTGTAGAAAACGCCACAGTGTAATTGACACTTTTGCTGAGAGAATAGGATGGGTAACTTCCTTCCAGAGCGCCTTAATATCACATTCCACAGCGGGGGGTAAAGGTTCCAGGAGACGAGGCCGCATAGGGGGTCTGTCCAGAGGGTGGAGATGGGAGATAACAATCCTCCCATTGTGGATCAGGGTTTGATGCCGGAGGCTGATCCCAGGGCCACTCCTTTTATAAGGGAAGGCGTGGTACACCCGTACTCCTGCCCTCTTAAGTGCAAGGAGAGCCTGATCCCAGTAAAAACTTGATGAAGGTTTGAGGCAGTGGCCTGGATGGTTTGTTAGCCACTCTTTGACAGCTGTAGGTGAGGTTTGTGGGAGCCCTAGAGAGGCCGCTAAACCCTGGCGTAAGGCTGGAGCCCATTGCGGCATTGGAGCCATATCCCAGCAAATGATGAGCTTAAGAAACCCCGTCAGTATTAGAAGTGACATGAGACCTAGTGTCCAAAGACCTAGGCCCCCCTCACTGCGGGGCTGGGATATTGTGGTCAGAGCTGTGGGTGGGTGGTTGGATTCCCATATCTAACAGCGAAGTATCACATTCAAACTCATGTAGAAAATGTCCGTAAAGGGGCAGACATGAGCGAGAAACCATAGCTTTGATAGAAGAAAACATTCGCCATCAGGGCGCGTCCCTGGGGGTGATATGCCGGCAGCTCCAGCTAGCTACACGAGAGTTTATTGCATTAAGCAAGCGGTCCTCATTATCCTTGATTGCCACCCCTTGTGGTGTGGTGAGGACACCTAGATGCCAAAAGGTGTCCCAGGTAGGTTCCAAACCAAAAGGCGGAGGAAAAGATGGGATACCAACTTGCACTATAACGGTTTTAGAAGTATTAACTTTTGCATTGGACGCCTTGAGTAGCAATCCAGGGCCTCCATGGCCAGGTCTAGGTCCTTCTTAAATCCAACTGCCACTGATGTGTCATCAGCAAAGGCTATGGTGCGGGTGGGGGTTTCCCCGGAACCTGAATACCCACCAGTCGTTTCTGGAGTAGGGCCAGAAGAGGATCCAAAGCTATGTTAAACAAAATTGGGCTCAGTGGATCCCCTTGCCGGAGACCCTGTTCAACCATAACTGCTGCTATAAAGCTTGTTGGGGACAGTACCTTAGTGTGAAGCTGGGCGTAAAGCGCTGATAGCCATGTCCTAGCTTGTGTTGGGATGTTGAGGCGGGTTAGGGAGGCGTGTCCAGATACTTCCAATTTACTCGATCATATGCTTTTTCCATATCCAGAAGCGCCACAAAACCATGTGTTTGAGACGAGGTAGCTGACAGGGTTGCCAGAAGCTCATTGTAATTGTTCCAAAGCGGTCTCCCTGGGTTAAAGCCATGTTGAGCTGGGTTGAGGCGTGGTGCTGCCCACTTAGTCGTGCGGTTTGCTAGAAGCTTAGTAAATAGTTTGTGGTCCGTGTTCAATAGTGATATTGGTCACCAGTTTGCAAGGTCCTCTCGGCTCGCTTTCTTAAGGATAAGGGTCATAATTGATCCTCTTGAGTCAGGAAATACACCCCCTTCTGTCAAGAGGGTCAAGAAGAGGGCCTTGAGGCCTTTGTAACTGCGACGGGATCCACTAGATACACCTCAAATGGGATACCATCTGGGCCTAGGGCCTTCAGATGTGAGCTGTGGAGTAGAATGTCCATTACTTCTTGCTGTGTAATTGGTGCAAGAAGTTCTTCATCCGCTGAGAAATTAACCATTGGTTCCAGAGCCCCTTCAATGAATTCATGAACATCTTCTGGGCTTATCCAGGAAGCCCTGAAGAGGGCTGAATAATAATGGTGGATCTCGCTGGTGATCTCCTCCTTGTTTGTGGTGACAGTGGTCCCCACCCTCAGGGTTGCAATCTCCTGATCCTTTGAGCGGGCTTTCTGCTTCTGGCAAAAGAAACGGGTGGGGCGTTCCCACTGGGTGTAGTAACGTGATGAGGTGAAGCTTGCTGCACGTTCTTCTTGCTCTAAAATTTCTGCTGGTATGTCTTGTGGGCCAATTCCCAAGCCTCCAACCATTGAGAGGAAAGCACTGGGCGTCAATTCCTTTCAAGGTGTCTTATTCTAGCTTCAGCACGTCTGAATTTAGCCTGAGCCGCTGTTATTCGAACTTTAGCATAGATTGTAGGCTACCTTTAGGATCCTTGCTTTTGTATCAGCCCATTTTTCTTGTCAAGTTCGCAAATGAGGTGAGGCCAGGTGCTCTGGCTCACAAATGGCTGCATTTATCTTCTCTCTTGCAAACTGGTTATCTAAGAGCCCTGGAGCAATCCTTGGCCAAAATCTTCTTGATGGTCTGAGGATTGTTTTCAGGATCACCATGAGGATCTGTGATCACTTATAGTGTTATCTCAGGTTATGGGAGAGGAAACTTGACCAACCAGGAATGGGCCCACTAGGGCCATATCAATCCTTAAAGCTGATGTGAATCTCTGACCTGCACCTTGGATCCGATACATACAGCCAAGTCCAGATGCTGAGGGGGGAGGGGCATCCATGAAACCACTTGACCTGAGGAAAATTTGAAGCCAAGCTTTATCTCATCTTTCTTGTGTGGCAGGAGGAAAGGTGTCATGCACCCGACTTAATATTGTGTTGAAATCCCCCATCAGCACTGTATTGCCTGGGAGTTGTAGTAGAGCAAGTTCTTCCAAAAGACGTCCTACTCTTGACCTGCATTTGGCAGGTATATGCTTGCAACAAAAAATGAGAACTCAGGGGTTGATAATTTAGCCAATATAAGGTGATCATCAAGGTGTTTCGACATTTGGTGGGTTATCACCCGGGGGTTGAGGATAAATAGGGCCACATAGTGTGTCCAACAGGAGTTACCTCCAAATTGGTCATTCCATGCTACAAAATCAGAGGGGGACATGGGGCTCCTGGACAGCTGCAATATCCACGCAAGTCAACCTGAAGTTGCAGAGGAGGTGGGCTCTCTGCTTGTAATCCTGCAGCCCATTAGAGTTAATGGACTGCAGGGTCAGGGTGCCCCTCTGGGGCCTCATAGCTGTCCCCCTCCGTATCCCCAGGGGTTACTGGAGCTTCCACCTGCATCCGCAAGGCTGCTCATTTTTAGTCCTTGAGCTTGACTCTTTACAGCAATCCATGCTGATCGACGAGGAGGAGGATTAACCTGAGTTAATGGGGCTGAGGAGTCTGTAAGCCAGCCCAAGATACTTCCCCCGCTGCTTTGCACATGAGTATCTTGAGGGTGCTCTATAGACTCCTCCATTTGTGCATCATCTGATGTATCAGAGTTTATAGTCACCTCCTTCAGTACTGAGAATGACATCTGAGTTGCAATACCTGTAGATGGTGGGGGTGTCAATGACTTGGTGCCTCCACCCCAACTTGGGGTACTCCATATCTGTTCCACACCTGGGGTATTTTGCGTTACTGAATTCGTTTTAGATGCCACCCCTGGGCTGGCTTCCTCTGTGTTAGCTTGACGAGAAGCAGATTTGCGCTTATTTTGGGCTGGTGACGGGTCTGGCAATTTAGAAGGGGTTCCCATAGGGAGAGGGTTTTCCGCACTAAGGGAATAAAGTTGTGCTACTGGCTGTGCCTTCTCAACTGCTACACGAAGAGCAGAGGGGGTGAGATCCTGTACGGGCACCCAGTGTGTTTGTTGTGGGATTGCCGCTGCTGCTGTATGGGAGCATTTCTTACCTGTCACGGGGACTTGACTACTAGAGGAGAGAGCTTGTTTACAAGCAGTACAACTATTATATAGGTGGCCCAAAACATTACACCATGAGCAATGTGGTCATGCCTGGTCTGGATCAACAAAAAAGATTTCTGAACAGGATCCAATGACTGTAACACGTGGTATAACCTCCATGTTGTGAGCCACCATTGGGCTGGGAATAAATGATGCTCTAGCAATACAATCCCTCTGGGTTGGGGCATCATAGGCTGGTGCGCACAGATCTACTGATAGATTTGACCCAAATTCTATCAATCCTTGATGAAGCGCAAGCTTAAGGGATTCTGGGTCCACTGTAGTTGGAAGATTTGAGAAAGTTACCCAGGAAATTTTCTCAAAGTTAGATCTAGTTCTCAGCACATGAAGAGAGCCATGCAGAATCTCAATTGTAACTGAGGCTGCATGGTCTGCATCCGCTGCAGTTGTAAATCCTATATCAATATAGTGGCTTTCCACCACTTCATAAATGGTGGTTTTAGCTGGAAAAGCTCTTGCTATGGCTTCAAAATAACTAAAATAACTCCTTGTATAAGACTCAACAGGATTATGCCCATAGTAGACTCTAACTGCATGAGCAAGAATGGACCTAGGGAGTGCACATTGTGAGCAAGTTTTTGCCCATCTCTTCCTCACTTCAGCCACAAAAGCAGCTTCATGAGGGTCAATGATGGGTGGTGCAGGCACTATTTTTTCTGCCATGCGCCTGAGGCATCCTTCACTCACTTATTTTTGTTTGCATTTAAATTTAAATGTAATTTAGTGGATTCCCTATGGGGGGAATACCAGAAGGAGGCGCTCACATTCCTCTGGATTTACACGCTGGCCCCTGCTGGGCCTTCACAGTAGGTACTTGATTTTGCAGGCTGGGTAGGCTTACCTGGTTTGGTATTATTCTCTGCCAATTGATTGGGTAATTCTGGCTCATCATAAAACCAATCTATTACTCCAGCCTTCATCCAACCATCAGCAGATACTGGTAGGGATTTTTCAGCTGGTTGATTGGCTATTTGGCTAGTCCCATTTTAAATTTTGATGTTGATTTTGATTTTGATGTAAATTATAGCTAACTGATTCACCACTCAGTGTTGATTCAGTTGAGTTGTTGGTTACCTTCCTAAGTATTAAAATGATGACCAACTTATTCACCAAATTACAGTAGATTCAGTTTGGCCGCTTTGGGTAATATTGGAAGTGAAAAAATGATGACCAACTAATTCAACACTTTCTGACGATTCAGTTTAGGCGCCTAGGCTGATTTCCGAAAGTTGAAGCAGTTGGCAAAGCCATACAAACCCCATGTGCGGTATTGGGAGCTGCAATACTCCCTACTACCGTGGGTAAAACTTTAGATGTGCCTCCAGGGTGGGGCGCACTAATTGGGTGACCCTCAGTCAACACAGAGTTGACTGGGGTAGGCTGTATAGTGGTGGTATCATTTGTGATCCCACCATGGTTTAATAAAAACTGGTCTGCTTCTACTTTTTCAGCTGCAGTTTGGGAGCGGGTTGTACGGGTCAACGCACAAGTTGGCAACCAAGGGTTCTGTGATTTGGGTGAGTTTTAGTGAATTTCGAAGCGTCGGAGGTGCGTTCAGTGGACTTTACCACCATTAATCATTAGATTCGTTAGGCTAAATCTCTGGGTGATTATAATATTTGAAATTAAAATTTAGCGGTTAGATTTAAATATCCTTTTGCCAATGTTTTCCACCGGCATGAGGCAACTTAGAATAGTATAATGAAATAAAAATGAGAGGTAATAATTTAATCAAGGCCACGGCATTAGTAGATAATAATTAAGGAATGAGAAATGCGCCTTTGGGGATTATGGATTCAACTATTTTAAATTGATTGGTAGGCAACTAAATATAAAAGCAGAGCCCGCAGTCTGAAATAATTACTACATCCCATTGAATCCACTATCTAACAATTATTAAAAGTATTAATTTAAATATATCCAATCAACGTATCCAGATGATTAGTCAAACCATTTACAGCATTTCCTCCACTTAAATAAACATTTGAGGGGTAAAGATGTGAGGGGGTCAACTAACTTATTGAGAATTTGAGGCTGTTGACCCAAAATTCACTGATATTTCTTTGAGAACTTAGCGTGCACCTGGTTAATAAGGTAACTTTTAACAGAGTCCATCAAAGTGTTGGCATTTGTGGATGTCTTCTTAGTGATCTCAAAAGGCCCCTTTCATATGTGCTCCAAATTATAGTTCATTTGAATCCATGATCACCATAGTACAAAAAAGTCTCTTTTACAGTAGATTGGGGTAACATATGCTTTTCTTGTTATCCCATTCATGGGATCTTCTTTTCCATTCCAAAGCATTAGAATAGGCTGCACTTGGTAGTTGGTTTAATGTTTGAGCCAACTTTGCTACATATTTTAGGAGTCATATATTCTTGAGTGACACACAATTATAAAATTTAAGGAAGTGACAGTTGCTTCTCATTAAGTAAAGTGAATGTGGAATGCCCCGTGGTAAAATGGTAAATATATTATAAGCAAAATGACAGAAGGAAAGAAAAGGTTTCAATTAGACGCCTTTTCCATGCTTATGTGGTAATATTCCAACGATTGTACCATTCACCTGTTCAATAGTGCCATCAGTATCAGGGTGATAGAGCGTAGATGATACACCACATATATTTATCAAATCACTAAGCTTAGAGATCATATGGGACATAAAGTTAATCCTATTTATCCGTCAACAGAAACTGGGGGCATCCATGTCAATAGATAACATATTGTAAAATGAAGTTAGTCATCATTGTGGCGCCTAAATACCTGGCCACTTTGGCCTCCACTCATTTTTGAGGTGATTGATGGGAAATATTATATATTAATTTGGATAGATGTGTTGGCTGGAGTGCCCGCAATTTCCATAGATACAATATGACTAGCAAAGTTGTTATTGACCAACTAATAACTAGTGACTTTCTGGTAAGCCCTCCATTTGTCATTCCATAAAAAAATAGAGGTCCCATAAATACCTTATTTATTCAAGGTACGCTGACCAGGGGATGGCATTATCAATTCTCAAACGAGCTAAAACTTAAAAATAAAATAATTTAGTAATAAAATAAAGTGAAACAAGACAGAAGGATCCACTCAAACTGAAGCAAAATCCAAACAAAACACACCAACCAAGTTGGAAGTGGAAACCACTATACATCCATGGAGGTGGGTGAAGGGGGATTGGTAAGCTCTTCTTCCTCATCTGTTGGGGACATGTAGTGGCACAAAGCTGATAGCACTGGCATGGGTTCATCATAGAAATGGGGAGCGAGATAACAAAGGGGTGCTTGCAATTCAATGTGTGCGATGAGGAGGGTGTAGTGTGTTGTATGTGCTTTTTCAGCCTCATGGCGTACTTTAGGTAGGTGGTGATAGTTGAAAGGTTGTTGCTGGTAATGCGGGTCTTTGGGCCAAACAATGTGACTGCCGCAATTTTTTAAACTGCTGAATTTGCCACCTGATATTATCAGAGATGTTCCTTTTATGTTTTGGAAGCATGGTACTAGATAAGATAGGAGGTGGCAGGCCTGTAGCCAGTACTGCAACTGATTTTGCAACAGCTTTACGGGTTGGGCAACATTTAGGGGGAGGCAAATGCATCTTCAGCTAGTTGGTGTTCACTTTTGAATGGAGTGGTATCAGGGCGAGGCACATAATGGCGTTTTGGATTTGGGCCGGATATTCAGTATTGAGGTAAATTTCAAATGGAGGAGGTCCATCCTATTTGGATTCAGAGATAAGCTCTCCTGATTCATCAACCTTAACTAAAATAATCCCATGGATTTTGGTTGAAATTGATTGGGTTATTTGCATATAAATTTTATTCGAGGTGGGCTGACCTTGGGATGATACCGCACCAATGAGGGGAAGTGAAGATAATGGGAAAGGAGGATAAAACCTGGAAAACCTCCATGCGCAGCGTATGATAGGCAAGGAACCCCATGGACCGCCTTTGCTATTTGCTATCTCAGTTTGGGGCATTGGTGCACAATGCCAACACAGTCATAATCATCCCCTACCCAAAGTTCACTACCAGGATCAAACTTAGGGGGCAGCGGTAGAGGTCCCTATTCTACCACTGGGGTATCCTCCACTTGGGTTATTTGCATATAAGTTATCTGTGGCGTGTGGCTGGGAGGATGGTTTAGAACTTAATTTAGTCCATTCTTGCCTGATTGGTGGGTTCAGGAGAAGAGGTTCATTGAGGTAATTTTTGGGTTGGTTGATTCAGTGGTTGCTGTGAATACCACTTTGGGGGGGAGGGGGAAAGGATAGTGCCCCATTCAAAAAATGTAATTGGATCAGCTATGGGATCTGTCACAATTCCAATATGACAGGATGATAAGCCCTAAGTCAATATGGCGAAATAAATGGAATTCGCTGAAATTGAACTAGTAATGGTAATTTAAGTGCTTTATAATGAGGCGATATTGGGATTAACAAGTTATATCAGATATAATAATTTTATATTGGTTCGCTTCTAAATTAAGGCATTGTCAACATTTGATGAAAGGGTTTTAGATCGCCTCGAATCAAGGCAATAGATAATTAAAGAATAATATGCCAAAACCAATGAAAAGATGGCGACATGAATAAACTAAGCAAAAGAGTTAGTACCGGCAGAGGCTGCTAGGATATCAGTGAAATGAGGGGACTGGAGGTCTTGTCTTGGATTAAGTGAAGAAAGAAGAAAGAGGAAGAGGCAGACTAAGGAAGGATCTGCTGAAGATATATTTTTAATAAAGATGTGATTGGGAATTGCTCCCATGTTTAATATAACTATTAAGTGTTTACAAGTTTATTAAGGAACTAGCGATCATCATATTAACCATTCTAATTGTTTAATGGGGGAAACCCTGTGTAAAAAACCCTTTAGCAGGTACATATTGAATCGCTGAGATTCAACAGTGGTGCTCACTACAGGGGGCCCATTGACCAATAACAAAAAATGAAAATTCAACAGGCAGCTATGTCACATTCAAGTTGTTTTATTTAACTGAGGTAAGCTGACCATGGGACAGACATTACTGAATATATGTAAAACTAAGAGATAACTGACAAAGGACCATCTAGTACTAAAAAAAGGAATAACTGACAAAAATAAAATTAGGCACCCCAGGGTACTCAAGTTACCCTTGTTGCCAGCGGGACTGCCAGGTATGGGGGGTTGGTGCACTACTCTGAGGGGGTTTCCCCTGTTATGGAACAGTTGTAAAGGGAAGGGTCTGTGTGGAGGAACCAGAGTGGAACCATGATTCTATGAGCGCTTTTTGCCTTGGTCTCATATATCCATAGAGCTAGGCTTGAAAGTGCTCTTGTAAGTGGACATGGAATCGTTAGTAACCTCATAAATGGTTGGGACCATGCCCTTGACCGCATCTAATGCAATTGTGTGGATTGTCCACATTGCAATGGGTATTAATAGGGAATGGAGGGTAAATGGGATTGGTGACTTAATCTGGAGCATAAAGATGCTCTTTGATATCAAGAATTCTTGTTCGTTTTGGATCTTAAGCAGGCGTGCGACTTCCTGCCATATAGTTTTGGTTGGGGGCATGTTTCTAGGTGGTGATGTAGGGATCCCTCCCCTCCACATACTGCACATGTTTCATGGAGGGAGTTGGAGTGGTCCGCCATCCTATAGGTCCTTCTCAGACAGCGCCAGGTTTTGCTCTTATACTCGGCTGTAGGAGTGGGTGGTGAGTCATTTTCCACATTGCTTTCTGTGTGGTTAAATCATAGTGAATGTTCAGCATATCTAGGTATTCTATCCTAGCTATGCTTGATGTTGTTGCGAGCATATCCCTCTGGGGGTGGTTTTCTGGGTTTCTTAATTTGAATTGGGGGCTGGGTCGTCCCTTCCCTGTATAGTACCCATGTTCTCTATGGTCCATCTCATATAGTGGATAGTTCAGAGGATATGTTTGAAATGAGGGGAGGTTCCATGCGGACCCGTTGCAGTAGGGTGCTTGGCAAAGTATGAAAGTAGTCTGGGTGGACTATGTGGGTTGGTTAATTTGAGCGACTGTGCAAAGTTAGTCCTTGCTGCTCTGGACCAATGTTGTTGCAGGAGGTCTGTAGCAAGGATTTCCTTTATCCAGGTACCTAGGATGTGATTGGCATGGCTCTCAAAATCTATTAGTCCCATGCCTCCCGCTTGAGCGTGGGCCAAATAGTGTTTCCATCCGTATAGGAAGGTGAGAGCCAGGCCACAGCCAGCCCTGGATAAGCTCGCGAATTGAGGTTATAAAGGTAGGTGAAGAGGCTATTGCATGGGCCTGGTACCACAGTATTGGGAGGATGAGCGAGTTAGCAACTGTAACTCGTCCTGTTAGTCCTGGGGTTCTTCCCTTGAGGGAGGCGACGCGTTTGGATACCCGTTGTAACAGGTTACTTTCCATTGTCTCATTAGCATATCCCCCTGATTCTAGCCAGATTTAAGGTGTCGGACAGGAGTGGTGGTGGGAGGTGTTGCAAAGGGTATAATAATTGGGTTTTTCTTCGAGTGTTGGTGTGAGGTTCTGATGTTGTGGCCCAATTGTTTGTGTATTTGCCTAAGAGGATGATTTCTGTCTTCCTTTTATTGAGCGATGCATTGCTCACCTTGGAGTATTCCTCTAGAGTGTGTTCCAGCTGTCGAGCATCTTCATTGTTTGCTATACCTGCTACGCAGTCATCTGCAAAGGCCAGTATCTTGACTGTTGGTTGTCCTTGTGCGGTTATCCCCATGAGACGTGAGTCAGTTACTCGGAGGAGCAGGTCAAAGCTGTAATTGTATAGCAGTGGGCTGAGGGGATCCCCTTGTTTGAGCCCTCTGTGTGGTTTAATCTTGTTTGTTAGGAATCCAGGGCCGCATACAGCCATGGTTGCAGATTCTGTTAGGAGCATCGCCCATTTTATGAATCTTGGTGGGAGTTTGAAGGCATGTAGACATTCTTTTAGGTATGGCCAGCTAACACGGTCATACGCCTTTTCCTGATCCAAGAAGACCAGGGCACCAGTTGCTTTGGATTGGCAAATATTTGCAACAGGGTGAATGTTGCTCCAGATTGAACGCCCTGGTATAAACCCAAACTGGTTGGGTGACAGGACGTCAGATGCTATTGCGCCTAATCTAGCTGCTAAAATTTTTGTTAGA
Organism: Massospora cicadina; assembly: GCA_022478985.1. NCBI lineage: Eukaryota > Fungi > Entomophthoromycota > Entomophthoromycetes > Entomophthorales > Entomophthoraceae > Massospora > Massospora cicadina. The sequence goes on from JAKSZP010013137.1 coordinate 331,541, forward strand.
ATTTTTGTGTCAGTGTTGGAGAGTGCAATTGGGCGCCAGTTGGCCAGTTCCAACTTGTCACCCTTTTTATACAAGGTTATAACGTAAGATTCATGGCCTCCTGGTAATAGGCGCGTTTCCAACAAACTCTGGTTCATTGACGCCAATAGGAGGGGGGCGATTTTTTGAAAATATTTTTGTAAAAATCGTAGAGTATCCCATCAGGCCCTGGGCATTTCCTACGTGGTGCACCGCTAATTGTTTCCCAAAGCTCCTCCCATGTAATAAGGGATAGTATATTGTAATTTGGTGGTGTACTTTGTATCTCAGCATTTTGAATAAATTTTTTAATTTTTTGTGGATCTGTTGGCATTTCGCGATATAATTCGGTGTAATAGCGGTGTACTTCTGCCTTGACCTCCTCAGGGTCAGTTGCCACGGCGCCATTGGTCTTGCGGACCTGTGTGCATGCGGGCTGGTTTCTGCGCTAGTAAATTTGTGGAAAAAGTATGTCAAACAGGTTTCGCCTTACTTTATGAACTTACCTTTGTTTGATACTTTGATTCTGTGTTGGTATTCAAAGATGAGATTGTTAAGTCGGGCTGAAATTTCTGCCCATTTGCTTCCCCAATTAGAGCTATAGCCAGATCTCAGAGTATTTATTTCCAGGTGGTCTAGTTCTACCAAGGTACGCTTGATTGTGGCTGTGTCCGCGGTGTACTTGCGTGATGCAATATGTCTTGTTTTGTTAATTAAATCTTTGAAATTTTCCCATGTTCTGATGGGATCCAAAATGAATGGGGTTGTGAATTCTGGGTTTGTAGCCTTGTTTTCGACCCAGTCATATATCTTGGGCAATTTTATATTTTCTGGGTGAAGCTTTCTCCAAGGCGACACCTGTGTCTGGGATTGGGTTGGTGTTAACTGCACTGTAACTAATCGGTGGTCAGAAAAATTGATCTTTTTTTTGTTGTAAATTTGGAGATTTTTGAGTGGTGGGATTGTGGGATGAGGATGTGGTCAATACGACTCATCAATATGAGTAGTCCCTTGCATATGTTGGGTCTCGTCATGTGGGGAAGGATTGATGAATTGGGGGGAAGAGCATCCTGTAAGCCAAGAGATGCCTTCATTGTGCGATATTCAATGTGTCCAGGTGGGTATCCCCTGGGATTAGTCCATAAATCTGTATTGGGATTATTTCAGCAGTTGAAATCGACTAACATGATGATATCTGGTGGGAGGGTGAGAGTGGAAATGTTTTCAAAAAATTGTTTTCTCTTGGTTGCAGTGCATGGTGCATAGATACATGCTAACGAAATTATTTCATCTTGGCATGTGATTGTTGCTACCAGGACTCGACTGTGCAAGTGTGATGATGAGTTTGTAATTTTTAATTTTTGTTGTTTTGGACTATCACCCCACAGTGAGACGTCCATACTGATTGTGATGGTGCGACTCTGGTTGACCAGGAATCTTCTTCCCCTTGTAGGCAGTGGGTTTCTTGGATGGCCAAGATATCTACAAGGGGTTTTTGCAGGAATGCCAGCTTTTTGGCTTGGGACGTATGAGCCCTGGCTCCCACGATGTTTAGCATCCCTATTGACACTGAGGTGCCCGCGGCGCCTCAGGAGCAGTTGGGAGGGCCCTCTGGCCCTATCCCACCACGGCTCATTTTGGCCATGCTCTGCATCTGTACTCCAACTTTTTCACTGCCATTGTTGGTTCCCTTGATCTGACCCAATGATTCAAGGGAATTGCGGTTTTTTGCATTTGCATCAACTTTTCCTGCACAGGTCTCATGTTGATTTGATGCAGATTGTTGATTGGATTTTATATTTTTGAGGTTTGACTTTTTTGCATTGTGCACCACATTTTCTCCAAATTGCAGTTGAATTGTTCCTCAGTATGTGCATGACTGATGACGCTTTGTGGCTCAGTCTGGTTACTGTGAAAATTTTCGACCTGGGCATATTGTTCTAATTGGTTGGTTTGGTGAATATCTGAAATATCCTCCCAAATTTGTCTGGGGTTAATGGTGGACTCCGCGTGTGCCACCACTTCAGCTGCTGCTCACTTGCAGGCTTTTTGTGCTGCTTTACGCTGTTTACTTGTAACTGGGTTCATGATGGAGTATAGTCCATTTTCACCCCAGCGGAATGGGTGGTGGCTATCAGTCATTTTGGTGAAGTTTTCATCATCTTTGTCCATAGCTTCTTCACAAAAATCATTTTCCATTAAGCCCTCTTTCACAGGGCATGCACGTTCCTTGTGGCCCAGTGAGCCACAGTGGTTGCAAATGGGCAGCGCACGTTCCAGTGTAACTTGGATTGCAGCTGACTGGCCCCCATCTGCGAAGTGAAATTCTGCTGTGCAGGAAATTCTGGATAAATCCTCTTCCACTTCTGGGAAGGGGTTGATTACAGCGATAGCTTTGCCCATTCACAGGTTGGACATTAAGAAAAATTGCTGTAATTTAAGTTGTTGGATTTCTCTGTAGGCCACGAGACCTTTGCGGAGCTCCTCCTCTATTACCTTACGAGGAAGGTTGGTGGGGAGTGAGTTAAAGGAGATGAACAAAGTTTTTGCTTTATTCCATCTGGTGCGCGCGGTGTGCACAATTTTTTTGCCCTCAGGGAGGGCAATTTCCACGCAGATTTTTGCTGCGGCATCAGCTTCATTGGCTGTTTCAAAACCAATATTGATCCAGCTGCAGCCCATGTTGTTGGTGGCTACGTACACCATGTGAGGGAAAAGTGAGGGCTGTGCCTTACATGTTTTCTCCCACAGGGTCGGTGACTCATCCCCAAGGAAGAGTCTGATCCCACGTTCCACCTTTGACAAAGGTTGTTTGAATTGAATGTACATGTATTGCGCATGCTTTACAGTAAATACCATAAACCCAGACGGTGTCTGAGTTTGCGATTTCTTTATGGCTTGGGTTCCTGGTCCCCCTCCAGGGCGTTTCTTGCCCTTAGTTTCACCGTTAAGCGCACCACTTGCTGCAACGCTCACCCATGTTGTATTATTTTTGTTATTAAAGTCGCCCATCTTTCCTGTGTATGATTATCCAAATTTGCTGTTCAAATCGAATCATAGTAACTAAAGTGATTGTTACAAGAAAGAAAAGTGATGGTAGGGGACAATTATAAATGTGTTGGTTTTGTGCACCAATGCCCTGAACTGAGATAGTAAATAGTAAAGGCGGTCCATGGAGTTCCTGGCCTATCATATGCCACACATGGAGGTTTTCATGTTTATCCTCCTTTCCCATTTTCTTCAATTCCCTTCATTAGTGAAGTATCATCCCACAGGTCAGCCCACCTGGAATAAAATTTTAAAAATTTAAATTTAAAAATAGTTAACTGAGCTATAAAGTCATTCATCGCTCATTCCATTTGTTCCTGTAGGGTCATTCTAGCATCAGTAAGTTTTCAGGTAATTTTTTCATGAAAATCTACCAGCTCCTTTATTGGTCTGTATGAGTTGGCTTTGTAGCTCGTTAATTTCCCTTCTATTGTTTATAATTGCCTCATAAATCTCTGACTAAAGTTGGATGCAATCTTATAAAATTCATGGAGACAGAAATGAGTCTAAGTTAGTGTAAATTTTCTTTGGATTTCTATATGATGCAATCCTTTGAGATTCATCTGATGGTGGAGCTGGGTTGATAAATAGTCAGAGATAAGACACGATTTGGGCAACCACCACTGCAATGCTCAGGAGGGTGGCCATGGTGTACAAGTGCATTTTTTCAAGTGAAACATGTGTGGAATGCTCCCAATTAGTTTGTCCTCTAGGATGTAGTGTTCCATAAAATAAATCCTTCACAGTTTAGGCTAATATGGCAAGTTAAATATGAAAGTTAATATCATCAGAGAACAAAAGATTAAAGGTTGTTGGTGCTGTAAATTATTAATTACTCAAATTTCGAATAGGTATTTCTCGATGGTTGGAGTGTACCTCTTAGAGTTTTGAATTACAATCCAAAAGTGGTAGGTAAGTCTTGAAGCTGGAAAGTGTGGAGTGGTTCATAAATATTAGAATAGGATTTGGGGCAATCTAATTCCTTTATATATCATATAAATTTATTAATTTAAATGATGGGCTGGCCTCAATTTGGGTAATCCAATTAGGGAAATATGATCAGATTAAAAGTTCATACTTGGGATCCTCAAAAGATGGTCTAGACTTGTAGCATAACGTCGAGGCCCAGTGGACATGGATTAGCCACTTCAGGGTTTAAAAAGGTCCATCCATGGCTCTCAAATATTATAAATTAATTAAATATATATAATATTCTAGGTTGCCAGCAATCCGATATCTTTATTGAAATATTTGGGGATTCTTTTATTGGGTCAAGGATAATTAATATAAACAAAAGTTGGTATTCTGATATCTAACAAAATAATATAAATCATGAATTTTATTGCAAGGAAGGCCGACCATGGGACAGACACTTCCAAATTTGACCCAAAAGAAACAAAACTTAGTAACAGGGAAGGCACACCCCAGAGAAGCAATGCTATCTCTTGTTGCCAGCGGGAACGCCACTATGGAGAGGGGAGGGAACGTGTGAAGGGGCCGTAGCCACAATTGAACACGTGTGGAGGAAGGGTCTGATTTGATGAACCAAACTGGGAACAGGAGGAGACCAGCTGTTGGTGATGCAATGGGAGATATCCAAACATCCATGCCTGAAAGTGGTCCACCAAATGAGACCGGAATTTGTGGACAGCTTCTGGGAGGGTGGGGATGGAGCCAGCGATGGAATCCAAGACAATCGTGTGGATAGTCCACATGGCGATTGCAACCACCAGAGCACGGAGTGAGGGTGGGAGGGGAGACCATTGATAAAGCAAACATATCTCTTAACAGACCGAAGGGATGTGTTTGATCCTGGCCAAGTAGACGTTGAACTTCGCGCCATATCACTTTAGAGGTAGGACACTTCTCCATGCGGTGGAATAGCATTTCATACTGGCCACACATGACACAGGATGAGTGTAAAGTGTTAGAGCGCTCAGCCATACGGTACACCCGCCTCAGGCAGCGCCACACATGGGAACGGATTTGAGGCTGCAACAGAGGATGGTGTGCATATTTCCAAATAGTCTTCTGAGTCTCAATGGAGTAAGGGATGTCCATCATTTCCAGGTAGTCCACCCTGGATAGGACATGGGGCCGTGTGGGGATCACGCCATCTTGAATGGGTAACCCCTGTACCTCTTGTGTGAACTGAGGAGAGGGGCGGCCTACCTGGGCTGTGTGTCCACTAATATGAATTCTCCACTCAGCGCTCCGCATGGAGAGGAGGATTCGTTTGTAGTGGGTTTTAGTACCGTGAGGACCTGTGGCCGATGGGTGGGAAGCCAGGTATTTCATCAAGGAGTGAGGGTTCGATGGATTGTTAAGGCCCAAGGCGCGGGAGAAGTTGGAGTGGGCCGCGCGGGACCAGTGTTTGGAGGGGAGCGTAGGGGCGGTGACAGCTGCAATCCAGGTGCCCAGGATCTTGGCAGCATGGGCTTTGAAGTCAAGCAGGCCCATGCCACCATGATGATGAGGGCCAAACATGACCTCTAGCCATACTGGTGGTGGGTGGCCTGACCAAAGCCATCCTTGCAGAAAGGCATACAAGGATTTGAAAAAGCCTGGGGAGAAGAGGATGGCGTGGGCTCCAAACCAGACTTTGGAGAGGAGCATAGAGTTGGCTAAAACAACCCTGCCAGTAAGGGAAGTAGGGTGGGCTCTGAGGGAGGTGATGCGCTTCGTCACTTTGTCTAGAATACGACTTTCCATTACTGCTGATGCGTACCCACCTGCCTCCACCCACACACCCAGATGGCGGACAGGCCCTATGGTAGGGCGTGGCACGAAGGGGAGCACTAGTGGGGTGGTGTGGGGTGAGCAGGGAGGGCGATCACGTGTGCGAGCAGATGGGAAGGGCTGGGTACTGGTCGCTGGGGCCCAGCAGGTTTGATACAGACCAAGGAGGATGATTTCAGTTTTGGAAGCGTTCAGTGCAGCATTACTTACCCGGGAATACTCCTGGATTAGAGCTTCAAGCGTGAGTGCATCTTTATTATTAGACACCCCAACCACACAGTCATCTGCAAATGCCATCATCTTGCCTGGGGCTTGGCCTGGGACATGGACCCCAGTGAGGTGGGCATTCACATTTCGAAGTAGTGGGTCAAGGCTGAAGTTGTATAAGAGAGGGCTAAGGGGGTCCCCTTTTTGTAAGCCCCTTTGAGGGCGGACTACTTCCGTTAGGAAGCCAGGGCCACGAACTACCATTGTTGCAGATTCCATGAGCAGCATCACCCAGTTGATGAAGCGAGGGGGTAAGCGGAATTGATGGAGGCAGGCCTTGAGGTATTCCCAGTTTACTCTATCATAGGCCTTCTTTTGATTCAAGAATACAAGTGCCCCAGAGGCTGTGGACTGGCATGCGTTAGCCACAGAGTGCACGTTGTCCCAAATCGACCTTCTGAGTATGAAACCGAATTGTTCTGGGAGATGGTGGCAGATGCTACAATCCCTAAACGGTTAGCCATGATATTAGTTAAAATTTTTGTATCCGTGTTAGTTAAAGAAATGGGGCGCCAGTTGGCTAAGTCTAGCTTGTCCCCTTTCTTGAAGGGTGACGGTTAAGGCCTCTTGTCCTCCTAGTAGGAGGCGTGTTTTTAGAAGGCTCTGGTCAATGGAGGCAAGCAGCAGTGGGGATATATATTTGAAGTACTTTTTGTAGAATTCATATGGAATGCCATCTGGGCCTGGGCATTTCCAATTTGGTGCACTGCGGATGGCTGTCCAGAGTTCATTTGGAGTAATCAAATTTATTAATTCTGGGTATCAGGAAACAGTGCAGATGTGGGTTTGGTCGAAAAATTTTGCCACTTTGGCCAGCTGAATTGGATCAGATCAGTATAGCTCATAGTAATACTTTTGTATTTTGATTGCCACTTCAGCTGGCGAATCTGTGACGGAATCATCCAATCTCTGCACCTGTGTGCAGGCCACGCTCTGGTGTGGTGCAAAGAATTTTTTTAAAAAAATATGCGGTGCACTTGTCACCCTCTGTAATGCGTTTGGCCCTGTACTGAACACAAACCTGATGTTTGTGTTGCCTTTTGAGTACGTTGAGGTGGGCAGCTGCCTCCACCCACTTCTGGCCCCATGCAGGGCTGTATCCTGTGGCTGGGATGTTGGACTCCAGGTGTGCCAACTCTGCCAGAGTGCGCAAAATGACAGCAAATGTAACTTGTGAGCGTCAGGAGGAGAGGTGGCGAGAGTGGTGGATGGTATCCTTTTGAAGGCTGACCATGTGGAGATAGGGTCCGCGCAAAACGGTCTAACAAACTCTTTTGCCAAAGTTGCTGATTCCACCCAAGTGTAAAATCCTGGCGATGCAAGCTTGGGAGGGCGGAGTTTGAACCAATGTGGGGCCTTAGTCACTGTGACAGGTAAGTAGTAGGTTATCAAGACTAGCCAGTGGTCAGAGAATTCAATTTTTGTTGTTTGGAAGTGGGAAATGTGAGATTGAAATTTCGCCGTTGTGAGGATAAGGTTGATGCGGGTCATGGACCTTAATTGGCCATTGTGATAGTGGGGGCGCATCATGTTTTTAAGCAGCGGGGCTTGCCACAGCAGCGCATCTATTAACCTAAGGGTGGCCTTTAGAACGCGAAGTTCTACATGACCCTGAGGGCGTGGGAGGAGGAAGGCCAACAGTCCACGGGTGTGTTTAGCCAACAGTTCATGTCACCGACTACAAAAGGGTCTGGTGGTAATGGGAGGGATTTGACCAATGAGAAAAATTCCTGACGCTCTCGTGCACAGGTTGGGGCATAGATGTTGATGATAGCATGTGCCACGTCAGCCCACGAGAAAGTGACAACAAGGACTCAGCCATTGAGGAAGGATTCCGACAATAAAAATTTAAAAAAATTGTTCTTCTGAACTAGCACCCCACAGTGCTCTGACCAAAAGGATAGGGAAGGGAGGAGCATGGTTTTCCAAGCATCCTCAGAACCTCGCGGACAGTGGGACTCCTGGATGGCCAGGATATCCACAGGTAAATTTTTTTGTAAAAAAACTCAGTTTTCTAGCCCAGGATGGCGAGGCCTTGAGTCCGGCGATATTCAATGTCCCTAAAGTGAAGGTTTCCCCCATAGCACCTTATGTGCGAGGGGTGGGCACCCAGGCCCACTAGTCTCCTCTAGATCCCCACAGGCCTTCATGGCAGCGCGGGTGTTTGCAGCAACGCTATTGGTGGTTTTGTTAATTTTAGCAGAAAGGTTTGCATTGGCTTTTTCCTTCGCTTTTTGTTTCCTTGACGTTGAGCGAATTTTTTGCAGTTTGGATGAGTTCAGTGCACCAACATTCAGGTCAAAATTTTTTTTCAGGTAGGTTGGAAACCAAGTTGGTTTCAACCAGAGCTTGGTTGTAAAGGTTGGGTAAAATCTAGTCACCCATTGGATCCTTAGATCGGTTGGCCCAATTGGCATGGGCTTCCCAATCTGATTGATTGATGAATTCCTGAGTTGCTTCTGCCGCGAAGGTTTTGATGTCCTCCTGGCGTTGGGAATGTGGGATAGTGGAGGTGACTTTGGCCGCTTCTTTGGCTGCAGCCCTGCAGGCCTGTTTGGCCTTCTTCCACTCTTTAGGGGAGATAGGTTTTACCAGTAGGTAGCAGCCTTGTGCTCCCCATGGGAAAGCCTCTTTGGTGCTTGTGGTGGTTCGTAGTGCGCCTCTCTGCTGGCCATGGCCGCTGAGGGGTGCTCTTGGAATGTGATGCCCTCCTTGGTGGGGCATGCGTGTGCCTTATGGCCAAACACATCACAGTGGGTGCATATGGGGGGTGCGCTGTCCACGATTACCTGGAAAGGGTGGGTGGTATGCCCTTCAATATTGATATATGTGGAGTGTGGGATCTAGGTTAGGTCCTTTGCAATCTCCTCAGTTGGGGTCAGAACTGCGATGGCTTTGCCAGTGCACAGGTGTGGCATCAGCGTAAAGCGTTGCATCTTGAAAGATTGTATTTTGCCATATACGGTGAGACCATCTTTCAGGTGCTGCTCCAAAATGGCACATTTGTCCATAGTAGGCAAAAAGTCAAACGTGAGGAAAATTTGGTTGGATTTAGTCCATCTGGTGCGTTTGGTTTCAACGACCCATTGCCCTTTGGGGAGGTTGATCACTACACGCACCGCAGCAGCTTTGTCTGCTGCCTCCTTATCTTTGAAACTGAGGTCCAGCCAACTGCATGACATGGAGAGAGGTGCAACGTACATCGCGGTCATGAAAAAAGTGTGCACATCCCCACAAAATTTTTACCATAGAGCTATTTGTTGGATGTCCAGAAACACGCGGACTCCATTTCCCTGACGAGAGTGGTTGGTAGTGCGGCATGTTGATGTACTGGTTTCATCGCGCTTGCCAAGCAAGGATTTCTGGGGAAATATTGACCGCCAGTTTTTTATTTTTTTCTATTCTGCCAGTTTCTCCGGGGCGTTTTTGAACGTTTGAGGCCGCGGGCCTACCACCTGCTCCTCTTACCTTACTTGCCCAACTGCTCCCTGACATGGGCGCAGACTAATCTCCTCTGTGAGATTATCAAACTAGAATCAGACTTTTATTGAATAAGTTGCAAAAGTGATTGTAATGAGAGAGAAAAGTTTTAAGAAATATAAATCATAATAAAGAAATATATAACAAGGTTGCTACAAAACACCTGATAAGTTCAGATAGGAATGATTTCATCCAAATTTGGATAGAACATCCTCCTTTGAGGTTCTAAATCCTTTGGGGAAGTTTTATCAAACCTATTAGGCTTTTAGCCTAATGCCCCAAGACTTGGCCTTAAGGGAAAGTGTCAAAGTTTTTCCAGGATAAGGCTTAACATTAAAAGGGTAAAATCCCAACAGTACCTATCTTGTCCCACTTATGTTTACCTCCCTTTGGGGGTTATTGCCTCTGCTGGAATTATCAATTTTCAAGAAGGTATGTCTTCTCCTGGTAACTTCAGAAGGGCACCTAGCAGAGAGCACAAGTTTTAGAATTTCTGGTTTTTTGTATTTGGTTCCTTCAAGGCTAGACGATATTAGTTAAATTAACGTCAGTGGCTTCCTAGTGGAGTGATTTGACACTAAGGAAAATACACCCTATCAATACTTTAAACCAGAAAGATAGATAAAACGTATTTTATTTACTTAACCTATTGAGTATTTATATTCTTTGGAGGAATGTGCACTTGATATAGATACTGATCCTTTTATTTGCAAGATCTTCCTTAATATTTGAAAGCACATATGCTTGTATTGTGACTGGTTGGAATCCTCTGTACTTATTATGAAATTCTCAGATTTGATTTATACCCTCTGTATCTTTATAGGCAATGATTGGATCAAAGATTTGTCATGCAATTTTCTTTTAACCGTTGTCAGCCTTGTCCAAAGGTTGATTCATGTCCAAGTTGACTCAAACTTAATCTTTTCTGATATCCATTACATAGGGTTGAGGTAGACAGAGGGTTTTTGTTTCTTCTTAATGACAACTTGATCCTCCATAACTAAAGGATAATGAGATCATTCATAAGATGGAGTTGAATGCTATACCAGATGAATGCTATCTCTTTTTTTACACTATGTGAAAGATGAATGCTAACTTCTATCAGGAGGAATTGGCTTAGTAGATCTTATGTAACCATCAGAAATAGTAAAGATACTATTTAATAGTCACTTTTTTAATTGGCAGGTAAGCGAACATAGAAATATAGAACACAGATTTGCTTTATTATAAAAAGTTAGTCAGGAGGCAACTTTAAAACATCTTAAGTTAGTAAAAAATTCATAAGGTTTAATTTTTAGTTTTTCTAGGGAGACTTATAATAATAATAAAAACAAATAATAATGAATTAAATTAAGTAAGCAAATTTGGTGAATGAAATTTGATATGGTTTTGGGGGCATTTGGCTCAGTTGGCCTGAGAAACCCACTGAAATGTCAGAGTATCTTATTGAGGGGAAGCAATATGGTCATAAGGGTCCTCAGCTCGGCGACCTGAGTAATTTATTGTGATTTTGTCAGGTCTAGATAATTAAAAGGGATTTAAAATAGAAATATATTTGACTTGGCTAGTCTAAATTCATTATCAAAAAGAGGAGAGCATAGTGCAGGGAAGCAGGATGGGTGCAGATGCTTTCAATTCAGTTTTTCCAATATCCTCATTGAAAAAAGTGGTGAGTCTCAGCATTGAAAAAAGAGGTAAGCTTAGCGGTATATCAGTTTGGGTAGCCCAAGTAAATTATATTAACCTTGAAAGGATTTGGCAAAAGGATGTAATTTGGTTACAGTGGCCCTCATCTCAGTGAAAGTAGGCAATTTGGTTGCAAAGGGCACTAAATTCATTGGGTTCATGATATTCACTATAATTTTAGCCGCCCAAGATAAAGTTAAGCATTCCATCTCAAGGGCCCTTATCTCAGCTTGTCCAGGTAATTCGGTGGGAACCTAGACTTTGGCATCAGAAGTGACATCAAGTTCACTATCTTGAACAAGTAAAGTTTGACTAGACTGGTCTGGGTTATTTATGTTATATGATAATACTGATGAAGCTTTTTCTGATGATACATTAAATTCTAAAATCAGTCATCTTCAGAATAATTAATAAGAAGAAAACTAAATGAATTCTTTTCATCTAACCTATCATTACCAGAACTTTTTACTTACTTTAAGCTGAGACACCAGGCGCTATAGTTTGTTACAGTATCCTAGTAGGGCAAGCTGCTTTTCTAAAAACATATTTGGTAGTACAGTTATAATTTACAAGCTCCCTCATATACAATATACTATATCTCTAAAGGTCTTAAATAAATTCTGTAAAAAGAACTAAATTCCTGTAGGTTTGGCTCATTTAAAAGAGAGTTTAATAAGTATTCTTTATTTTTTAAGGATCATTTGAAAAGTTGAGCCACTCTGAGCAGTGATAATACAAAGTGAGAGCATTATGGTATAGGTGCATCTTGGAACTATTCTAAAAGGGTGCACCTGTTTTCAGGTCACTAAACTTGTTGTTGGTGGCATGTATGAGTTCTTAAGTCTGGCCTTTTAAAGCTAGTCAAGGTGGACATTGAAGATCAAGAATTACTTTACTAAAAGCTCAGAGTTCCTACAATTGATATTTGTGACTTGATAAATAAAGGTCATGGGTTCTAAGATAATAATTGTTGAGTAAAAACTAGACCATGACAATTAATTCATAATTTATAGAAGAAAGGACTTTACTAAGAGATTATTAGATAGAGCATAAACGTCAATTGATAGGTAAATGGTTGGCAATTATATAAAGGGCTAGGCTTCTCAAGTATAAAACTCAGGGACTAATGAATAATCTGCACATAGCGTGTTTGAACTGGGAATAGATCAGAATTTACTATATCAGACTTATAAAAATTATAGGGAAGCAAGTAACAGATAATGGCGTTCTTTAGATGGCATAAATATAGATACAAGGTGAAATAAAGTTTGGATTGGGCCTTTTTCTGAAAGCAGTATGTTATAAAAAACGTGAAATCGCCCTATCTTATCAGTTGATGGATCACTAGGAAGCAATTTATCACAAATTTATTATCTCGTGACTCAAAAGTAATCAATTGGTTTATTTCAGGGAATTGGTAATAAGGAAGTAATAACAATTTGCAGGCCATAAGCCTGATGGTTCTTTGATAAGAGATACTATAATAGATATTGATTAGATTTATGTTAATTTGTCATCAATGCTAGGAATTGCTTTATGCTTTGTAACTTGAAGTTAGTAAGTCTTCTAACCTTTTTTTAATAAAGTTTTATCCATTAGTATTAAGGTAAAAACATTATTTGTGAAATTTTAAATAATTAATCTGGAAACCCATGTTGGGCTTTAACATACTAGGGCAAAGCTCAAAAATTCCAAATTACTGGACCAGATATACCATGTATTAGTGCCTAATCTACTACACTTTGTGATCTGGATGAATAGTGCTGACTTCACCATCCGTCATGCTCAAAAAATACCGATATGATTTCTTAATAGAACCCAGATCCTCTTAGGATTTGGAGAGGTCATTAACTTTGTTTAGGGTATCTTTAGCCTTCTAATCTACCAGACGCCACTGGTGTTCATTATTAAAGAGTCAAGCCCACAAAAATAGCTCGTGTTATTGTTAAAATGAACAGTCAATCTACTATCCTGAGTGCATCCTGAAGACTAAAGAGTTTAATGAAGTTTTTCTTCTACAGTTTGTGCCATGGAAGGTCTACTTTAAGCACTGATGAGGAAGTTAGTTTCTTTCTTGAAGAGAAATGGATCAATCCAGTAGCTAAAAGTATCTAAATTCCGCCAGAGGTGATGCTCAAATTTGTATATCCTATAAAGTCTATGAGCTCAGGAGCCTATAATACTGTCATTCTTTATAATATTTAAGCTATACAAATGATTTTAAAGTGGTGTTAAAGAACATCACATGTCTGAAAATTAACCAGATGGATTCCTCCAATGCTTTTTTGTTATATGGGATAAAATGGGCAATCCTGGAGGAATGGCTCATTGACTGAATTTCATAGTATATTATAGTATCACTTGATAGTTGCTCTACAATGTGGGTTAAACCAAATCAGTATTCCACTGAGATTGGATATGAGAATTGGTTGGTACCAATCACTGGCCTGAATTAGGTTTTACAGATCACTGGCAACTAGTAGCCAAGGATGATCCAATTGTGTAAATTTAATATATGCTGGCGAAAGCCAATGATTCCAAGTTTGAGGCGGCTGAGGTTGTTTCCAGCGCCTAATACTAATAATCAAATACTGCCTGAAAAAGGATCCCCAAATAAATTGATTCGTAGAGTCAAAACGTGTCATTGGTAAGAAGCCAATATATCCCAAGTTACCTGAGCGTCCAAAGATTTTCTGGTTCATAATTACTAAGTCAACCCTAAAAGCAATTATAATTTATATAATGATTTATATGGCTCACCAATGATTGAAGGCTGAGTATAAGCCAAAACTAATATTTGGACATTGGGAAGGATGGGGCAAAAGAGTTGATACTAGGGAAGTGAGAAGCGCAGTGGAAGGAAGAGATAGTGGTTGACTGATAGATCCAGTGATGAGCTGATAGGTCATCAATGGGCGAAGTAGCCCAATGTACATATAAATACCTGGTGCTTCCCTTTCAATAGCTATCTCTCTTTTCCTAAACTCCCATTATATTATGAGTTTGTGTTTATTCTTGGTTGGGGTTTAAGCCCAGGGGATCCCTGAATGGCGTGGTTGACACGCCAAGGGTTTCCAGCACTAGTAGCCTGTTGCTAAGGTGAAATGGTAAGGGTCATCCATTATCCATACTGGTTGGCCTGCCACCAGCAGAGCCCACTGTCACCAGAAAAGCAATGTTCTGACATTACGTAAGACCAATTCAGTTGCATAAGAAAAATTCATGGCTAATAATTAATTCATTAACTTTGTCATATTAGGCAATACACGATTTAGGAGAATTTGATAAGTTAGGGTGGGTGATGCTACCAGAGAAGTGTGAAAAGAGCTGGAAAACTTTTTGGAAGATTTCTATGATATCTAAAAAAAGGACCCAATGATTCTGGATTGTGTCATGAAGAAGTGCACCAAGTAGACATGAGAACAGCAGTACCGTTCAAGTCAAAGTCCTATTGATGATCAAAATCTGATTTTAAGATAAAATTAAACTGAACTTGAACAATTTCTGAACGCCAGTCTCATGAGACCTTCAAAAAAGTTCTCAGGAGCCAGAACTTTTACTGGTGTGTGAAAATGATGGAGACCACTGAGTTGTCATGGACTATATGTGACTCAACAAATTGACAAAGAAAAACTCATATCTGTGATGGTCAAGGCGCTTCCTGACCGCCACGTAGCCCAGACTTCCCCTAAGGCAGGGATTGGGACGAGTAATAATATCAATATTGGTAACAAAGTCATAGGGTTTGAGGGCAATGTCCCTCAATGATGGCATTCTGACGAAATTAAGATGCCAACAAATCAAATAAACTTTGGAGCAGAGGTGGCAAGGGCTGATTTTTATGGTGAGCAGGCCAATCAAAGGCCGCCAACCCAAAATCTGCTGGAACGAGTAGAAATGATGGCAATGGCAAAGGGAAGCCCAGCGAATCAGGGGCTGCCAAGCTGAATTGCCAAATTTAGAAGTAATGAGAGTCGAGAGGAGCAGTGGATGAGAAAATCAGAAGTTGTTAGAAAACAGTTAATAAATTTTAATCAAAAAGTCATTGTGGAAATGCCAAGCTTTGATCTATCCTCAACAAAATGAAAATGAATGCGGAAAAGTTTCTGTAACAATTGGGGTACTCAACTAACAGTCTAGAACAGGCCTAAATGAGAGTATTGGGGGCTGAGATTCTTTTAATAGGCCTGTGGAAAGCCCACCACCCGCAGACTTCATGGGAACAAATTCACCCATATCTCCCATCCTCTAATATAAATACAACAAGATGAAGGTGTTTAGGATAACTTCGTTTTCTAATATACAAAAAAAACCTCAAAAATCAGAAATAAAATTTTACATTTTAAAATCATTTATTCAGATTTTGGAGGAAAACCCTGGATTTTGAGCGAAAAATGGACCATTCCTTGGACTTCAACAGAGCAGTTGCCTCTCTGTACTCTCTCTTGGTGGACAGACTGTTCTCCTTAGTGTGAGCATCGTCCTTACCATTTTCCAAGGATACCTCAATTGCTCATCAAGCCAACAAATGAAGGACCTAACCACAGCAGCACTCTCATGTTTGCATGCCTCACCTGGGCCCTTTTTCCCACCTGTTTTGTGGCAATGTGGTGGGACCCAGTTCGTCACATTAGAGAAAGTTCATACAATCTCATCTCCCTTTTATGGGATGGGATGGGGAAGCCATACAAGAGAGCCCTACACGCTTGGTATGAGCACACAACCACTCTCCTGATGGTTATCTTTTCCATCCTGTTCCTCCTAAGAGAAGCTGCACGCCTCCTCCCATCCCAAGGGAACTACATTGCTTATGTCCAACACGTCAATGCCTCGTCCAAATTTAGACAAGCACTGAACCCATAGGAGTTGAGTGTAATGCATGGTACCTTCTCTCACGTCAGATTGCTGCCCGCCTCACTGCAGCCACTGGGGGGATACCAGCAGCATCCCTCCAGATCGCCCAGGTGATAGTGGATCTATCAAAGAACCTGTCCATCTGTCTCACTGACCTTTTGGAAACACAGCCAGCTCTTCCAACCTCTCTGGAGGACTACCTCCATTTGGTTAAAAGAACCACCACCCCGAATGACTCTCAGGATGCCGCCTGTTCAGCGCTCTTGGCCCTCAGCCAAGGGAGAATGGCCGTCAAGGAGTATGCTCAGCTGTTCTAGCCCCTAGCCAAAGCCGCAAAAGTGACTCCTTCCCAGCTAACACGGATGTTTAAACAGAATCTTCGCCTGGACATCCTCATGGCTATGTCTGCTACGCGTCTGGGGGCAACCTTAGAGGAAGAGGTCACTGTTGCCTCCCAGGTAGAGAACCAGCTAGCCTTGGCCCAAGCCAGGACCTCTGTGCCCAGGAACCACGATAGATTCTGCAGACAACACGCAGAGTCAGAGCCCATATCAAACTATGTAGGGCAACAAGAGCAGGTGAGCTCCAGTGAAACTGCCCCACGCCCTGAGGCTCCTGCATCAGCAACTCCCAGCGGCTCAGATGGCCACACCTACAACCTTCGCCTGACCCCACTCGCATTTCTTCACTCAATAAGGGAAATGGTTCCTCTTATCTGTTTATTTCGCTCACTCTGAAGTGAAAGGAGAAGGTAAAAGGGGCAGGTTAGAAATACTGTGGGCGCTAGTGGACACTAGATGAAGAAAATTACCTGGACTGGGAGTCAGCCAAAAATTGAGAGTAAAAATGCAAGAAAATGGTATTGTGATTTATGTGGTTACCTTCAAGTCGTCATAGTGCTGGGGGATTGATCCCAAGATCAAACTTTTACAGGGACTCCACTACTTCTGGGAAGACTTTTGCACTATTAGGAACATGCCCCACCCCATCATTCTGAGCATGAAATGGTGGTGCAAGTACTCACCACACTTTGATCTGGAGGAGGTCCAGGTGATTCTTCACCCCAAGGATCAAGATCCTGTAACGTTAGAATTATTTACCTCAGGCAGGAGTAGGCCAGGCGTGAACTCAGTGCAACTAAAGATGGAGAAGGAAAGGATACCTGAGGAATTCAGAGACTATGAACACCTGTTCCAGAGAAGTGTTGCCGCCACCTGCACTCCACAGGGCCCTTTGCGTTCTCATTCAAGTTCAAAGGGGACGCTGAGCTCCTGAAAGGAAGCCCAGTGTACTCCCTGAACCCCAGAGCAAGGAAAGCCCTAGATCAGTACATAAAGGATATGTTGGAGTGAGGGATGATTGTGCCTTTTAAATCACCAGAGGTTTCTTCCATCCTCCTGGTCCCCAAGGCCAACAGCGAGCTCCGCCTCTTTGTTGACCACCACCACTTGAACGCCATAATGAAAATGGACCCCTATCCCATCCCACTGATAGCAAGCATCTCTTAGATGATTGTGGAAGCCAAATGTTCTCAAAGTTGGACCTGGTTGATGCCTCCAGCCAAGTGCCGGTGGTACCTGAGCACCAGCAATATATGGCTTCAAGTGTCACCTAGGGGTATATGAGCATAAGGTCATGCCGTTCAGTTTGAAGAACGCCCCAGCCGTTTTCTAGAGGACCATTGACCATGCCCTGGGCGACTTGATTGGGAAATGCTGTGTCGCATACATTGAGGACATCCTAGTGTTCTCCAAGTCTTGTGGGTGAACATGGAAGATGTCAGGAAGGTCCTCAGGGCGCTGGTCAAGTCTAACCTGCTATTATAGCCCTCCAAATGCGAGTTCTAAAAGGGCTCAGTATCTTTCCTTGACAATGTTGTATTAAAAAAGGGTCGGCCATCTGCCCGGACAAGCTGACAGCAGTGAAGGATTGGGCAGCACCAACGGATAAAAAGTTGTGTGCAATTTCTTAGGGGTGGTTAATTTCTTGAGGAGATTCACCAAGGACCTCTCTGAAACAGCAGCCCCATTCACCCAACTGACTGGGCAAGTCCCTTTTCAATGGGGATATGAAGAAGAGATGGCGTTCCAGGCCATCAAGGAGGTCCTTCTCACATCGCCAGTCCTAGCGCACCCAGATGCTGACTGACCATTCATTGTAGAGACAGATGCGTCCAATTTTGCCATTGAAGAGGTCCTCTTTCATACAGGGGTGGATGTTTGGAGCACCTGGTATGCTACTTCAGCAGGAAGATGCTACCAGCAGAAACAAACTACCCCGTCTATGACAAGGAACTCCTGGCGATTGTCACAGCACTAGATAAGGGGCAGCATCATCTGTTGTATGTGCGCCACCCGTTCACAATCTGGACTGACTTCAGGGCTCTTGAGTTCACAAGAGCCCCCATAGGATGAAGCAGAGACAAGCCCACTGGCACCTAGAGCTGTTACAATATGATTTTAAGATAAAATACAAGCCCGGGGAGAGCAACTTACTCCAAGACCTACTTAGCCAGGACCTGAAAATGACCTTTGCAAAGGGGGAGCTGGACGCGTTCAACACGGCCACAATGTTCCCTCCCCAAATGTTTGCATCAATACAGGAAGAACGTTCCAATTTAACAAAGAGGATTCAGACGTCCCAATGGCGCACCAAAATCAGTGACAATGTCACTAAAGAGATAGAGGGAGGGGATCCTGGAAAAGGCTACAATAATTATAGGAAGGAGGGGAGGCCTCATCCTGCACCACGACTGCCTATAGGTCCCAACGCTCAAGCTTCAAACCAAGGTAATGGAGTTATGTCATAACCCCCCTGGTGGGACACCCAGGTGTTGAAAAAACAATCGAGCTGATATGCCAGAATTACTCCTGGCTGGGCCTACCAGGGACTGTGAGAGGGTATACCACGCACTGCCCTGCCTGTGCCCGATTGAAGCCCACTTGAAGCAAACCTGCAGGAAATTTGAAACCACTGCAGATCGCACAAATGCTATGGACATCCATTAGCGTGGATTTTATAACCAGGCTCCCAAAATCAGAGGGTTATGATGCGATCATGGTGGTAGTGGACTGACTAAAAAATATGTGGAGTTCTTCCCATGCACATCTAAGATTATGGCAAAGGACATGGCGGAAATCTTTGTGAGGGAAGTCTTTGCCAGACATGGACTCCTGGACAAGATTATCTTGGACAGGGGTCTGCAGTTCATCTCTAGGTTTTGGGATCGCCTCCTAAAAAATCTCAAGATTAACACATGCCACTCCTCCGCTTACCATCTCCAATCAGAAGGCCAGATGGAAAGGGTTAATCAGACCCTTGAACAGTACCTACGGTGCTACCTCACCACAAGACAAGACCATTGTATCAAGTGGCTGAGAATTGCATAATTCACGTACAACAACCTGGAACACTCGTCCACTGGTATGTTTCCCTTTTTCACAAACCATGGGTATAACCCACCAATGATGGAGGGACACGCTGGGGGAATGAACCCTGCGGCAGATGATTCAGTGACTGGAATGAGGGAATATCTGAATATATTGAGAGCCAACCTGGAGAAGGCGGTGGAGGCTCAGAAGAGGAAGGCGGATGCACACTGCTCCAAGGCTCCGCCCCTCAAAGAGGGGGATTATGTTGTAATAAATGCCAAGCACTACACACCCAGGACAGTGTAGGAAGTTCAGACCCATCAACCTAGGACCTTACAAGGTCCTCAGACTGGTGAATGAGGTGGCGTATGAGTTAGAATTTCCAAAAGTATTGTGTGAACATCCAGTTTTGCATGTTTTGAAGCTCGAGAAATTTGAAGGGCCCATGCCAGTGAAACTGGAGCTTGTCCAGTCAGACAACCCCGGAGAGGCAGAGTATGAGGTGGAGGAGATCCTGGATACCAAGTTCACTTGTAAAAAGTGATGGTACTTGGTAAAATGGGTAGCCTACCCAATAGAAAAATCCACCTGGCAAACAGCCGCCAATTGCGCCAACTGTCCCCAGAAAGTGGAGGAATATTGGGGCGCAGGGTCTCTCCTCTGAGGGGGTGATGTGACAGTCAAGGCGCTGCCTGACCACCATGTAGCCCCTACCCCTCCCTAAGGTGGGGATTGGGGCTCATAATAATATAGTGTTTTTAACAACGTCATAGGTTTTGAGAGCAACCCTTGGAAATGGCATTCTGACAAATCAGATACCAACAAATCGAATAAACTTTGGAGTGGAGGTGGCAAGGGCTGATGTAAATGGCGGAAAGGCCAATCAAAGGCTGCCAACCCAAAATCTACCAAAACGAGTAATAATGATGACAACAGCAAAGGGCAGACCAGCGAATCAAGAGCTGCCAAGCCAAATTATGCCAAAAGTGGAAACATTGAGAACCATGGCAATGGGTAGCTCAGTGAATCAGGATCTGTCAAGCCAAATCTGCCGCTAGCCAAGAATATTGAGAGCAATGGCAAAGGGCAGCACAGCGAATCAGGGGCTGCCAAGCTGAATCACCAAATATAGAAGTAATGAGAGTCAAGAGGAGCAGTGGCTGAGCAAATCAGAAGTTACTAGAAAACGGTTAATGAATTTTAATCAAAAAGTTGACATGTAAATGCCAAGCTCTGATTCATTTTTGATAAATTAAAATGAATGCAGATAATTTTTTGTAATGCCTGGGGTACACAACAAACGGTCTAGAACGGGCCTAGATGGGAATATTGGGGGCTGAGATTCTCAAAATAGGTCCAAAGATAGACCGCCACCCATGGACTCCATGGGAAAAAATTTTCCCATATCCCCCATTCCCTAATATAAATACAACAAGATGAAGGTGTTTAGGACAACTTCGTTTTCTAATATATACAAAAAAATCTCAAAAATCAGAAATAAAATTTTAATTTTAAAATCATTTATTCATATGTTGGAGGAGACCCCTGGATTTTGAGCAAAAAATGGACCATTCCTTAGACTTTGACAGAGCAGTTGCTTCTCTGTATACTCTTTCTGGTGTAAAAAATGTTCTCCTCAGTGTGAGCATCGTCCTTACCATTTTCCAAGGATACCTCAATCGCTCATCAAGCCAATGAACGAAGGATCTAACCACAGCAGCACTCTCATGTTTGTGGGCCCTCACCTAGGCCCTTTTGCCCAACTGTTTTGTGACAATGTGGAGGGATTCATTCATCACAATATCCCACTCTGAAATAGAGGATGCCTGAAGAGACTTGAAGGGTCCAAGTACTTTTCTGTCATTAGAGTATCTTCAGAATAATGGCAAATTGAGTTCTAACCCATGGATTCCAGTATAAAACATTAATTCTTAGCAAGGCCTCTCAAGATAACTAAAGAGCCTCAATGGCCTTAAACCTTCTTAGCAACCTTACTGAGAGTCATGGATGGGATATCTGACAACCTGAAGCTCTTAAATAATTTTATTTTTTCTGGATGATGTTACTGTCTTCAACATAAAGTTTTGAAAGAACCTCTACCACCTCTACCAAGTGTTATTAAAATGGCCGCAGTGCACTCCATGATGCACAGAAATGAGAAAAGGATGAGAAAATTAAAAATGACAGAAGGAGATATGATTTTCTTTAAAAACAAACTAAGACCTAAAACAAAGTTAGCTGGCCAGTGCCATTATTTGTAGAGTCACTGGCCTCTAAATAATAAATGGTGTTTGGTGGTACTATTCTTGATACTGAAGCTCTTGGACATCATATCCAGTTGCCAGTTTTTAATAAAGTACCCCACTTGATAGAGACTAAGTTGTAAATTGTAACAATAATTAGGTTTGTAAAGATGATAACTTACGCCATGATTAAGTGCTCCCAAACTTAGTTTTATACTTTTTTGAGACGTTTTTAAATTAAGGCGTGTTCCATCCTCAGAGTTCCAGCATTTTGGTCAACAAAGAAAGTGTAAACTTAAAAAATGGAAAACAATTAAAGGGAAGAGTAGGAATTGTGTCAGGAAATTAAAGTTTAAAGTAAAAATTAAAAGATTATACAATAAAAATTAAAATAAGTTTTGATTCAGGATTTTGAAAATTTGGGGAAATTTGGGAAAATGAGTAGCATAGGGGGAAATACCTGAAGTACTTTTGCTGTTAAAATTGTATAGTTGAGGGTTTTCTCTACATAAGGGCCAAGTTTTTAACATAGAAAATACTAGGCTGTGTGAGGGATTGGAGTGGGCGCAAATATAGGAGATTTACCATAATAAAATAGACCTATTCTAGGTGAAAATGGGTAGTAGGCACTAATTGGGATATTTTCCTTTGTCAAAAGCCTATTACTTTAAGTGGAATCTAGTTCATCATTATCATGATTACTCAAAAACCAAGTGGGTTGAAACTAGTGCATCTAGATCCTAAACATCCAAGGCCACTGAAAGATATCTACAATCAGTTAACTTCCAGACATGGTCCCATTATAATTTTGGAAATATTTTAGAGATACCGCAGAAGTGTCGCACAATTTTTTTCCTACTGAGCAACAAATAGATGATATGGGGCTTGTTGGTCCTCAAAACAAACGTAAAGAATTTAATAGATTATGAAGCAACTTTCTTCGCCCACAACACTATACTTATTTTAATATTAATAGCAGATCCTTTCTGCTCTGCTTCTTACTACCTATTAACAATTTTTCCCTTTGATTGTCTCATATCACTTATATATCAGTAACTTTGGTCAATATTGATCCTTTTGCTTAAACTATTCGTTACCATCATATACTCATTGGCTTTTCTTCATATCTGTGAGGTCCTAGCAGGGTCTATTATTCTTAAATTCACTATCACTTTAGTTTAAGGCGATCTACTAAATATTCATCATGAATTGCCATCACATTATTGCCTTATTTGAAGGCAATCCAATAGCTATCCAATATGACTCAATACCGCTTTATCCCAAGGCGCTCAAATATTTGTACACTAGTAAATTATGGTCTTTGGATCTTAGCCTATCTGCCATACCTATTTAGGGTTTATCGTCCATTCATATCAGAATCTCACCAGTCCCAACATATTTATATCAGACAATGCAAGAAACTTTTTCTCTGATGTAGTGAAAAAAATTATGGACCTACCAAGGGTCTGACAATAGTTTACAATTCCTTATACTTCCCTGCCAGTTGTAGTTCGTAATGAGACAATTTAACTTGTCAGGATACTCAAAAAACTAACCATTAATCACGGCTTAATTTTAGACACTTCATTACACTAGCTAGTATATACATATTACCTGATTTTTTGTTGCATGATAAAGATGTCCTCATTAAAACCAAAGTACAAGAGAGAAGTTAACCTAATTTTTCTGCTAACCCCTATAATTAATACTAACTGGAAAAACTTACCTCCAAAAAGCTATTAGCAAGATTCAGCAGATGGGACAGTCTTAACTGTGATTAAGGTGAAACAAATATAGAGAAGCAAACAACCTCTGGACAGAAGGCCAGTTAGAGTAGGATTCAATTGCCAGAGTTTAAAAAATTATCAAGTCCTGTTTTACTATTCATGTGGAAGTTCACCTGAGAGTTGAAAACGATGTGGTTAGGCCCTGCAACAATCATTACATGCATAGGTACTGGATCACCATCAATAAAAAGATTTTAATAAAATTGTTTACAATTGAGTATATATGAGACACCTCAGATGATTCCCTAGTCTCATCTTTGGAATAGTAATATCATGGAGTCTACCATTAAGAATATTAATAAATTATTGTCTATGGAGGTAAGCCAGTGTGAAGTCTAACCAAGCTTTGGATGACTTTAAGGCCTTAAGGATGCTGAAAATAGAATTGTATGATTGCCCTGATGAGGTTGACCACCCAAATAATCTAGACATTGATTGAACATGTTTAAGCTTTAAATTAATGATCTGTTGACAGAAAAACAAAAAGATGACCAATCTTAATGATGGATCATATGAGCAAAGATTTATACATTATCATTAGACTATAATTAAATATGTTGATTCCTCCACTGATTTGACTGGCGTTCCACCATAAATTCAGAGGCCAACTATACCATCAATAAAGATACACTAGTGTATGGTAGTAATTGATCTCTGTAGCTACAAGAAAGGCTATATAGACGCTCTGAGAGGATTAAGAGTAGTGAGAGCGCTAGTCCAAGCCACAAATTGGCTGTTTTCAGAAGGGTAACATTACAGCTTAGCTTATATCTAAATGTAAATTTATCTTAATTACTATTCACCTAAATTTGAATTTATAATAATTTATAACTATCACACTCAGATTTACCTTGAGCTATAAAAGCTTTGCATTATCATTTTAAATAAACATATATTACAAGATAGCATTTTTATTTCTTTTATTTGAATAATAGAAGAATGGTCTAATTGAAGGTAGACTTGCTCATGGGAGTATTCCAGTAACTTAAAAGCACTTTATTATATCTACCAGGCTTAAAGTGAATACTTTAGTGCCAAGAAATTGACTCAAGAGTAGGATAGATTTTCTGAGCTATTGTTGCAATGATGTCATATATGCCTGCTAGTATGAAATTGGCAACTTGGTGCTAATAATGCTAGTAGGCAGCCTACCTTATTTTTTAAGTACCACATTTTGCTTTCCATTAATATTTCTAAGTAGTCATTTCTTTAAGTCAATGATCTTTCATTGTAGATTGACTAAAAAATTTTATATATAAATGTTTGCATAAACAACTCTTATATTATAAAAAGTTATATATACTTATCTATATTAAGTTAGGGTCACTAAATAAATTTATTATAATAACTTATGATCAACTGAAAACTATTATCTTTTTTTTGCTATTAAAGTTAATGATGCAAATACAAGGAAGTTTAGGTTAAACAATATTTTTGTTGAAATTCACTATTTTCTTATAAACTCTCCCTTTGCAATGCCTATTAAGAAGTTCTAGCTAGAAATCTTTATCTATACCTTAATTTAGGGCTCTACGTTAGGTGCAATGTACCTTAATTGAAAAGCATACCATATCATATATAAATTTATTTATTAAACTGCTGTCAGACATTTACAAGCCCGAGGTATTAGAAAGAGTGGTTTCAATGTAAGTGAAGACCAAATCGGCCAAAAGACCCTGGTCAATTCTCAGTGGAACCCTATTAATTGGGGTAACACTTTTAATACTAATAATAACAAAACTTGGGCAAATACCATGAGTTCGTCTGATCAGATTACACCAACTATGTGGCGATTTCAAGGGAGTCCATTGGAGGCTCCTTCCCCAGCCACCGTCAGTTTAATTCACTCCCCCTCACAATAACCAGCCCCTTTTACAGGGTTGGTGGGGGCTCCTCAGGGCGAAAATATTTTCCCCCTTTCTGATTGGGACCAATTGATTAAATCCCTTCCAAATGGTTTCACTTTCCTGACAGTTCTATCCCCATTGGCCCTCTCATTGAAGTGATGCAAGTTTCAAACTAACCAATAGGCCGCTTCTGAATATTTCCTAATTCAGACAGCACCACGTGATCTGAACTCAAAGCACAAATTGTCTAAATTACTATTATTGCAATATTATCAGAGTTAGCTTTTTCCCCGCGCGGCGCCTGATAAAGAAACATATAAAACCAATTATTTTATTAAGTGCATGTTTATATTATTTTTGATAAGTGGTAAGAGCAGCTCCTGCGATATTGTTGGATTTGAGGCAATACTGCACCAGCAAGCCAAAAAAAGGGCCAAAAATCCAACAAGTAGTGCTCACTACAGGGGCTACCTGTAAACCACCAAAAAGCTTTTTGAAGAAATGACAACTACCACGGACTTAAGGCTAGCTGAAGTTGAAACCCAACTAGCCAGTTCCTTGGCTCACCTCAAAAGTCTTGAGCAATATTCCTCTCAAGGCCCCTTATGGGCCCTCTCCTCTCATGGTTAAATTGCCGTTCAGAGATAAGTTCTCCCCTGGTGAGGGCAGTATCGCCTCCTTCCTCTATGTTTATGAATCTGCTATGGAAGGAGCGACTGACCTCCAAAAAACCCAGGGTATCCTTCCCTGCTTGATTCGTATGGCTTAAGAGATCATGGTTCCCAATATGGCCTCCCTTACCACCTGCGCGAAGGTTAAACATGCGTTGATTAATGAGTTTGAGTCCAAATCAAGTTTACAACGGAAAAAACAGGCTTTTATGCGCCTTTTCTTGCAAGAGGGTGAATCGCTCTCCTCCTTTATTGAACGCTTCTAAAGCTAAGCTCAACCGTTGTTGCTGGCCAAACTTCTCCCTCTAGATGACGCTATTGCTGCTATCATGGCTAGTTTGGCGCCGTATCCCTCTCTAGCTATGCATATCACTGCAGTTAAGACCTCCCTCAAATCGGTATGGGATATAAAGGAAGCATTACTGGAAATGGCTGACTTCTACAAACCTTAACTTTTGCTCCAAGCTCCAATGTGGGAAGAAACTCAGACCCTTTCAGCCCCTTCTATGGCTGTATCCTTATGGAACCCCGCCTCTGTTGAGTTGCCACGCCAACATACTCCTCCATTGTGTGAGGATAGGCAGCCAATAGTGGCCATTATGGGGCTGCGCTCCTCTCCCACCTCAAGTTCAAAAGCTCAGCCAGCAAAATCAGTTAGCCTTTCACCTGTGCATCCTATTGCTGAGCAGTCCTTATAAACCGCAACCTCAATCGCCCTCAGCCTCCTCTCAGGCTGCCGCTAGTAAAAACCTCCTGTTAAGGGATTACCCAAGCCAGTCGCTCCTATGGCCAAAGCCAAACCTATTACCCTTCCATCGTCTTCCCCAAAAGAGGGTACCTCCACGATACACCCTGCAAAAGCAATCAGGGTAGATGTGAGTGACAAAGCCCTCCCCTGTGAGAAGAGTAAGCCAGTTTCTCCTCCTCCTCTTAGCAACTCGTTGAAATGCATTGACAATCCCTCAGATGACAAGTCTGAAGGGGTGAGGAGGATGTAGGCTATTATATGTTGGGAGCGCCAATGGAAGTGCAGGTTCCCAATAGGTTAAGGCCTGAACGAGTTGAAAAGGTGTGATACCACGACATACATATTTGCAGCAGGTAGTGCGCGTGTCTGAGATGATTGATACTGCGAGTGATGCTGATCAGTTGACTGGTATAGTGATCAGCTCTACCCCGCAGGTTCATAACCTCCAGTCAATTAAAGAAAGATGGCCCGCGATGGCTCAACGCCTGGCCCCAACTTTCCAATTACAAAAGGTTCTCGCCCTCACCCCTACCTTTGATAGCATGATAACCAAGGTAGAGGTTGTTATCAATAAGGTGCGCGTGCTAGCCATCCTTGACACGGGTGCTCCAGTGAACATGGTCTCCACAAAGCTCATAAAAAGATTAAGTTGGTCCCTGACCCTGATTGTTCTCAAGAGTTTGGAACTGCAGAGCCCAACAACACATGAGCTATTGGAGCCTATTCTTCTCTCCCCATCCATATTGGGAAGCTCCTGCTGGCTGCCCCCGCTGTGGCATTGGACAACAAGGCATACAAATTGCTCATTGGTACTCAATTCATGATTGAGTATGATGAAATTATTAATATGAAACAAGGAACTCTCTCCCTTATAAATTACGAGGTTCCTCTAGTCTTTACCAATGACAAGCCTAAGAAGAAGGAATACACCTGTGTCGTTGAGTTCCCTTCTTCCGCCCTTACCCTTACTTACACCACATCAGGCAGAAACTCGAAATTGTTGCCTGACTCCGTGGATGCTTCAGAGGGCATTCACTTGTATGTGGCAGAGGAGATAGTAATTAAAGCGGGTGAGCAAAAGGTGATAGACACCCACATTGCCATGCAAGTCCCTCGCAACTTTCTTCTGCATCTCAAAAGTGTTGATGGCCTAAGCCCCTTGGAACCTCAGGTGTTGCCAGGTATCCTAGACCCTGCCTACCAGCGCCCTATCAACCTTCTGCTGGGGAATCTTACTGGTAAGGATATGATTGTCACAAAGCATCAGGAAATTGGAAAAGCCCTGCTGCTACCTATTGAGGACATCCATCAAGTTCATTGTCTTGGGTCTATGGCGGATATGGGATTGCCTACCAATCAAAAAATTGCGCCTTGCCCAACATCAAGATTTTGGAGGAGCTAACTCCCGCTGAGCTTAACAAAGTTCACAGTTTACCAGAGTCCTACAAAGATATCTTTTCTAAGTCTGATAACGACTATGGGCACATGAAAGGTTGGACTCATACCATTGATGTTGGTGATGCTCACCCCATTTGATCCAAGCCCTACTGCAAATCAAAAGTTGAGGAGCAACAGATGCAGATGGAGCTCAAGAAATTGTTGGACACTGGGCTGCTGGTACCCTCACAAAGCCCTTGGTCGTCCCCTCATCTACTTATCAAAAAGAAAAATGGAGGGCATAGGATCGTTATGGATTACTGCAAGCTGAATAAACTTACCAAAAAGAATAGCTAACCTTACCCCCAAATTGATGACGCCCTGGCGCAGCTCTCTGGATCCCAGTACTTTTCAGTCATGGACTTGGCTAGTGGATACTGGCAGATGGACCTTTCTCCTCAAGACCAGGAGAAGTGCGCCCTAATCTGTAGCAAGGGTCTTTCCAACCCACTTGGCTACCTCAGGGGTTATGCAACGCCCCTGAAACTTTTTAGCGGGCGATGGACCACATACTCAGGATCTCAAGCTCAGCTGTGTGATTGTCTATCTCGATGACATCACAGTATTTTCCAAAACTTTCAATGAACACCTCACCCACTTAAAAGAAGTGTTCCAGTGGCTGCGGGCCTCACACATCAAGCTGAAGCCCTCCAAGTGTACGTTCTTCCAGAAGAAGCTGGATTTCCTTGGGCATGCAATATCCCACAAAGGGATTTAGCCTCTCAAAGACAAGGTGGAAGCAATAGCAAAGATGCCTGAGCCCAAAACCCTCCGCAACATCCAAGTCTTCCTGGGTATGATGGGGTACTATTATCAGTTCATCCCCAAGTTCGCCCAGCTCAGTGAGCCCCTCGTCCGCCTCTTGACTAAGAACACTCCATTACAGTGGGGTGTTGAACAAAAGGCCGCGTTTGAGACCCTGAAGGGGTTATTGCAGTAAAGGCATATCCTCCGTCACCCTGACTATGGCAAGCCATTCATGTTATTCATGGACGCCTCTGATTATGCCGTTGGAGCTATCCTAGCACAGCTGGACAAAAATGGGATTGATCATCCCATATCATACTTCAGCAAAATGTTATCCAAGGCTGAACGCAACTACAGCGTTACAGAAAAAGAGTGCCTTGCCATCCTACTCAACGTGAAATACTACCACCCCTTCTTATATGGGACTTCCTTCAGAGTTATTACCGACCATGCCTCTCTAAAGTGGTTGCAGAATTTGAAGGACCCCACTGGGCAGTTGGCTCGCTGGGCTCTTAAGCTCCAGCACTATGACATGACCATTAAGCATCTATCCAGGAAAAGTCATATGAACGTTGATGGGTTGACGCGGCTGCCCCTCCTTCACCTGGATAATAGCGAAGCAGAGAGGTTGCATGACCTCCTCATGACTCCTGAGGCTTGGGCGGATGAAGATGAACTTGTACAGAAAATGCTCGCTCGCCATTCCCACAACACAAAGGTTGAATTGGGAAGTTATACAAACAAGTAGGGATAAAATGGTTGCCCTATCTTCAGCCCTCTGAGCGGATACCTGTAATAATGGAGTCCCACATGATGATGGGCCATGGCCAAGCCCAAAAAATCTATGAGTGGATTAGAGTGCGGTATTACTGGGAGGGCATCATGGAAACCATAACTGAGGTTTTGAATGCCTGTTTCGCCTGCAAAAACAATCCAGCTTCAAGACCCAGTACCAGTATCAACCAACCACGCCCCAACAGCCCTTCCACACCATAAGCTTGGATGTGGTAGGACCTCTCCTCAAACTACTGGGGGCAATTGATGTATTTTGGTTGGTATTGATCATTTCACCAAATGGATTGAAGCTGTGGCTCTCCCCGCTCAGACTGCCAAGGCCACGGCCACCTTCCTACACCAGTATATCTTCACCCATCATGGGTGCCCCAAGTCCTCCTATGCAATAATGGAAAAAATCTTACCTCCTGAGTGGTAAAGCTCCTCGCCACCTCCTTGGGAGCACAACAACTCTTCTCGGCACCTTATAACTCATCCACAAATGGAGCCATAGAAAGAGTTAATGGCACACTGGTCTCCATTCTCCATAAGATGGCCAGCTCTGACCCTCTACACTGGGATCTTTACTTACCCAGTGCCCTTATGGCTTACTGGATCAGCTATCATCGCATCCTCAAGATGTCTCCCTTCTGTGTGTTTTATGGAAGAGAACCTGGAGTTCCAGCCTTAATAGCCAAGGATATCTTCACTGCTAGGACAGACCCCAAACAAGCTATGAAAAAATTAGCCCAGCACATCATTCAACTGCAAGCAGAGGCTATGAACAACTTGGCTAAGATGGTCACTAAAGAAGGCCAAGCAGCTAATGAACGCCGGGCTCCTCTCCCTTCCTTTCAAGTATCAGACTTGGTATTGTATTACCACAATCGCATCACACCAAGAAGGGAAAAGTTTGGTTCTATCTGGGAAGGTCCCTTTGTCATCACCTATAAGCAAGGGGATGAGTATTCCATTAAGTCCCTTGCCTCAGGTCTTACTATTAACCGCGTTCATGGGCAGTTCTTGCGATCTTATACCTCCCCAACCACTCTTGAAGGGGGTAATGTCGGACATTTACAAGTCTGAGGTATTGGAAAGAGTGGTTTGGATGTAAGTGAAGACCAAATCAGCCAAAATACCCTGGTCAATTCTTGGTAGAACCCTATTAATTGGGGTAACACTTTATATACTAATAATAACAAAACTTGGGCAAATACCACAAGTTCATCTGATTGGATTGTTGCTGACTATGCGGCGAATTTAGGGAGTCCATTGGAGGCTCCTTCCCCAGCCACCGTCAGTTTAGTTCACTCCCCCTCGCGATGACCAGCCCCCTTTATAGGGTCAGTTGGGGCTCCTCAGGGCGAAAAGATTTTCCCCCTTTCTGATTGGGCCCAATTGATTAAATCCCTTCCAAATGGTTTTGTTTTCCTGACAGTTCCATCCCCATCAGCCCTCAAATTGAAGCGATGCAAGTTTTGAACTAACTGATAGACCGCTTCTGAATATTTCCTAATTCAGACAGCACCATGTGATCTGAACTTGAAGCACAAATCGTCTAAATTACTATTATCATAATATTATTGGAGTTAGCTTTTTCCCCGCGCGGCGCCTGATAAAGAAACATATAAAACCAATTATTTTATTAAGTGCCTGTTTATATTATTTTTGATAAGTGTTAAGAGCAGCTCCTGCAATATTGTTGGATTTGAGGTGATACTGCACCAGCGAGCCAAAAATCCAACAACTGCTACTTAGGGTTATACTTATATATTTAATGTATGAGCTTTATATGGCACTATAATATGAGTTTTATTAAGATTAAAATTAAGTCTAGACGCTTTTAGGTTAGAGTTGAGGTGAAAAATATAATTCAAAATAAAAATAAATCATAAAAAGTTTATTTAGTTCTGCTCAAGTTATGAAGTTTTAAAGATGAGAATAAAATATTCATAAAATTACTAACTTTGAAAATAGGAATGGTGATACTAAGTTTTTTGCGAATCTTTAACAGCCCAAAATATTTATAATATATATTGAATTAGCAATAAGTTTAAATTCTATTTAAATCATATAAAAGTTGCATAAGATTAACCATAGAAAAAATTTCTAATGTTAATTGACATCACTTTAGCAATGTTGGACAAGTTACAAGTCTTTGGCAATCATTAAGAATTCAAAAGCTATGGTACTCATACTATTTAGTAAGCTTCTTTTACATGCTTAGATCTCTTATAAATAAGTAACTTTTATCAAAGTAAACTAAGTTCTTCTATGAAAAAAATACATGTATATTGCTTGTGGTTGAATACATAAAAAGTATACATGTCTTATATAAAGCTTACAATAAATGAATTTTAATGCAAATATAATAATCAGTTAACAATATTGGGAGTAATGCTATTATTCATAAGTAAAAATGGAAATTTTTAACCTAAACTGTGTCTGAAATTGCTATTTATTAGGTGAATCTTTTTATAAATGTTACATACAGAGAGAGCAGAGCTTTAAGTATCAAATGGTCCATATATAATTAATCATAAATTATTTTGTTCTGATGCAGTCTAGATTTTACAAAGCTGTATTATAGTGAAAAATAGAGAACTCTATCAGAGAATATAATTTATTCATAAAGACTTATGATTTATATACACTTATCTATTCAACTTATAGTAAGACTCTATGGAACTTTTATATATTTTACATAGTATCTATAAATATGGGTATTAAAAGACTCATCCTTATATTATTTATTTCTACATAATTTCAAACAGAAGAATGTCTAGAGTTTGATTTCTTGTATATAGTCATATAGTGGGTAAAGCATATTATGCTTCTAATTTGGTTGGATTTTAGTTTGTATGTAAAATATGGAAATGCTTAATAGTCAATGTAAAACTAATCTTTTAGTTCTTAGCCTTTAAAATGATCTTAAAGCAGATTGGCAACTAAAGAGTACTCTTAAGTCTATATTTTTGCTCACATCTATAATATAGTGTAAAGGAGCTAGTAAGAAATTTAGATAGATTAACAAATAGTCCACTGTGGTTTTAATTGTCAAGTATGTTTCTTCTGAAGAATAAAAATTTGTTATATTATAACATTCTGAACTAAACAATTTGTTAATTTTTGCTCAAGCAATAGTTATGGATAATGGCAAACTATCTATTAAATAGAAAATTACTTTACTTTTGGTATAAATACATAGAACTGATATAAGATATACGTTTTATATACCTTAATAACATTAGTATAATATCTAATAGAGGTTACAAATTTCAGCATCTTAATAAAAAAATTTCATTTAAGTACAGTCATCCTTATGGCAGAGATGTCAATAGATACCAAGTAAGGTTAGAAATTAAATAACTGTTATAATTAGAGAATTACATATCTGTTTGAACTGTTGGATGTACAACAAAAACTATATGCACAGAAATAACAGATTGCTTTTCTAAAACTATAGTAGCTTAAGGTTTTTTGATATAGTTATACCATTAATGTTCTGACACAATACAAAGTTGTTAAATACAAGATATATATACTTCTAATTCCTTGCGTTGATCAACTAGTACTAATGATAGAGAAAAGTGATTTAGAAAAAAGCAGAGGTTATCTAAAACCATTTGTTTGTAGAGTAACCGTATTCAATGAGGATATTATGGCGTACTAATATTAAATTTTAGATAGTTTATAAAATTAATAGAATAATGTATGTTCAATCATGTATAAATGTATCTTATATAGGATTTCAAATATACATTTATATGTCTAAGAGCACATGTTAATTATAAAATAATAAATATAATGATGTATGGTAACTAGATTGATATGTATTTATATTAGATTAATTTTACTAGAGCCCTGATACAATGGTTATAGTTTTTTTCTAATTATATATATATATATTAAGTATAAAGGTTCAAAAGCTAATTAGCTAAGATTTAAGATAAGATAGTCTAAGAATAATTGTTATGTGCCTTATATAGACAGATAAAAGGTTATATACTAACAGATTTACTATAGAGGATTGGTAGCCTATTTGGAACAGCATCCACTGCCACTCACATGATACAGGTTTAATCTGTTGAAGCAGAAATTTATATTAATAAATATTTAGGGGAAATCAATAATTGTGGAGTTTCACACCATGACTTAGTTTAGCCAAGCAAATCAGTGAAGTTAGATCATGTAATCCTGCCCTACCATATCATGCACATGAAGTTAATACCCTCAGTAATAGGGTTTTTTTCTTCCTTTTCTACTCTTGCTTCACTAACTAAAAGCTGCTGTAGTATAAATATCTTAATGTTAACCCACATTAAATAGAGTTACTTTACTCTATCTATTATGTTATCAATGATATACAATAAACAAATTATTAACAAGTTTGATAAATAATAAAAAAATTTTGTAAATAGACAATGAGTTAAGCTGGTTGTAAGACAATACTAGATAGGATTAAAGAAATAGCAAAAATAGGTTTCCTAAATTAAATAATTATATACTAACCTATATTTTCAATATGTGTGTGTGAAGTTATCTAATCACGGTAAAATTGCCTATGTTATGAAAATTTATCGCTATGCATAATTCTAGCCATTACGAGTTTCATGATGGCACCTCAACAAAATAAAGTTAACAACTTGTATTTTCAGAGTGGTAGTTGGATATTCTTGTAAACTAAGCCATTATCTTATAGCTGTCATCTAAGCTAGGCAGCTATATAACATTATATATATATATATATATATATAATAAAGCTTTTATGAGGTAGACAAAACTAGTATACTAATACTATAAAAGGCACAATTACTACCATCTAGTACTAAAAAAAGGCACAATTACTCTTGTTCTATGTTCACTCTTTTATTCTTTTAGTTTAATTACAATACAAAAGTTTTAAATACATTTTCCAAGTTTATTGTGTTTAAGATTCTCTTGCACTGTATGAAATTAGATTAGTATCTACTGGGCTATCATGTCTAAAATTTGGTCCTAAATAACCCTTATGATACTAGCCTTAATTTTATAGGCATTTAAACTAACATGCTTAATAAAACAATCATGATACTAAAAGACAAATATACTCACAATTTATACCTTATCATATTTCACTGGGTTAGACTTACAAATGCTTGTAAAGACTATCAGTTATCACTAACTCATACTTAACAATTGTAATAGATCAAAATTTATTTATAAAATTTATAAAGTAAAGCTATTTTCCTTTAAAATATGCAAAAATGGTATTGTGGGTAATATAACAAAGCTTTTGATAGATAATTTAATGGCCAATTTCTCTTCGAGGATATTCAAAGTAAAACCAATTTTTACAAAAAATATATAAAAAGCCAGTTGTGTTAGATAAATTACACTAAGTTTGTTAATTTAGATAAATCTAAAATAAATGTGTTGAAAAAGACAAGATTACCCAATATATTCTTAACAGTCTGTTACATCTAATTGTTTGATCTTTAACTTACTACTTATGTATAAATGTATGTGTTAAGTGCTAGTCTACAAGCAACACATATTTTAAAGCTAAATATATCTCAAATTTGTTTAAGTTTAATAAAGTTTTTTAAAAGTTTGGTTATAATCTATAAAATCATTTGCTAGGTTTAAACAGATGCATGCTAATTTAAAACTGTTCTTTTTCAAAAAGAGAGTAACTTGAAGGCTCTCAAAAGAAAATTTCCTGCTGCTAATCTCAAAAATATAAAAATCTAATTTTTATAGCCTCACTGGGATAAATAAATTGCTCTATTTTATTTTATTTAACTCAAAGTAAAAGTAACTAAATTTCAGAAAGACCAAATCCAACCATATTACCTTGTGGTGTAGAATAGGAAGCTGGGCATAACTAGTTCCATAATATATGCATCAAAAAGGGACCATCTAGTACTAAAAAAAATATATGCATCAAAAGCTGCCAGAGGCAAGTATTAACATTTAACAATTAACGTTACTTGCTTTTATTTCGTTCAGTATATTTGTTCTAAGATAGGCTCAGCTTAAATAAAATGTTTATTCATTTTTTAAAACAAAAGCAAGTCGAATTTTACAACAGGTCCTAAAAGCTTACCGATATTAAGATGGTTAATTTAGGCAAAAACTCAGATACAAATTGATAGATCAAAACACTCACTATGTTTATCGAAGTTTACAAATAAGCAAAATAAATTTATAGCTAAAAATACTTCCGCTAATTATCAATAAGCATTCGACGCTCCAATCTGCTTTTTGAAAACTCTAAAACCAATCTTATCCTTTGCGATACTAGTTGAATAAATGTACTATGTTAAAAAGCTCTTGTAAATCTAATTTTGCATTTGTCATATCAAATTAAAGCAACTTTAATCCTGGTAGCACTTTTAATCATCGTCTTCATCAACAGTTTTGTCGAGTTTTGTCTGATTATCAATGGCTTCAAGGAACTCTTGGCCTGAAGCAATGTTTGAATTGCTCTGTTTTCCTTCTTGATTCTGAGTTCTAATACGATCCCCTACAAAAAAATAATTTATATTAATGGACAATAAGTCACTTCAAGCATAAACCGGAAACTTAAAAGACAACAAGCGTTGATTACATAAGATATATAGGAAACTTTTCCTAATTAATAAAAAGCCTCCTTTGTAATGTGAGTTTTAAGAGATCGAAGCCAAATTTGGCAGGTAATGTTAGAAACCTGAAATGTATTGAGCCACGATTCTTCTTACATATGATAAGGAGAGTACACAAGGAGTAAACTTGGTTTAATAAAAGGAACATTATCAATAACTTTAAATCAAGAAAAAATTATGCGATGTGTCGTTAAAAACAGTGAAGAAAATAGTTTAAAAAACTACAAGATTTAAAGTAGCGAAGAGAGGTTTTGATAGCAAGATTTAAACAGAATTAAAATATAAACAAAAGCTTTGCGACATACTCACTATTTCATGAATTTTAATTTGAGTTCGTCTTTCAAGTTTCAGCAGCTTCTTTTCGATGTCTCTTTTGAGATCCCAATTTGGTTTAGTGGGCATGAGATTATCTAGACTCTGAAATATTAAAGCAAACAATAAACTCAACGCATTACCACTTCCTCTTTAAACTTTCTCTTTTGATCTATAATCACTGCTTCAGAAATTCCCTCGACCATTTTTTCTACAGTAGGATGATTTGGGTCCGATTCATTAGACCTCTTTCTGGCCTCGTCTTTAGGTTCGGTTTCATCTTGCTTTATCTCTTCTGAACATACCGGAGCGCTTAAAGCTAGCAGAGTTTCACTCGTTGGTTGAAAATTACGAAATTTGAGCACTGGCCTTCAAAAGAAGCATTAGAATATATCGCATTATTTGCTCACTTATCAGCATCAATTTCCTCAGATTGAGAACTACGCTGTTTTAGCTTTAAAAGCCTTTCTTTCCTGGCTTTAGCTTCTACCTCCATTGAAGAATCGTTTTAAGAATTAATATGTTCGTTAACAGTAAATATATTGGTATTAGCACAAGATCCTAACAGGGTTCAAGAAAAATGAGCAGATGGTGAAAATGCCAGTAGGCTGGTAGAGTGCAGTATAGTTTTTGAATATTAAACCCCGACTTCGACAAACTATGATTCAATTCCAAGTATTTTTTATTCATAAGTAATCGGACGTAATCATGAAATAATTGCCAGTAGTTAGTATTTGTTTATTCGAGGTAGGAGAACCATGGGACCAACACTACCGAAAAAGTGGTCAGTATTTGCTTACAAAAGATATCATAAGGGTTGAGTTAGCAAAACCTGCATTAGCAAAGATACAGGCAACATATTTTAACGTACATTTTCTATTTGTTTTTTAACAATCAATTTATTAGTGCTTTTTATATTAGTTTTTTTTCGTTTTATCAAACTTTCAAGCTATATTGTTAGCGTATATGTAACGCTAAGAACTAGAAGGGTATGTTTTGATGCAATACTTTCAAATTAATTAAAGAACATAGATTTATAAGAGCAGATTTGAAGTTTTATTTAAGAATCAGCATTCAAATTATATTTTAACCTATTTTTAACTGAGGTAAACCACCCTAGGGATGAATCACTACTAGTTATTTTAGATAGTATAAAACTAGCAAATGCAAGAAACTTTAATAATATCCATATTTAATTGAAAACATATATCCAATAAACTAAGATCAAAATTCTAGATTTTCTGGTTGCATCTAAACTTTATTTTGGGTTATTTATGTTAGAAAGTTTGTAAAGGAAAAGTGATCAAAGACTCCAGAGCGCTCAAGTATAAATCCTTGTAAAGATAAAGAAAAACCGCCAATTAAAAAGCAAAAATATACTGTGGCACAATGACAATTATTTAGAAAGCTAGTGTTTTTCTGAGTTGGACTTTGGGCTGGGTTATAATCGCTGGTGCTAATTTGCCCCAGAGTTCAACAATACTGCAGGAGAAAATTAATCTATACTGCTGAAATAATTAAAGGGGGTTGTTCACCACTAGTTGTAATAAAATATGTGAAAGTGAAAACTAAAAAGTTAGGTTTTAAAGGTTTTTTATTAGTAACTGCAAGGGTAAGAAAAGAGAACCCTCTTAATAAGTCAATACATAGTATTTAAATTGGTGAGGCTCAAAGTCTGGATTGCTTAATAAAGTCCAAATTAGGAAATATTGTGATTTGACCTATTGGATCTCAAAAACTCACCTTGCTTTGATGAAACAACCAATAGAAAGTTGATTGTTGGTAGGATATGACCATGAGGTAACAATTTAATAAATTATACTTAATCAGTAGGCATGAAGATATTTTTATTTTGCAGGACCCCTTCTGACCCTATAAAAGGGGCTGGCCTCTGCAGGGTAGGTAGTACTAAATTAGCGGTGGCCTGGGGAGGAGCCTCCAATGGGCTCTCCTGAACTCACCACATAGTCAGCACAATTTGATTACCTGACTTCATGGTATTAGGCCAAGTATTATTACTAAATTTATTGCCCCAATTCAAAGGATTCCTCTGAGAATTGGCCAGGGTCTTTTGGCCAATTTCATCCTCATTTTCCTCTTTATTTCAAACTAAAACACTCATATTACATAATCAGACTTGTAATTGTCTGACAATCTGTACCTAGAGTATTCTATAACCTTATATTTTTTACTTTAAATTTTAAATTTTTTATTTGGGGAAGGCTGACCATGGGATAGATAATTCCAATAAACTCCAACTAAAAAACACCAAGCAAATTGAAGGACACCCCAGAGGAGCTGTAGCTACCTCCTGTTGCCAGTGGGACTGCCAGTGGAAGGAAGAGGGGAGTGACAGGGAAGGTCAAGATAAAACTGAACATGAATGAAAAAAAGGATCTGATGAGAGAAACCAGATGGGGAACCAGGATGACACCAGCTGGTGTTGACAGATAGCAAGTGGCCAAACAACCAAGCTTGAAAGTGATATGTAAGGTGGGAATAGAAGTGATGCACAGCTTCAAATAAAGCTGGGGTAGTGCCAGAGAGTGCATTAAGGACAAAGTGTGTATCATCCATAGAGCTATTGCAACAATTAAGGTGTGGAGTGATGGGTGGATAGAGGAGGTTATGGAAAAAGTGAAGATGTTTTGGACAGGGCGAAAGCCTGCTCACTCTCCTGGAAAAAGAGGTGCATAACATCCTGCCAAATTGCCTGTAAAGGCAGTAAATCTTCCAAGTGATGGACTAAATGTCTGTATTGATCACATACAACGCATGAAGTTTGAGAGAATTTGAACTGCTTAGCTGTGTGGTATACTTTTCTCAGGCATCTCCACACATGGGCGCAAATTTTGGGTTGTCAAAGAAGATGATGAGTTTACTGCCAGATATCCTTCTAGGTCTCCAAAAAAGGTACAGGATGTAGAGCTTGTCAAGGTAGTCCACATGGGCAATGAAGTTGGGAAGTTGGGGTACCAGGTTGTTTAAAACGATTTACCCAAGGACTTCTTGTTTGAAATGGGGAGTAGGGCGACCTCTCTGGGCGGTGTGACCACTGATACTGATTCTACACTCAGCGTTCCACATGGAGAGGAGAATTTGTTTGAAGTAGGGCGACGTCCTGCGCAGGCCTGCGGCAGAGGAATGAGAGGCAAGATAGTTTTAACAGGGAATGGGGGTGGGTAGGATTTCTGAGGCCCAGGGCGGGAAAAGTTGGAGTGGGCTGCACATGACCAGTGTTGGCTGGGAGTGTGGGGTTGGTGACTGCAGCGATCCAGATGCCAAGTATCTTGGCGGCATGGGCCTCAAAAAAGAGTAGGCCCATACCACCACTAGGGTGAGGGCTAAACATGACATCTAGGCTCACTGGCGATGGTTGACCTAACCTAAGCCACCCTTGTAGGAGTGCATATAAAGGGATGAATAAAGAACGGGAAAATTTCATAGCATGGGCCACAAACCAGACTTTGGAAAGAAGCATAGAGTTGGCAAGCACAACCCAGCCTGGGAGGTTAGTCTGGTGGGCTTTGAGCGGAGTGATGCATTTTGTGACATTGTCTAAAATATGGTGCTCAATTACTGATGAGGAGTACCCTCCCACCTCCATCCACAATCCCATCTGGCGTACCAGACCAGAAGTGGGTCTTGGCACAAAAGGGACCACAAGTGGGGTGGTATGGTGTGGGTAGGGCAAGAAAACATGTGAGCTAGCTGCTGAAGCAGTTAGAGGATGAGGTGCTGGTGATCAGCGGGCTTGGTACCAGCCAAGGAGAATAATTTTGTTTTGGAGGCGTTAAGTGCGGCGTTACTGACTCTGGAGTAATCCTGGATAGTATCCCCAAGCGCGTGTGCATCTTGATTGTTAGACACCCCAACCACACAATCATCAGCAAATGCCAGCATCTTAACTGGTGCTTGGCCTTGCACATGGATACCTTTAGGCGAGCATTCACATTGTGTAAAAGTGGGTCAAGGCTGAAGTTGAACAAGAGTGGGATTAAAGGGTTCTCTTGGAGGAGGCCCCTTTGAGGGTGAACCACATCAGTGAGTAAGCCAGGGCCACGCACAGCCATTGTGGTGGATTCCGTAAGCAATATCACCAATTAATGAACTGATGGGGGAGGTTGAACTTGTGGAGGCAGGCTTTGAGGTAATCCAAGTTGACCCTATCATAAGCCTTCTTCTGGTCTAAGAAAGCAAGTGCTCCGGTAGCATTGGATTGGCAGACATTGGCTACAGTGTGTATGTTGTCCCATATAGACCGCTTGGGAATGAAACCAAATTTCTCAGAGGAGATTATATCAGAGGCAACTTCCTCTAGGCGGTTGGCCATAATATTTGTAAATAATTTAGTATTTGTGTTAGTAATTGATATGTGGCGCCAGTTGTCCAAGTCCAACTTATCACCTTTCTTATACAGTGTTATAATGTATGCCTCCTGGACCCCAGGAAGGAGGCACGTTACCAACAAACACTGGTTCATTGAGGCCAGCAACAAAGAGGTGAAATAATTAAAATATCACTTATAGAAATCATAAGGAATCCCATCTGGACCTGGGAATTTCATGTGCGGTGCACTATAAAAGGCATACCAGAGTTCATCCTGAGAAATTAAATTTATCAACTCCAGGTAATGGGAAATGATGCGGATATGTGCACTATCAAGAAACTCTTCAACTTTGGCCAGTTTAACTGGATTGGATTGATACAATTCAGAGTAATAGTTTTAAACTTTGGTTGCCACTTGCTGGAGTTTCTGCGATGGAGTGGTCTGGCTGCCTCACCTGTGTGCAAGCTAAGCTCTGTCATGGTTTAAAGATTTTTTGGAAAAAATAAGCAGAGCACATGTTGCCCGCCATTATATTTTTTTCCTTGTACTGTACACAAACGAAATTTTTTGTTACCTTACCAATGCGTTGATATGAGCGGACACTTCTGCCCACTTGCGACCCCAAGCTGGACTGTAGCCTACAGCAGGGACATTAGACTCCAGGTGGTCCACTTCTGTAGGCATATGCTTAATGACCACTGAGGCATCCTGAAAGCAATGCTATGAGATGTGGCATGCCTGGTAGATGGTGTTTGCTTTGAAGGATGACCAGGTAGTAAGTGGGTCCGCACAGAATGGTGTGGCAAACTATGATGCTGAAGTTTTGCTGTCCACCCATGAGGAAACCTGGGCAACGTGATCTTGGCTGGACAAAGTTTGCACCATTTTGGCACCTTTGCCGCTAAGTTCAACAAAGAGAAGGAAATTGACACCAACCTGTTGTTAGAGAAATTGATTTTTGTCATCATAAAGTGTGAAACCTCAGACCAAAAGTTTAATGGGGCAAAAATAAGGTCAATGCGGGACATAGACCTTAGCTGACTGTTGTTCACATGGGGCGAGACATGTTGGGGAGCAGCTGTGCATGTTTGTGGAGGGTATCAACAAGCTCCAAAGTGGCTTTTAGAACATGTAGTTTTACATGCCCATGCAGGGGGTAGGCGTAGAAGGCCAGCAGTTGGTAGGTGGGTTGGCCTAGCAGTTCATGTTGCCCACCAGAAATGGATCAGGCAGAAGTGGGAGTGAAGTTACGGCTGAGAGGAATTTCTGGTGAGCCCACACACAGGTCAGGATGTAAATATTAATGATAGTGTGCACTTTGTCACCCCACAAAAAGGACACTACAAGCACATGGCCATTGAGATAAATTTTTTGAAAAACTTAAAACTACAGGTTGCATGTATAAGCACTCCACAATGTGGTGACCAAAAGGAGAGGGAGGGGAGGAGCATGGTTGCCCATGTTTCCTCGGCACTGTGTGGTAAGTGGGTTTTCTGAATGGCCAGGATCTCTACAGGTAAATTATTTTTAAAAAGCTTAATTTTATATCCTGGGATAGTGAGGCCTTGAGTCCAGCAATGTTCAACATCCCTATTGTGAAGGCTCCCCCATTGCACCTTAGGTGCTATGAGAAGGGCCATTATGCCCATCCTTTTCCTCTTTCTCAGCA
This sequence comes from Massospora cicadina, assembly GCA_022478985.1. Taxonomy (NCBI): domain Eukaryota; kingdom Fungi; phylum Entomophthoromycota; class Entomophthoromycetes; order Entomophthorales; family Entomophthoraceae; genus Massospora; species Massospora cicadina. The sequence goes on from JAKSZP010013137.1 coordinate 374,195, forward strand.
GCAGCAGTTTTGGACCACGTACCTTGTTTTGGGTAGGAGGTCTTGAGGGATTCCTTCATGTTGTATTTATTTTCGTTTTTGGTGTTTTTTGATACTAAGCTCAAAATTTTAAAACAATGTGCTCCTGCAGTGCATCATCTGAGGTTGACAAAAATTTGGGAGGGAAGTGAGTGAAAGAATCAGTTCTAATTGGTGCTTGGTAATTTTTCTTAGATAAATCTGACTAATCCATCTGGTTTGCAGGTTGGTTGGACCAATCTAGTTGGTGGACTGATTCTTGAGGCACCTCAGCTGCAAATGACTTGATGCCATCCTGGGTCTGGGCAGACAGGATCACAGACGCAGCTGTATCGGCTGCCTTAGCCGCTTCTCTACATGCCTGTTTAGTCTTCTTGCACTCCTGTGGGGACACAGGTTAACCTGAATATAATGCCCCTACGCGCCCCACAAGAAGATGGCATCAGTGTCAATGGCAGGCTCATAATGGGAGTCTGAGCTACCCATTTTTTGGTGGGATTTCATTTAAAAGATGCCCTCTCTGGAAGGGCATGTGTGTGACTTGTGGCCAAAATCCCAATAAAAGGTTCAGATAGGGGGCGCTCTAACCACCGTGATGTGGAATGGGTGGGATTCATGTCCATCAATATTCACAACTTCGGTGTGGGGGATTTAGATCAAATCTTCGCTATGATTGTGGATGGGGTGATCACTGCAATTGCTTTTCCCATGCACTGGTCTGTCATAAGCGTAAAGCGTTATATTTCAAAGGAGCTTAGTTTCCCATAGCTTTTAAAGCCCAACCATGAGGTGGTGCTCAAGCACTGTGCGCTTTATCATTGTGGGGAGAAAGTCAAAGGTTACAAATATTTGGTTTAATTTGGTCCTCCAAGTGCGCTTCATCTCAACCACCCATTGACCATCCTCAAGGTCTACCACCACACGCACCTATGCAGCTTCATCAACTGCTTGTTTAGTTTCAAACCTGAGAATCAACCAATCATGGGTCATGGAGTGCAGTGCAACATATACTGCACCTGGGAAGTGTTTGTGCACATCTCCACAAAAATTTCCCAAAAAGCTGTTAGGTTTATATCCAGAAAAACTCAAACTCCGTGCTCCACTGATGACAGGGGCTGGGAATGTGGAGCTTTAATAAACTGGTTGCATTTTGCTTTGCAGGCTAAAATTTCCAGAGAAATACTCACTGCTGGATTTTTATTTTTATCTAGGCCACCGGTGTCGCCAGGGCGTTTAAAAACTTTGAACAATGTGAAGCCTAATCCAGTGCCCTTTACTTTGTTAGACCAATTGCTACCTGACATTCAGTGCACACTAATATTCCAGAAGAGATTATAAAACTCACCTAGTCTTTAATCAAATTTGTTGCAATTAGTGATTGCAATGAGAGAGAAAAGTTAGCACCTTTTAATTTTTAAAACAAATTAATATTTATTCTCAGAGCAAGAACTTTTTGATAAGTTATTTCCAAGACCTAATAAGGCTGTTGACATTTCTAAAGCCTATATATTTAGATTCATACCTTTTTATATTAAAATTTTTTATTCAGAGTTACCTTGCAACAACTGTTCCATCAGGATTATTTAAACTAATTCTAGAAGTAATTTACTGTGACGGTTGAGGTCTATCCTCAGCATCACATTGCCCTAATCTTTGGTAAGACAGGGCAGGCTGTGTCTGTATGTATGGAGGAGGAGGGGGCGTTGGTTCTGGCAAGGACGCCTAAGGGGCCGGAGCTTGGAGTAGGCCAAGGAGCAAGATGGGCGTCCAAGTCGGAACAAAACGGAAAACGAGTAAGATGGGTAGTTTCGAGATCTGATTTGGATTCAAATAGAGAATAGAATGAAATGGGTGCTTGGGAGTTTCGCAGTTCGATTGGGATTTGAAATGTAACTGGTGTGGAACTGTTGAGGATCAGAACTGGTATGGAACCATTGAGTAAAGATTCCGTGATCCTGCTGTAAAGTTTACACCAAACATCATTCAAGTTGGCACCATAAGCTTATATTACATTTTATTTTAGCTTTTAGCGTGTGTATATAGGGAAGGAACTGGGAGCTGGAGGCTTCTCAGTTCTGTTTTCTATCAACTCGGCTAAATATTAAATAAAAGAACCTAAAATTCATATATTTATAATTTGGGTTTATTTTAAAGGTATTGCCTAACTGCAGCCATGTTTGGCTTAAATCAACAAGAATTGGAGTTTGAGAGTGAGTTTGGGAGGGCTATTGCCTCCTTTATACCTTGTCTTGGAGTCAAGGCATGTTGCTGGGGTTAAGTATACTTGCAACTGTCTTCCAGGGGGTGCTTGTCCAATCTTGTAGCGCGCGCACCAGGAGAGTAGTATCAGGAGTCCTGTCAGCCCTATGGTCTTTAACATGGATCCTGTTGCCCAACTCATTCGTGGCTCATTGGAAGGAGCCAGTGCGTTACATTAAACAGAACTCATTTACTTTCCTGTCGTTGTGGTGGCAAGCAAAAGAGGTGCCAGAAGAAGTTGTGTTTCCAATGTGGTATAACCATACTGCAACACTCTTGATGGTGATATTCTCCACCGCCTTTTTGCTTCATGAATTATACCAGGTTTTAAAGTGTGTCTCCCGGGATGGTGGGAAAGTGGTAGGGCCTGGGAAGGACAAAGGAAGAATTCCCACGGCTTTAAAATCGGAAGACTTGGAACTGATCCACCAGATGTATAGCCAGGTTCAGTTTCAGGGACGTTTGACAAAGGCAGCGGGTGGAGAGGATTCGTTTGCCTTGCAGTTAAGTCAGGTTATGTTGGCACTTCCAGTAAAGCAGTCAAACTGGGTGCGAGAACTTTTAGAAGAGCAGTCAGGGTTACCCGTATTGGTGGAGGAATGTCTGGATTGGATTGACCGTGCAGCATATCCAGATGAGGCGCAGGATTCAGTCTGGGCGGCGTTACTGCAGTGTGGTCAAGGGAAGAAGTCAGTGGAGGAGTATGGCCAGATGTTCCACGCATTGGCAAGAGCAGCAAAGGCACCTGAGTCTCAGCTTCCACGCATGTTTCGCCAAAACTTGCAAGCTGATTTATTATTGGCAATGGCGGCGGTGAAACTTGCAGCGACTTTGGAGGAAGAGGTGGGTTTAGCCTCGCAGGTAGAGCGACAGTTGAGTTTGGTATGGTCCCGTCAGGAATTTGTGCGACCCCCAGGGGGATTCTGAGGACAGAGTGGTGGAAGAAGGGCAGGTTCAGAGCCCATACATGGTTCTAAGGGGTTTAGCTATGTGGAGGAAGGAAAGAAGAGTCAAGGAAATCCTGAGGGTATGGTTGAGGTGCGGGAGACAGGGATTCCCATCGAGATTACCTCTCAGGATCCTGAGGCTCAGAATAAGAAGGCTCCTTATAATTTTTGCAAGAAGCCGGTGAATCCGGTGCCTCAAAATAAACCGCTTACTTCATCTTATCCTTATCTGGATTTGCCCGTCAATGTGCTTGTGGGGGATGAAGGAAGGGATTGCGGTGAAGTTCTAGCTTTTATTGACACCGGAGCTGGGGAAAACTATGTTGAGGAGAACAGTTTGATATGAGAGAGAGAGGGTTCTGTTGTCGCCTAGAGGTCAGGGGACGTGTGAATGGACGTTTCAGTCCCAAGATTCGTTGGTGAAGCACATGGGTGGAATCACCTCAAGTGTGTCAGTGGAAGGATTGCCGAGGGAGTATCAGGATTTTGCGGAGGTGTTTGAGCCTAAAGGTGATGCGCCTTTTTCGCCTACAGGGGATTTTGCATTTGGATTCCGGTTCAAGGAAGGCTCTGAGTTACCAAAGGGCTGTCCAGTCTATCCGTTGAATCCATGGGCCCGAGAGGCATTGGAGGTTTATGTCCATAAGATGCTGGATATGGGTTTGATTGTGCCTTCCAAGTCACCGGTGGTTTCGCCAGTCCTGTTGGTTCCCAAGTCAGGGGGAGTTACGTCCTTGTGTTGATTTATGACGCCTTAATGAGGTGACAGAACCTGACCCCTATCCAATGCCACTCATGGAGAACATTCTGCCCATGATCTCCGGATGTGGGGTGTTCACCAAATTGGATTTGGTGGACGATTTCAATCAAATTCCTGTTCGCCCTGAGCACCAGCGGTATACGGCATTCAAATGTCATCTGGGAAACTTTGAGTACGGGTTATGCCATTTGGGCTACGCAATGCCCCTGCAGTTTTCAGCGCATGATTGACCATGTATTGGGGGACTTAGTGGGTAGGTGTTGTGTTGCTTATATGGATGACATCCTGGTGTTTTCCAGATCGGCACAGGACCATGTGAGGGATGTGAGAAGTTTGTTGGAGGTGGTTAGGAACGCGGGCTTGAAGTTGAAGCCATCCAAGTGCGAGTTCAATAAGGAATCGGTGTCCTTCCTAGGGAACGTGGTACTTCAAGAAGGGATAGCAATCTGTCCTGATAAGTCGCGGGCGGTGCGGGAATGGAAGGCTCCTGGGAATAGGACTGAAGTGCGAAGTTTTTTGGGGGTGGTAAATTTCATGCGGAGGTTTTCTAGGGATCTGGCCCAATGGGCTGTGCCGTTGACAAGACTGACAGGGGACGTGCCATTTGTTTGGGGGGAGGCTGAGGGGAGGGCATTTCAGCAAGTGAAGATGAGTCTGCTGACAGCCCCAGTTCTGGCACACCCTGACCCAAACAAACCATTCGTGGTAGAGATTGACGCGTCAAATTTTGCACTTGGAGCCATGTTGTTGCAGGGGGTAAGGATGGGGTTGAACATCCTGTCTGTTACTTCAGTCAGAAGATGGCACCAGCTGAAACCAACTATCCAGTTTACAATAAGGAACTTTTGGCAATAGTTGCAGCTTTAGGGGAGTGGCAACACCACCTATTGTATGCCAGGCGCCCGGTTGTCATCTGAACGGACCATCGAGCCTTAGAATACTATAAGTCCCCACGCCTGATGAACCAGAGGCAGGCCCGGTGGCACTTAGAGTTGGTTCAATATGACCTGCGGATTGAATACAAGCTGGGAAAACAAAATATCTTGCCAGATTTATTGAGCCGTGATTCTGGACTGGTGTTTTCCGATGAGGAGTTGAGGAAGTTCAATACAGCCATGATGTTGCCACAGAACCTGTTTGCAACGATCCAGGGCTGGAGAGAAGGGATGGAAGGAAGAATCCGGACTGCACAGCAAAGATGTGAGCTAAGCCAACGGATAAGAGAAGAGACAAAAGAAGGTGAGGCAAGCAGGGGGCATGCAGGATTCTCAGTTTGGGGTGGTATCATATGCCATGAGGGAAGGATTTGGGTCCCTGTGAAGAGTCTGCAACAAGAGGTAATGACGGCTAATCACGACCATCCTCTGGCAGGTCATCCCGGTCAAGAGAAGATGTTAGATCTTGTTTGCCGTCACTATTCGTGGAGAGGTGTGGGTGCGGCGGTGCAGAAGTATGTTTCGCGTTGTGTGGTTTGCACCAGGGCAAAGGCCCAACGGGTGGCACCGGGGGGAAATGAAGCCGCTTCAAATTCCTTCTAGGCCATGGTCCTCAGTGAGTGTGGACTTCATCACATGACTGCCCAAGTCACAGGGGATGGATGCCTTGATGGTGGTGGTGGATTGCCTGGCTAAATATGCAGAGTTTTTCCCTTGTCGGTCAACCATTTCTGCAAAGGTGGCAGGACAGATTTTTGTAAATGAGGTTTTCTCCAGACATGGGGTGCCTGAAGAGATTGTGTCAGATTGTGGTCAGCAATTTACATCTAAATTTTGGCTCCACATGTTGGGGAATCTAAAGATCAAGGCTTGCCATTTGTCAGCATACCATCCTCAGTCAGATGGCCAAACTGAGAGAGTAAATCAGATATTGGAGCAATATTTGAGGTGCTATGTCTCAGGGCGGCAGGATAACTGGGTATATTGAGTGAAGCTGGCTCAATTTGCTTATAACAATCATAAGCATTCATCCACGGGTATGACCCCATTTTTCGCAAATCATGGCCAACACCCAGAGGGTTTGGGGCCCAGGGAGTAAGGTCAGAATCCAGCGGCAGATGAGCTGTCGCGAGATACCTGGGACACCATGGAGCTCCTGAAGAAGAATTTGGTGGTGGCGGTCGCGGCTCAGAAGAGGAAGGCGGACCGGCATAGATCTGAAGGTAGAGATTTTCAAGAGAGGTGATTGGGTCTTGGTGAATGCTTGGAACTATGCCTTGCCTGTAAGGAGCCGGAAATTGGGGCCGGTGGCGTTGGGCCCATATCAGGTAGTGAGGGCGGTGAATGAGGTGGCATTTGAGCTGAAGCTCCCAGAAGGGTCAAGAGCCCATCCGGTGTTACATGTATCACAGCTCAGGCCATTCTTTTTCCAGCCACCTGAAAGGGCTTCTCCTTTATTTCCAGCTGGAGGAGGAGCCAAAGAGTATGAAGTTAAGGAGATTCTTGACACCAAAGTGGTTCGAGGACGTCATTCATTCTTGGTACGTTGGGTGGGTCATCCTATTGAGGAGTCCACATGGCTTTCAGCTAGGGATTGTGCCCGATGTCCTGAGAAAATCCAAGAGTTCTTCCTGTCTAGGGGGTGATGTGACGGTTGAGGTCTATCCTCAGCATCACATTGCCCTGATCTTTGGTAAGACAGGGAAGGCTGTGTCTGTATGTATGGAGGAGGAGGGGGCGTTGGTTCTGGCAAGGACGCCTAAGGGGCCGGAGCTTGGAGTAGGCCAAGGAGCAAGATGGGCGTCCAAGTTGGAACAAAACAGAAAACGAGTAAGATGGGTAGTTTCGAGATTCAATTTGGATTCGAATCAAGAATGGAATGAAATGGGTGCTTGGGAGTTTCGCGGTTTGATTGGGATTTTGAAATGGAACTGGTGCGGAACTGTTGAGGATCAGAACTGGTATGGAACCATTGAGTAAAGATTCCGTGATCCTGCTGTAAAGTTTACACCAAACATCATTCAAGTTGGCACCATAAGCTTATATTACATTTTATTTTAGCTTTTAGCATGTGTATATAGGGAAGGAACTGGGAGCTGGAGGCTTCTCAGTTCTGTTTTCTATCAACTCGGCTAAATATTAAATAAAAAAACCTAAAATTCATATATTTATAATTTGGCTTTATTTTAAAGGTATTGCCAAACTGCAGCCATGTTTGGCTTAAATCAATAAGAATTGGACTTTGAGAGTGAGCTTGGGAGGGCTATTGCCTCCCTTTATACCTTGTCTTGGAGTCAAGGCATGTTGCTGGGGTTAAGTATACTTGCAACTGTCTTCCAGGGGGTGCTTGTCCAATCTTGTAGCGCGCGCACCAGGAGAGTAGTATCAGGAGTCCTGTCAGCCCTATGGTCTTTAACATGAATCCTGTTGCCCAACTCATTCGTGGCTCATTGGAAGGAGCCAGTGCGTTACAATTACCCTGGTTAGATCTCTAGGTATCATTTTACTTGCCTGTTTTGAGAGTTTTTCTATAAATTTTGAGCTGGTAATGCCCCTCAAGGTCCTTTCATGTAAGAACTAAAGACATATGAATTAACTCTATAGCTAAACAGTAGCATTGTGTTTTCTACCAGGACATTATTAAAAATCCAAACTTTTCTTTCTCGTTGCAAACACTTTTGCAACCTATTCAATTCAAGACTAAATCTAGTTTGATAATCTCATAGAGGAGATTAGTCTGCGCCCATGTCTGGGAGCAGTTGGGCAAGCAAGGCAAGAGGAGCAGGCGGAAGGCCCGCGGCCTCTAACGTTCAAAAACGCCCCAGAGAATCTGGCGGAATAGAAAAAATCTAAAAAAACTGGTGGTCACAATTTCCCAGAGATACTCGCGTGGCAAGCACGATGCAACCAGTACATCAACACGCCACACTCCCAGCCACTTTCGTCGGTGGAATTCAGAGTCCATGTGTATCTGGACATCCAAAAAACAGCCTTATGGGAAAAATTTTGTGAAGATGTACACAAAATTTTCCTGACCGCGGTGTACATTGCACCTCACTCCATGTCATGCGGTTGGCTGGACCTAGGTTTCAAAAGCAAAATAGCAGCAGACGAGGCTGCAGCAGTGTGCATAGTGGTCAACCTCCCCGAAGGGCAATGGGTCGTTGAAACCAAATGCCCCAGATGGACAAAATCAAACCAAATTTTTCTCACGTTTGACTTTTGCCTATTACGGTAAAACGTGACATTTTAGAGCAACACCTGAAAGATGGTCTCACCGTATATGGCAAAATACAATCTTTCAAGATGCAATGTTTCACACTGATGCCACACCTTTGCACCAACAAAGCCATTGCAGTTCTGACCCCAACTGAGGAGATTGCAAAGGACCTAACCCAGATCCCGCACTCCACCTTTATTGACATTGCAGGGCATACCACCCACCCATTCCGGGTAACCGTGGACAGCGCACCCCCATTTGCACCCACTGTGACGCGTTCAGACATAAGGCGCATGCATGCCCCATCAAGGAGGGCGTCACATTCCAAGAGCACCCCTCGGCGGCCATGGCCAGCGGAGAGGTGCACTACAAACCCAACGCAAGCACCAAGGAGGCTTTCCTGTGGGGAGCACAAGGCTGCTACCTATTGGTAAAGCCCATCTCCCCGCAGGAGTGGAAGAAGGCCAAGCAGGCCACCACAGCCAAGGAAGCGGCCAAGGCCACCACCACCATCCCACACTTACAATGCCAGGGAGGACATGGAGACCTTCGCGGCAGAAGCAACTTGGGAATCCATCACCCAATCAGATTGGGAGGCCCATGCTGAGCAGGCCACTCAATCTGAGGATCCGATGGGAGATTCAATCTCACCTAATCGCTGCACCCAAGCTCCGGTTGAAACCAACTTGGGACCTATCACAATTTAAAAATTTTTTTTGCCCTGCTCGACGGTGCACCAAACTTATCCGCACCACAAAAAATTCGTCCGACATCAGAAAACAAAAAGCGAAGGCCAAAGCCAACGCGACTCTTTCTGCAAAAATTAACAAAAACTCCAATAGCGTTGCTGCTAACACCCATGCTGCTGTGAAAGCCCGTGGGGACCTGGAAGAGGCTGGTGGGCCTGGGGGCCACCCCCTCACACCTAAGGTGCGATGGGGGAAACCTTCCTCTAGGGATGCTGAATATCACCAGACTCAAGGCCTCCCCATCCTGGGCTAGGAAACTGAGTTTTTTACAAAACAATTTACCCGTGGATATCCTGGCCATCCAAGAGTCCCACTGTCCACGAGGCTCCAAGGAAGCTTGGAAAACAATGCTCCTACCATCCTTATCCTTTTGGTTGAAGCACTGTGGGGTGCTAATTTGGAAAAACAATTTTTTCAAATTCACATCCTCAGAAACATTCCTAAATGGCCAAGTGCTCATTGTCACCTTCTCATGGGCTGACGTTGCGCACACAATCATCAACATTTACACCCCAAACGGTGCACACGAGCGTTGAGAATTTTTCTCATCAGTCAAATCCCTCCCACTACCCCCCAATTCTTTCCTAGTTGGCGACATGAACTGTTGGCTAACCTCACCAACGGACTGGTGGCCACCCTCACCCCATGCCCCACAGGGTCACTTTAGAACTACGTGTTCTAAAAGCCACCCTTGGGTTAATGGATGCGCTGCCGTGACATACCCCACTGCTCAAAAACATGACGTGTCCCCACGTCCACAACGTCCAATTAAGGTCCATGACCCGCATTGACCTTATTCTAATGCCGGCGAAATTCCAACCCCACATCTCCCACTTCAAAACAATGAAAATGGAATTCTCTGACCACTGACTGGTCTCAATAACATACCACTTACCCATCACAGTTGCAAAGGCCCCACATTGGTGCAAATTCTGCCCCCCGAGCTCGCATCACCAGGATTTTCCACGTGGGTAGAAGAGGCAACTTTGATGAAATCATTTGTTGCACCGTTTTGCATGGACCCCATTTCTACATGGGCAACTTTCAAAGAAGACACCATCCGCCACTATCGCCATCTCTCCTCCAGATGCTCATGAGCCACATCGGCGGTTACCTCGCGCGCGCTGGTGGAATTGGCCCACTTGGAGTCCAACATTCCAGCCACAGGATATAGCCCTGCATGGGGGAAGTGGGCGGAGGCAGCCGCCCACCTCAACGCACTCAAAAGGCAACACAAACATTGGGTTTGTGTCCAATACAGGGCCACACACATCACTAAAGGTGACAAGTGCACCGCATACTTTTTAAAAAAAATTTTGCACCATGCCAGAGCGTGGCCTACACACAGGTGCGAAGATTGGATAATTCCATTGCGGACACACTGGCCAAAGTGGCAATCGAAATGCAAAGATATTACTCTGAGTTATACTGAGCCAAACCAATTCAGCCGGCCAAAATGGCAGAATTTCTCGACTGAGCTCATATCCGCACCATTTTATGATACCCAGAAATAAAGAATTTAATTACTCTGAACGAATTATAGACAGCCATTTGCGGTGCGCCAAACCAAAAATGCCCAGGCCCAGATGGCATTCCATATGAGTTCAAAAAAAATATTTTAAATATATATCCCCATTGCTGCTAGCCTCACTCAACCAAAGCCTGTTGGAAATGCGCCTCCTACCAGGAGGACATGAGGCCTTTACTGTCACACTCTTCAAGAAAGGGGATAGGCTAGACTTAGCCAACTGGTGCCCCATTTCTCTAACAAACACAGACACCAAAATTTTAACAAAAATCATGGCTAACCGTTTAGGGACTGTAGCATCTGCCACCATCTCCCCAGAACAATTTGGTTTCATCCCCAGAAGGTCAATTTGGGATAATGTGTACTCTGTGGCTAATGTGTGTCAGTCCACAGCCTCTGGGGCACTTGTATTCTTGGACCAACAAAAGGCCTATGATAGAGTGAACTGGGAATACCTAAGGGCCTGCCTCCATCAATTCCGCCTACCCCCCGCTTCATAAACTGGGTGATGCTGCTCACGGAATCTGCGACAATGGCAGTGCATGGCCCAGGCTTCCTAACGGAAGTAGTCCGCCCTCAAAGGGGCCTGCGACAAGGGGACCCCCTCAGCCCACTCTTATACAACTTCAGCCTTGACCCACTACTGCGAAATGTGAACTCCCACCTCACTGGGGGTCCATGTGCCAGGCCAAACCCCAGTCAAGATGATGGCATTTGTAGATGATTGCGTGGTGGGGGTGTCTAATAACAAAGGTGCACGCGCGCTTTGAAGCCCTCATCCAGGAATATTCCCGGGTAAGCAACGCGGCACTGAACGCCTCCAAAAAAGAAATCATCCTCCTTGGTCAGTTTCAGAACTGCTGGGCCCCAGCAAGTAGTTCCCAACCCGGCCCATCTGCTCGCCCACGTCCACGCCTTACTAACTCAACATACACCGCTCCACTGGTGCTCCCCTTTGTGCCACGTCCTACCATAGGACCGGTACGCCATCTGGGCGTGTGGATGGAGGCAGGCGGATACGCGTCAGCAGTAATGGAGTTCCGTATACTGGACAACGGGACAAAGAGAATTGCCTCTCTCAGAGCCCACCCTACTACCCTCACTGGCAGGGTTTTTCTTGCCAACTCTATGCTCCTATCCAAAGTCTGGTTCGGAGCCCACGCCATCCCCTTCTCCCCAAGCTTCTTCAAATACCTGTATGCTTTGCTGCAAGGATGGCTTTGGTCAGGCCGCCCTCCACCAGTATGGCTAGAGGTCATGTTTGGCCCTCATCATCAAGGTGGCATGGGCCTGCTTGACTTCAAAGCCCATGCTGCCAAGATCCTGGGCACCTGGATCGCGGCCATCACTGCTCCTACACTCCCATCCCAACACTGGTCCCGCGCGGCCTGCTCCAACTTCTCCTGAGCCTTGGGCCTCAACAATCCATCAAACCCCCACTCCCTGATGAAATACCTCACATCACACACATCAGCCACAGGTCCTCACGGGACTAAAACCCACTACAAACGAATCCTACTCTCCATGCGAAGCGCAGAGTGGAGAATTTGTATTAGTGTACATACAACCTGAGGAGGCCGCCCCTCTCCTCAGTTCACACAAGAGGTACAGGGGCTACCCATCCATGATGGCGTGATCCCCATTCGACCCCAAGTCCTATCCAGGGTGGACTACCTGGACATGATGGACATCCCTTACTCCACTGAGACCCAAAAGACTATCTGGAAATACGCACACCACCCTCTGTTGCAGCCCCTAAGTCCGCTCCCATGTGTGGCGCTGCCTGAGGCGGGTGTATCGTACAGCTGAGCGCTCTAACACTTTACACTCATCCTGTGTCATGTGTGGCCAGTATGGAACGCTGTTCCACCGCCTGGAGAAGTGCCCCACCTCTAAAGTGATATGGCGCGAAGTCCAACGTCTGCTAGGCCAGGATCAAACACATCCCTTCAGTCTGTCAAGAGATATGTTTGCTTCATCAATGGCCTCCCCCTCCCACCCTCCCTCCGTGCTCTGGTGGTTGCAATCGCCATGTGGACTATCCACACGATTGTCTTGGATTCCATCGCTGGCTCCATCCCCACCCTCCCAGAAGCTGTCCACAGATTCCAGTCTCATTTGGTGGACCACTTTCAAGCGTGGATGTTTGAATATCTATACCACGTCGCCGACAGCTGGTCTCCTCCTGGTTCCCAGTCTGGTTCATCAAATCAGACCCCTTCCTCCACACGTGCTCAATAGTGGCTACGGCCCCTTCACACGTTCCCTCCCCTCCCCATAAGTGGCGTTCCCGCTGGCAACAAGAGATAGAATCGCTTCTCTGGGGTGCCTCCCCTGGTACAAAGTTTTGTCTCTTCTGAGTCATATTTGGAAGTGTCCATCCCATGGTCAGCCTTCCCCGCAATAAATTTAAAAGTTTAAATATATTAAAAATCCATACCTGTATATGAATTTTTATAGTACTAGGAATATAGAACCCAAGTCCTAGAAATATCCTACAGACTAATGATGAAATATAAACTATAGTCGAATTTATACCAATAATTTGAAGTCTATGTGAAAAAATCAATTTTATATGAACATACTTTAATAGTATCTTCAGAAATTAATATAGCTTAGTACTTTCATTAGGTAATTACCTTAGTCTTGAGATTTCAAGATGAGCACAGTTATAGACTAAGCATATACTTTTTTAATATGAATGGACCTAATCTATTTTTTGAAGTATGAAAATATATAAAAAGAGCCATTTTTCTGCCATAATAGTCCTGACAGTGTTATTTGAGGCTTAACCTTGCTGAGTTGATAAGAAGCAGTGTTTCTGTAAGTCTGGGGGAGCATCCCATCTGCTTAGACTGGGTGGTATTCCCATTTCCCACAAAGAAGGGTCCAAGAAGGGCAGCTGTTCCTCTCATCTCACAGGGTGATCTCACCCATGTAGTAGATGAGCGATGGGTAAAGCTTTCCCTTTAAAGATTCTGCCACCTGTCCCCACAATTGCCTCTGCCAAATTAGTATGGCAATTTAAGAGTAATTTGCGCTGAAATACTTGAGAGTCTGCATCCCCATGGGTCTAAAGGTTCATATAAAGTCAGTGGTAATAAGCCCTCTAAATCAAGGTCCCAAAGCCTCAAACTTTTGGAAACAATGCCTGATTGCACACACATCTAGTGAATAAAGAAATAAATGTTGAATTCTTGGCAAAACTCGCCAATAGCCTCAGGCCATTAAGAAATGTTGTCATTAGTTCAAAACCTGCTCCAAAAACATTTTGGCAAAGCCCAACAGGTGTGTACCTCATAATAAGAAAGTGTCCAGTGTAGAATCCTCAGTTAAACTTTTCAATGATATCAGGCCATTGGGAAATGTTTTGCCAATTTGAAACTCCCTCAAAAATATTGGTGACAAATCCCAAATGGCATGTGTTGGGATTTTTGCCCATATTACCAGCCTGCCAGATTACCTGGTATTGCTAGGAGAAAATTCCTAAGGCAAGGATCAGAAATCAGTTGGCCCAAGTTTCAGAGGAACTACGTTCAGGGGATTTTGGGATATTCACCTGATTGTATCCATTAGGGATCTATCTGGATGTATATTTAAGATCTCATCGGATGGAGTTGCCAACAAAATAGGGGAATCTGATAGTGATTAACTATTAAGTGTACAAATTGGGATTGGTCGAGTTTCATCACCAACTGATTGGGAATAAATAGTAAGTTGTGAGGCGAGTGATGACACCTGCAACTAACAAATCAATCATCTGGTGAGTGACCTGCCATAATGGGTAAAAAGTCCCATTACCTAAGCAGGCCGCTAGCCAAATATGGTTGGTTTTCTTGGATTAATAGGAAACCATTGGGGACACGTTTTCCAACTCTTTCTGTTTAAGGTCTCGAGGATGTCCAATGATAGAATCCTAGCCAGGATGAGGAAAACCATTGCTGCTGATACAAGGATGGGTGATTTAATGGCAACGGCTGCCATTTCATTAAAGAGGTGTCAACCAAGGGTTAGACAGCTGAATTCCCCACTATATGATTCCCTAGTATTTACTATAATAAAAAACCAGCTTTTAGATAACAAGTACTTTACAGTAGTATTATTGATTTAGTGTATAGTTAGACTAACAGCTTCTATTGTGTTGTTATATCTCAAGGATATGATTCCAGAGGGCAATAATTGAAAGACTCTCAGAGTGAAGAGTAAAGTTCTGAGCAAGGATCTAGAGAAGAAGGAACCACAATCAGGGATAGCTGCTGACTATGTGTTGGGCCAAGAGAGACTGTCACCGGGGTATCTTAGCAAAGATTGGGTGGACAAGAGTATAGGTAATAAATCCCTACAAGTTTGACTTTAAGAGTATTTAATTAGAAATACTGGCCGAGCGTTGGGCCAAAATATAGTTCAATCTCAACTATGGATAATAGTCCCCATACTATTATTGATTAATAATACATTTTATACAACGTGACAAAGTGCATGAGGAAACCAAACCTGTGTAGTAAAAAGGTTACTGGGTTGCTTGCCAATAATCAACCTAGAGTAAAGTTTTACAGAATTTATCTCCTAAGACAAATGCCACCACCAGCCCAAAACCTTCCCTTCATAAATTAGGCTTGTCATTTAATGCATCTTGCTTAACTGAATAGATGCTTAAGCAATGGGTGCTAACATATTGTGTATCCTGACCCATTCCCAACCTCTTGAGACCGCCCCTACAAGGGGTGGCCTTGGGAGGTTCCCATTTCCCGTTGGTCAAGACGCCGTCACAATAGCCATCAAAAATGTGGGGAAACTACAATTTTGGCATCTGAGGCAAACTGACAGCAACCTGGCCCACTGCTGACAATTTCAAAGTCAGTCAAAGTAAATAAGTTTCCCCCTTTTGCTCAAAGTTCGCCAGTTTAGGTCATAGCTTTAGGGTCCCAATCTCAAGTCTTTATAAGTTATACCCCAAATCAATCGTCTATTTAAACATTCATAACATACTGAGAAAGCTAACGGTTGATTTTCTAACTTTAAATCCAATATTAATCCATTATAAAACCCTTTATTTAATTATGACAAGAAGCAAACCAACATACACGACCCAATTTTTCCCAGAAAAAAACCCATGGGTCCTGGGGCCAGGTTTTCCTGGTTCATTGCCAGGTTTATATTCACATTTATGACCCATGGGCGCACATTGGTAAAATCTGTACCCATTTAAATAAAAGTCAATTAAGCTGTGCTTCAGGCATTTGGGCTTGTCATTTGAGTGCTTTGGCATGAAGAATTTGTGTGCTAATCTAAACTTAGCTTGCTGTTATCATGACATAATCAACCGTCACTTACTTTCAACTATTTCCCCCCTTCTTTTTGAATTGGGCGCAGTAGTGGTTATATTATATCAGATGATAGAGTTGTGAAGGAGTTTTACTATGGCCACACTGCCCCAGTGTCTCCAAAATTTACTCAGCCCACCTTCCAAAATGGGATTTCATGCTAGATGCCGCTGAGTTGGCCTTGGTTTTGGATCCCATCTCTGAATCAGTATTTGTATTGACTATAAAGGTTGCCGCGGTCTCTTGACTGTGTTAGTATATTCTGGCACTCTGACTTATAAATCATCTGCCCCTGTTGCAAACCTGGTTATTTTTCCCAATCTAGTTGCAATCTCTTCCTTACCAACGGACTTGACCATATCTGCCATTAAAAGAATTCCACCTATTTTTTATTACCAATGAAAATTTTTATTGGATCACACCAGGTGTCTTTTGAGGCCTTGGTTGACACTGGAGCAGCGGGTAACTTTATGAGTTTAGAGTTGGCCCACTAGCCTGATATTGACCTGGACGTGGGTCCTAAGGTGATGGTTGCCTCGTCAGCCTCTCAGCCATCCTATAAAGTTTGACGCCCCGTGCCTTTCTCAGTCCATCAGTTTAGTTTTTGCAATTACTTCTCTGCTATTCCCAATCTTATGCTCCCAGTAATTTTGGGTGTGAGTTTCTGGCGTCGGCAGCATGTGAGAATCCACCTAAAGACAAACATGCTGTCTTTCTCCAACAATCAGGTGGAGGGCGAGTTTCCATTATTGGATACCCTCACTAAAGCTTGTGGCCAAAGTTCAATTACAACCCTTATTTCCCCGTTGACCTTCTACCAGATTTTCCCGCTGAGTTGATGGGATATCAGAGCATTTTTGACTCTACCAAGGCTGACCGCCTTCCTCCTCATATGGAATCCAATTTTTTATTTTTTACAACAATGCATGTAGTTAACATAAACTGTCCACTGTACCTACACACGGCAAAGGAGGAGATGACCCTCAATGCATGGTTGGAAGACATGATCAAGAAGGGTTGGCTGTTCCAGGAGACATATCCAGTTGCCTCCCACATTGTCTTTTCTAAAAAAAATATGGGTCACTCCGTCCCTGTGTGGATTATGGGCACCTTAATAATATTACAGTCCATTGCCCTTCCCGCTTCTATTGGACCAAGCTATAGGCCAGGCGATTGTTAAAATTGCGTGTGTTCTCAAAACTTAATCTTATGGATACCTTTAATCAAATCTGGGTGAAGGAAGGTCAGGAATGGCTTACCGCTATCCAGATAAAACGAGGCATATTCTAATTTTGATTTATGACCTTTTAGCTGAAGGGTGCATCCGCAACATTCCAGAAAATGATTGATAGCATGTTAGGGGATCTTAAATCTCCTGTGCAGTCACATATATTGATAATATTTTGGTACACTCTCCCACTCTAAAACAACATGAAAGATATTTGGAGGCATTAGTGGTTGCATTGCAAAAGGCAGGTCTGTTCATCAAGCCTTCAAAATACAAGTTCAATAAAGAAGAGATTATTTTTTGGGCAATATTTTCTTGAAAAATGGCTACGCTAACCCACCCAGCAAATTGGATGCCATCCACGATTGCCTACTTCAGCAACGCAGAAGCAATTGAGAAGCTTCTTGGGCACCATCATATTCCTGATAAAGTTCTTTCCTGCCTTATCCCAGTTAGCTGCCCCACTTCATCCACTCATGGGCAAGAACGTCCCCTTTCACTGGACACCTGAGTGCCAGCAGGCATTCAATTCCATTAAGGAGGTGTTCTTATCGCCTCCCATCCTTAAACAAGCAAATTCTTCTAAGCCCTATATTGTAGCGTAAGATGAATTTTCCGCCGTAGTAGGGGCTGTCTTGCTCCAAGAGCATGATGGGTTGTAACATCAAGTTTCTTATTTCTCCCGCAAGTTCTCTTCCACTGAGAAATTCTGGGCCAATTATGAAAAAGAGCTGTCAGCTGTGGCATGGTCCTTGACCCACTGGCAGTACCTCTTTCAGGGAGCTCAACATGAATTGACTGTGCGAAAAGACTACCAAGCTCTACTTTACTTCTGCAAGCCACAGAAGTCGGCACACTGTCAGGCCTGTACTTACTGGGAGTTGTGCAGCTTTAACTTCAAATATGAATTTGTGAAAGGAACGTTGAATGTCCTTCCTGACTTACTAAGTTGCAACCCCGCACACTGTCCTGTAGATTCAGATGAGGCGTATCTGGTCACTGTCATCTCTCCCACTTAAATCCTATCCATTGTCCCTCCCATGGTTTTGACTGTGGACAGCTCTGGATGAATCTCTAATATTCTGGGTTTTGGCAGCGCAAACGGCCTGTGCAGAAGGATCTTTTGGAGCGGTTGTCTCTCCCTGCTTTATGGAATTCCTTGTATTCTCTGGCTGCAGGTCTCATTCAATTTTTGGCATGGATTTGGGTTCCTCTCCTCCTTAGAGCTGAGGTGATTCAGGCTCTTTATAATCCTCCCGCAGTTGGACATCCAGGGAATAAGAAGTGTCTCAACTTAATTAAGCGTACCTATAATTGGGCAGGCTTGTCAAAAGAGTTTCCAGCATGGATTGAAGATTGCATAAATTGTGCGCGGGCTAAGTCAGATCAGTCTGGCAAAGATGGTCTTCTTAATCCCTTAAAACACGCCGAGGGCCCATGTACATTGGTTTCCTTGGACTTCATTGTTGAACTTCCCAGTTCCAATGGGCTTACAGCGGTGATGGTGGTTGTCAACCACTTCACTTATTTTCCCTATTCATCCCTTGTTCCTTCGCTATTACTTCTGAGGAAACTGCTCATCTTTTTGTGCTGCCATGTGTTTTCAATGTTTGGCCTCCTAAAGGAGATTGTCAGCAACTGCAGGCCCCAGTTCAGAGCGCAATTCTGGAATGAGATCAAGGTGATCTTGAAGATTACGCCCTGTTGCTCCACCACATACCTCCTTCAATCCAATGGCCAAACTGAATGGGGTAATCAGATCCTGGAACAGTACCTGCGTTGCTACACTGCTGCTGCTCAGGATACCTTGCTGACGACCTTCCCCTTGCTCAGTGTTTGTAAATTAACGGAACACACGCCTCCACTGGATTTTCACCCTATGAAGCGACCTTGGGGTACAACTCCTCATTTTCAGTTGTCTCATGCCTTTGACTAGAGCTACAGTCGCCGCTGATCATTCCAACAATATTTGGGAAACATATTACCTAGTTTGGGAGCATCTACTAAGGCTATAAGAGACTTTAAGCGGTTTGCAGATCAGAAG
The DNA here is from genome assembly GCA_022478985.1 of Massospora cicadina. Classification (NCBI taxonomy): domain Eukaryota; kingdom Fungi; phylum Entomophthoromycota; class Entomophthoromycetes; order Entomophthorales; family Entomophthoraceae; genus Massospora; species Massospora cicadina. The sequence continues at coordinate 393,207 of JAKSZP010013137.1, forward strand.
CAGCTCTCAGCTCATGTTATCAAGGTGGGTTCATATGTCATGCTTGACATGTGACATTTGCGGATGTAGGTGCCTCACGTAAGTTTGCAAGAAAATGCTCAGGTCCCCACTTGGTGGAGGAAGATTTTGATAACGGCGCTTTCTGGTTGAAATTGCCACCTCACTGGAAGCTATACCCAGTCTTACATGTGTCTCAATTATCCCCATTAAAGGGGGCAATCCCCTTGAATCCAGAGCCTATTTTGATTGAGGATGTGAAGGAAACTGAAGTGGAGGCTATCCTGGCTTCTTAAAAATCTCAGCGATTGGTCCATATCGTGTAATTTGTAAAGGTTATTTAGCCTACAAGATCAGTTGAGTCAAAGCCTGAGATTGCATAAACTGTTTGGAGCTGGTCGAAGCTATCCATGCCGCCCAACCAGAAGCTCCCCGTCATTCCCCAAAACTTGCTACTTTGATGGTGACAAGTTACCAGAGGCCTACAAAAATGCGGCCCTGACTCAGTTCCCCAGTGGTGGTGCCCCTCTTTGGCAAAAGGGAAGGGTAACGTAAGTCTGGGGGAGCGTCTCCTCTGCTTATACTGGGTATTGTTCCTGTTTCCCACAAAGAAGGGTCCAAGAAGGGCAGCTGTTCCTCTTGTCTCACAGGGTGATCTCACCCATGTAGTAGATGAGCGATGGGTAAAGATTTCCCTTTAAAGATTCTGCCACCTGTCCCCACAATTGCCTTCGCCAAATTAATATGGTAAATTGAGATTATTTGCGCTGAAATTATCAATAATTGGCACCCCATGGGCCTAAAGGTTCATATGAAGTCAATGACAACAAGCCCTTTAAATCAGGTCCAAAGCCTCAAACCATCAGCAACGCTTCTTGATTCACAAATATTTAGTGAATAAGGAATCAAGTATAAATTATAGGCAAAACTCGCCAATAGCCTCGGGCCATTGGAAAACTTTTGTCATTGGTTCAAAATTTTCCAAAAACATCGGGACAAAGCCTGACAAGTGTGTACCTCATAATAAGAATGTGTCCAGTGTAGAATCCTCAGTTAAACTTGCCAATGGCATCAGACCATTGTGAAATGTTGTTGCCAATTTGGAACTCACCTCAAAATATTGGTGACAAAGCCCAAAGGACATGTATCTCCTAAGACAAATGCCACCACCAGCCCAGAACCTTCCCTTCAAAAATTGGGTTTGTTGTTAGATGCATCTTTCTTGGCCGAAAGGACACCTAAGTGACTGGGTGCGAGTGGGTTAGGTATCCTGAACCCAAGCCCAACCTCTTGGGACCGCCCCTACAAGGGGTGGCATTGGGAGGTTCCTGTTGCCCGTTGTTTGAGACACCATCATGCTAACCATCAAAAACACTGTGAAACTGCAATTTAGGCGTCTGAGGTTAAACCAACAGAGAATTGCCCTGCTTTCAACAATTTTGAAGTTGGTTCAAATTGAATTGGTTTCCCCCTTACTCAAAGTTTGCCAGGTCAGGTCATAGCTTTAGGGTCCCAATTTAAAATCTTTATAAGTTATACCCCAAATCAATCGTCTATTTAAACAATCATAACACACTGAGAAAGTTAATGGTTGAATTTCTAATTTTAAATCCAATATTAATCAACTACAAAACCCTTTTTTAATTATGACAAAATTCAAACCACCCTACCCGACCCAATTTTTCCCAACTCCAAACATGTGGGCCCTGAGGCCAAGTTTTCCTGGTTCATTGCCAGGTTTATATTCACATATATGACCCTTGGGCGCTTGTTGGCAAAATCTGTCCCCACACAGATAAACGTCGTTCAAGCTGTGTCTCTGGCATTTGGGCTTGTCAATTGGGTGCTTTGGCATCCAGAAAGGCAGACCAGTCTAAACTTATCTTTCTGCTGTCATGACAGTTTCACAACAAATGAATGTTACTACACTGAGTATATACTGGTTATCAAAAATAATAAAGAGCTTAGAATATAGAATCCATTAAACTCAATGGTACTTTACTTATAAGGAAGAAAAGCACTATCAACAATAACACTTTGAATGTTTAATGTCTTCTTTTAAAATAGGCTCAAGGATCCCATTTAATTACCTTACTGCCTCATTAGTTGTCAGGATAGTATGACAATGAGAAGGTTTAATTGTTTTTATATCTCTAACAAGTGTCTCACTTAGACTATAACAATTTTAGTTCAATAAAACAATAAGTACTTTTGTGCTTTATGTCTGTTACAAGCATTATAATAAACAATATAGAGTATGTTGAGAAAATAACCAGATGGAGCCTCCCAATAGTATCAGAATTAGGGATATCAGTTAGGTTTAAATGTCAGCTAATCGCCTAGTTCAATACTACTTAATGTTATAATAATATTAATTTGAGTTTAGATTTTTGGAATCTGAATTTGCCGCAAAATGTCAATTTGAGGGTTGTTGTGGGAGTTTCAGGTGGGAAGCTAATGAATCCATTACCATCCATTTGAATATGGTTCTGCTAACTAATTTGGAGCACCAGTGACTCATGCTGAGGATGCTCAAAGTTTTATTTATATTTAATAAATTGTTATACAAATAAAATGGCGGTTTTTTCCAAGGATGGGTCAAATCAATCTAACTTTAGTGAACAGATGAGCGGATTGGGGGGAAATTTTATCATGAATGACTGAGATTTATGAGAAGTGCTAACCTGGATAGCCAAAGGGTTTAATAGGCAAAGTAGCCTATTACTTAAATAGTCATTATTCCCTCCAAATAAACATCTCTCTCACCCATTTTTTAATTGTTGGTTGTTTGTCAGCTAGTTATTATAAAATAAGATTGAAGATCCCTGATGTTGGTGTAAGGTGATGTTTAACAATTGATGATCATACATGAATCTCATAAGGTTGGTTATTATAAAATTTGTGTATGCCAATAGTTGCAGTGCCATTATTCCAAGTAGGATTTTCCTATTCAGGTCAATAGCAGAATAATTTACGTAAATCATTTTATTGAGTGTCATTCTGATGTTCCCCCAATTCACCGCCGAGTTGCCTGGATGCCACCAATTCTGGAGGCTTTTGCACCCCTTATGACACACAATTCATTTAGCCTTTTTTGGAAGTATTTCAAAGTGGAGTCACCCTGATGGCCCTCACTTTGGAATTCTATTCCAACTTTTTTAGTCCACTTACAATAAAGGCCGCTGTTTGCTGAACTTGTTTTTATTTAAATTTATTTATTTTAAGCGAGTTTGGGGTGAGAATATGGCGGTGCATTAGGAGGAAAGGAAGAGGGTGGATGCGCCAAGATCTCTTTGGAGTGGCCCCACCCTGGCTAGTGGGGAGCCATAGTGGCCCAAGGTGACAGAGGGTGGTTGGCCACACCTCAGCCCGTTGAGCCTGAGGCGTTAGAGGTTGTGAGGAGGCACCTCCGCTCAGAGGCCTGAGGTGACAGAGGCCAGTGCACCGCACCTCAGCTTGGTGTGCCCGGCAAGGCCTTCTGTTTGGACAGGATCATACAGAGTTGGTACAGCCACATATGGGGGAGTGGTGTAGGGCTGGTGGCGGGCTGGGCCTTGGGAGCCCCATCCATGACATGATGCGCCTGGAGTGGCCAATGTTGCCAGCTCCAATACCAATATATCATGGTTGGATGACATTATAGTAGGAACTGATGCTAGAGATAAGGCTGGGCGACAGGAGGCCCAGAAGGTGAAACTTCAGGCTCTTCCTGACTTGCACATACCTTAGATCAACGCTGGGTGCAAGCCAAGCATGGCCAGGTTGATACTAATGGGGTGCAAAACGCCCAGCCTCTGATCTCAGCCCAGGCACTAAAATGAATGATTTACATTATAAACAATGATGGTTCAATTCAGTTTATTGAGAGCAAGGGTTTGAGTCCCACTCAAGTTATGAAATTTTGAGCTTAGGTAAAATACGGCTTCAATCAATTACTTGAGTGAAGGCACTTTCAGTGTATTTTACTAAAACGGATGGAAGCGTCTGTTTATTGGAGTGTCAAGGCTTGGGCGCACTTCTGCAGAACCTGAATTTCCCCGGTCCACTTTAAATATGTTTTCGCGACCAACATTCCTTGTTGGTCGACTTTTCTTAAAATAAAAATACCCGTTTTTTTACGTTTTACTTATGGTTCCTTGGGCTAACCTGATGGCGGACCTCTTTGGGGAGGTCTCCAACTATGTGGGCCACTACCTTCTATTGCAATTTACCAAAATCCCAGATGCTCCCTTGGGTCGCCCAGGTCCCCTCCAGATCGAGGCACCCAAGCTCCCTGACGCCAAGTTACACTTGATTATGGACTCCCCTTTGGGGTCCACTCAAGTTGTTATGTTTCTATCTTACCTGGTCCTATATGTTGCGTTCTACACCCTGGCCTGGGGTACCTTTGGCACAGGCACCGTTCAAGGTGTCTTCTTACCCTTTTTCTTAATGGTTAGTTCCCTAGAATGTGGGTTTGCATCCCACATCACCTTGCTGGGAATGAGAGAGTTACAGACACTCTCTTGACACAATCTCCTAGAAGAAACAGGCGGGAATCTGACCAAACAGCCACCAATGACATTGCTAACTGGCCATCAACCCTGCAGGGTGCAGTGCTTGAGTGCCTTGGCCCCCAGGATGGGGGAAGGACTCTTCAGGGCATGCCCAGATAGGTTGGCGAAGGGTCAGGATGCTGGGGCAGTGTGGGAGTTCCTCGGCCGCCCAGGATGGGGGCAGGTCTTTCTGGGGAATTCCAATGACCCTGGGGCTAAGGTGAAGTCATTGGTCTGCTGTGTTGGTGGGTTGGACGCAGACTCCTAAGGGGTTGGTACGCCTATGAAGACAAAATGGCAAAGGTTCAACAAGTCTTCATATTGGTTGTCCTGGCACACTAGCGGAGCCCATGGTCAATTTTTTACCACAGTAGTAAAGAGTTAATAGCATTTAAAATGCAATCTACTATTAAATAATTTAGAGTTCCTTTAAATGATTAGAATGTAAGATACGTGTTGAGTAGTTAACTGGACCTAATCGTCAGGTATTTGATAGGGACATAATAATGTTAACTTATGCTTAAATTTATTATGGATCATATCAAAAATATCAGAGATTATGGATCCAGAATATCCTAAGCTTATGCAAAGCTTGGGATCCGCGGCCTAGCAATTTCACTTAATAATATTTGACTTTGATGACTTGGGCCTGGGGGCTTTATTGTTTAAGTCAGACTTAATAATATAAGTTGACTTGATGACCTGGGCTTGTGGGCTTTTTTGGTCTATGTCAAAAGTAGTTTTTAATATTAATTGAGATTTTGATTGAATAATTACTAATTAGTGGTACAAATCTCCTTGGTATGTGCTACCAATTGCTCAAGAGGAGCGATGGTTCAGCTAATTGCAGACATTTCAGAAATGCTGCCTTGAGATAATTGTGAGATTGACACTGACACTGAGGCATTTGAGATTTCCCAGAGTCAAAAGGATTATAGACCCTCAGACTAAATAATTACATGTTCCTATGGCTATGTGCCATTGGAAAATGAGGCGTCATGGGTAAGATGTGATTAACATCAAACCCTATAAATTATCTCCAAGTTGATACTAATTAAACACAATCGTTTATTACCACATGTTCATAGTTTAAAAAAAATTTTTGTATTTAATACTTTTAAGTTATATTAGGTCAATAATTTAATTGGGATCTGAAGGATCAGGGAAGCGAGCCATTATTTAAGTAACAACAGAAGAATACAGCTTTAAAGTGTCACTTTCAAGGAGTTTATATCTTGACTACAGTCATCATCTGGTATATTGTATCCATACAATAGACGCTCAAAACTACAACTTATCCCAGAAGAAGAACCAGCCCATCTGAAGTTGGCCAAAACTTCATTAAGTGGCGCTCATGGCTGGAAACAAATGGTGACTACGCCAAACAGGGGAGAAACCCCCAATCAATTATTCAGAACATTACTGGTCCCAATGGGAATACTGAAATGTCTGTGTCCCAGATTAATTAGAATGATGTATCTATTACTACCTACCCCAACAAATCCTTTCACCTGAAGAGCTGATACGTTTTAAACATCAGTTGTTTTGAGAGTACTAGATGGGACAAGGGCTTACAGACAATAGCAGAAATGATTTTTATCACCACTGACAGCAAAATGCGTTATTGATGAGATATCTAGCTCATCTCAATTGAGTGTAGCTAAATCTGAAACAATTTAATTCGGATAGAGAATATCAACCAATACTTAATTGAATTTAAAACCCTACCTCCAGAAATTCTCAGATGACAATTTCCTGCCATCACATGGCCATCACTGCGTTAAAAACTTATCACGCAACTCCAGACAGGCGGTCCAAATATTTTTATGAGCGATTAGAAGCCAACTTAGTTGAGGTCCGTTCTAGTTTAGAGGCAAATTATAATTTAGACACTTGGGCTAATGACCAGGTAGTAGAATTAGCGCAAGAGCTAAAAACAGATTGCACCCATCTTTTTAAACTTCTTGGAGGAAATAGGAGTTACTGAATCTTGTGTTAGCAATATCACTCAGACTTCCATTAATCCTTCAAAGTTCATGAGGCTTAATAAAGACCAAGAAGTGCAAATAAACCATAACATTAAATTTCGTGACGAGTATCAATGACTGAGCACCCAAATTTCACAGATGAAGGATGAGTACACTGAAAAAACAACTACTGGCACTCACAATTTTAAGGCCAATGGGCGGAGAATAAGAAAATTAAGACTTTAATGATCATCTTAATCAACAGATCAATAATCTTAATGAGGATGTTACCTCCATTAACAAGCCAAACTATATTCTTCATGGAGAAGTAAACCATTGCAAGAAGGCAATTAAGGTAAAGGACCAAGTGATTTCCATCTTGCAACTACAAACTAATATCTTGAATGAAGAAATTGAGAAATTAGAGTTAAAAAATCAAAATCATATCAATTGGGAAAATGAAACCAGTGATCAAACTCGAGCTCCTGATGATGGGCGTTGCCAGTGTGCCATGAACCACTTGACTGAAAACTCTTCTAGATATTATGAGGACGAAGCTTAGGAAGTAGCTACCGAAACAGATGCTGGGCTACGTCAACAAATGCCTAGCCATATGGTTGCTTTGACCAACCCCAACACCTCAAACCAGGATACAGTGCCTCAGCGCCCTAGTACGCCTGGCTCAAGCCAACAAAGAAGTAATTGTGATAATCATTGATGGGAAAACGATAATTTCAAACCATCAAATATGCCTGATTTTGATAAGAATGGAAGTGTAACCACATTTGTCAAACACTTTGGAATGGCCATGTATGGGGTCAGTGACTGTAACAAAGCAGCCACTATGATCAACTGCTTGGATGAATTGAGCATTATGCTAATTTTGCCTCACATTGATGAAAATCCAACCTATGCCAAAGTCAAAGAGGCTGTACTTCATGGATTTGGAGGTCTGGAACAAATGTCAAATAGAAAATCAAAGTTCTTGAACTTTTGCTTTAAGAAAGATGAAGCAATTGAAGTTTTTGTAGATTGAAACTAATGAGAAGCTCAAATTCTCCTAGGTGCAAAGGCAATGGTCAATTTTGACTCTAAGCTTGCATTACAACATTCATTACAACTTTACTGAAATTTGACAAACACTTTATTGCCTTCTTTTGTGCAAAACTTTGCAACATCTGAGTTAGCTAATTATTTTCACGGATTTTACAAAAATTATGGCCCTCCTAATACTGAGCACAAATCAGGACCTGCTGCCTCTGCTGGAAAACACTTTAAAACCAATAAGAAGACAGACAGTAATGCGCCTGTGAAATTGAGCAAACCTCAAATACAAGGGCCCCACGCTCAATGAATGAGATTAATTGCTATATGTAGTCATAAAGGACATTTTGCTTCCCAATGCCATCAGCGTAATGTCAATGTAGTCCTTCCAGATAACTCGCAGGAGGAGGGAAAAGAACAAGACAATAGATGCGGGATGCTCTATTGTGCCAGAAACACCTGTCCCACCTTATTGATAAAAATAAACAGGTCATGGGCCTTTTTTACCAACGAAACAAATTCTATTTTAGTATTTGATAAAGAACCTATGAATGTACATGCAGTAACTCTCTCTCAGAGTAAGGTTGTCATACCTGAAGCCTCTGAAATAGTCACTAAACCGTATGTGAAACAGATATTTGAGAATCAACCAGCCAAAGAGCTGAGCAATGCAGAAAATACTTAAAGCTTGAAAGGGGTGAATATAGCTAAGCCAATCGACACATTCATTATTGAATGTCATGGTCTTAGAAGTACTCTGAAGCACACTCTTAACTCTTTATTTTCTTTCCATATTCACTTTTTAAAATCTATTGATTTGTACTACTCTTAGTGAACTTAAGTGCATATTCTGGTCAACAAGATTGAATTTGTAGCTATTGTAGATAGTGGATCGCCTGTAAATATTGTCTCCACAAAGTTGGTACTGAAATAAAAATTGCTCTGGACATTGACTACAATCAGGAATATGGGACTGTGGGCCCCAACAGCATTAAGAGTGAAGGAGCTTACAGCGCCTTGCCACTTCAATTTGGAGCTAAGATAGTAGCTAATCCGCAATAGTGCTTCCCAACGCCAATTATAACATTTTAATTGGAACTAGTTTTCTAAGGAAACATGGGATCTCATGCTATTTTAAAGAAAACATCTTGGTGATAGTGGGCCAATCACTTTTGATCTATTGCTCTTGTGACAATTGATGCCTACAAGCCGTCAAAAAGACTTTATCAATATATTTTATGCTGATGGTATAATAACAGTAGGATTTATTCAGCGGGGAAATTGAAGCTGACCCATGCCAACCACCATAAATGAAATCGAGGAATACCTCTACGGGTGAATAAGGATGCAACTATAGCTCCGGGTCATAAACTAGTTAGAGGAATAGGACCACGCTGGATATTACAGAAGGACTATATGAGGAGATTGTATCCCCTTGGAATCGTTCTTGTATGGAACCTAATGTAGCGCCTGGAATACTTATAGCAGGGCATGGGGAGATTGATATCCTATTTGCAAATTTGAATAGCCAAATTATTAAGGTCAAGAAATATCAAGTAGTCACATTCATGCATCTGATTCCAAGGGATAAGTTAAAAGCAGCTGTCAAATTTGGTAATTTATACAAGTTCAGTTTACAGACCAAAATCCTTGAGACACATACTGTAATTCCCTGAGAATTGCTTACTGGATTATCAGAACAACAGAAGGATGAAGCACTAGAGTTTTTTGAACGATATTTCAAAATTTTTGCCAAAGATGACCAAGATTTAGGTTGTGCGAAAGGAGTACAGCATTTTGTTGGCACCAGGGACCATGTGCCTATTAGAATGAAACCAATTTGGCACCCCAGGGCTAGCAACAAAATAGTCAGAGATGAGCTAGACAAATTGCTTAGAAGTGGAATGTTTGTGCCCTCTAAAAGCCCGTGGGCCACCCAGTTTTAATAGTAAATAAAATAGACAGTAGCAATAAAGTTGTAATTGATATTGACGCCTCAATGCCATTACAAAAAAGATTTGTATCTGTTTCCCAGAATTGATGATGCTCTGGACCGTCTGGGAGGGGTGAAGTATTTTACTGTAATGGACCTTATCTCAGGATATTGGCAAGTTGAACTGCCACAAGATGAGCAGGAGAAATGCACAATGATTGTGGTGCAAGGGCTGTTTCAACTGATGCGCATGCCACAGGAACTGTGCAATGTGACGGTGACCTACAGTATGCAATGGACACAATTTTGGGGTACCTTAAATTATCCCATATACTGATGTGTATCTGGATCTTATCAATGTTTTTTCACAAACGTTTTCTGAACATTTGGAGCACCTTAAAAAGTGTTTAAATGGCTGTTGAAGGCCAATCTGAAGCTAAAACCTAGAAATTTCAATTATTTAAAACACAAATGGAATACTTTGGGTTTGTCATTGATTCCAAGGGCTTGCGTCCTCAACCTCAAAAGGTGGAGGCGATTAAAAAATTGCAACCTCCAATGAGTATGAGGGATGTTCAGGTATTCTTAGGCTTGGTAGGATACTATTGAAGATTTGTGGAAGGGTTTGCAAAGATTGCCGAGCCTCTATTCCACTTACTACAAGGAGGAGTTCGTTTTTGCTGGACAGAGGAATGCCAACAGTTTTTTGAGGCTTTAAAAACCACAATGTACATGGCGTCTGTCCTCCTATTTCCAGATTTCAGCAGGCCTTTTATCATACAAACTGACGCCTTGTTGACTGTGATTGGTGGTGTGCTATCTCAGATTGGGGATGATGGAGAGGAGCATCTGGTCGCTTATTGCAGCAGGACGCTGAAAAAGCATGAGCATAATTATACAGTGACTAAGTGAGAATGTTTGGCTGTCATCTATGCTTATAAACAATTTTGGGTAACATTCATGGCACCAAGTTTTAATTAGTGACGGATCACAGCTCATTATGATGGCTCCACATTCTCAAGGAGCCTGAAGATGATTAGACAGCTGGGCTCTAAAATTACAGGTATACATCTATGAAATTATTCATAGAGCTGGAGTGGCCCATCAAAATGCAGACGGACTATCACAACTTCCTATAGTAGCTGTTTTGAGAAGTTTGGCCAATGAGCTATATGAAAAAATGATTACTTAAAAGTGTGGGGATGATTTACCTGAAGTACCAAAGGCGATCAAAAAAGCATTAACTGACATTGAATATTGGAATGGACTTTAATACTAGCTCAAGCCCGAAGGGCAGCATCAGTTTTTAAAGCCTTCAGACCAAATAGAGATTATTACACAAGCCCACAAGGCTGTTAAGCACGGAGGATTGACCAAAAAGCTAAAATTAATTTGATCTAGTTACTATTGGGATTCCAAAAAAACTTTTCTCTCTTGTTGCAAAAACTTTTGCAACAAATTCAATTCAAGTCTAGGTAAAGTTTGATAGTCTCATTGAGGAGATTAGTTGGCGCCCAATGTCAGGGAGCAGTTGAGCGAGTAAATTTAAGGGCACAGGTGTTGGCCCCACATCAACCAAATTTTGTAAATGCCCCGGCAAGTCCAGCGGAATAGATAAAATTAGTAACAAAAACTGGCGGTTGCCATTTTCCCAGAAATTTTGGCTTGACAAGCATGCTGCAACCAGTTCATCAATACGCCGCACTCCCAACCACTATTGTTGGTGGAATATGGGGTGCATGTTTTCCTGGATATTCAGCAAATGGCACTTTGGGAGATGTTTTGTGGAGATGTGAACATACATTTCCTGAATGTGGTGTATGTCGCACCCCACTCCATGCCATGTGCTTGGCTATATCTTAGCTTTAAAAATAAGGAAGCGGCGGACAAAGCCGCAAAGGTGCGCATAGTAGTAGACCTCCCAGATGGTCAACAGGTAGTCAAAATGAAGTGCACCTGATGGACTAAATCAAACCAAATTTTCGTGACTTTTGACTTCCTACCCACAATGGTCAAGTGCACCATGCTTGAGCACCACCTGAAGGCTGGGCTCACCATAAACGGAGAAATACAATCCTTTGAAATGCAGCGCTTTATTCTTATGCCAAACCTGTGCACAGGCAAAGCGATTGCTGTTCTCACCCCATCCGTGGGGATAGCAGAGGATTTGACCCAAATCTCAAACACTGCTTATGTAAAAATCAATGGGCAAAACACCCACCCATTCTTGGTCACTGTGGATAGCGCGCCTCCCATCTGCACATTCTGTTGCTCTTTTGGCCACAAGGCCCACACCTTCCCTATCAAGGAGTGCATTATTCATCAAGAAATTATCTTGGATACAATGGGCGATGCAGAAGCCCACTATGAACTGGCACTAGAAACCATCAAAGCCTTCCCATGGGGAGCGCAAGGCTGTTACATTCTAGTAAAACCAGTGTCCCCAAAAGAGTGGAAGAAGGCCAAGAAGGCCCACAAGGTGGCGGCCAAGGAGGCAGCCAAGACCGCATATGCAATCCTGCCAGCCCAGCTCCAGGAGGACGTTGAGAATTTTGCGGTGGAAGCAGCTTGCAAATCCATCAACTAATCAGATTGGGACGCCCTAGCCAATTGGGCCACCCAAGCTGAACACCTTATGGGCGAATCAGTTTCACCCAACCAATGCACCCAAGCATCAAAAGGGCTGAGTCACTCATCAACAATCCTGCCAAAATTCCACCTCCAAGCAATAGTGCACTGCAAATGCTCACACCGCAAAAAACTCATCCCACAGCAGGGAAAAAGTGAAGCCAAAAGCCAACGCGAACCCCACTGCTAAAGCTAACCATTCTGACAATTACTCTGTATCATTGAATACCTGCAGTGCCAAACAGCGCTGTGATGAAAAAGAGAAGGCTGAAGGGCTCAGGTGCCCTTCCCCTCACACCTAAGGTGCGATGGGGGGAGCCTTTACTTTAGAGACTTTGAACATCGCTGGACTCAAGGCCTCGCCATCCTAGGCTAGAAAACTGAGTTTTTTACAAAAAAATTTACCCGTGGACATCCTGGACATTCAGGAAACCCACTGTCCGCGCGGTACTAAGAAATTATGAAAAACCATGCTACTCCCTTCCCTCTCCTTTTGGTATGATCGCTGTGGGGTGCTAGTTTGAGTGAACAGTAATTTTTAAATTTAATTCATCAAATTCATACCTAAATGGCTGCATCCTTGCTGTCACCTTTTCATGGGACGACGAAGTGCATGCTGTCATTAATATTTATGCCCCAACCTTTGCACGAGAATGTCAGGAATCTTTCTAGACATTCAATTTCCTTCCATTACCCCCTGACCCATTTGTTGTTGGAAACATGAGCTGTTGGATGAACCCATCCACAGACCGCTGGCACTCATCGCCTACACCCCACAGGGGCACATTGAACTTTGCATTCTCAAAGCCACCCTAGAGTTGATCAATACTTTGCTGCGCCATGCTCCACTACTCAATAACATGTCATGACCCCACGTACACAACAGCCAGTTAATGTCCATGACCCGCATTGACCTTATCCTTGCGCCGTTGAAATTTCAAACCCAAATTTCCCACTTTACCATGACAAAAATCAATTTCTCTGACCACAGGATGGTATCAATTTCCTTCCGTTTATCCAAACCAGCAGCCCCAGCACTGAAATGGTGCAAACTTCGCATAGCCAAAATTGCGTCACCAAGATTTTCCTCATGGGTGGAATCCATGACCTTGGTTCCAGTTTTTGTCACACTGTTATGTGCAGATCCAATTGCCATCTGGATAACCTTTAAGGCGAGCACAATCCGCCAGGCTTGCCACCTCTCCTCCCACCACTCATAGGCTGCCTCGGCGGTCATTTTGCGCACACTGAAAGAGTTGGACTACCTGGAGTCCAACATCCCCACTGTGGGCTACAGCCTAGCTTGGAGTCACAAGTGGGCAGAAGTGTCCGCCCACTTCAATGCACTGGTGAGACAACACAAGCATCGGGTTTGTGTTCAGTATAAAGCTAAACATATTACAGTGGGCGACACATGCTCCACTTACTTTTTTCAAAAATTCTTCATACTGCGCCAGAGTTTGGCCTGCGCACAAGTGCGTAGGCCAGACCACTCCATCGCAAATATGCTGGCCAAAGTAGCGATCAAAAAACAAAACTATTACTCCAATCTGTATTGATATGATCCAATTCTGCTGGCTGAAAAGGAAACTTTTCTTGAAAGCACACACATCTGCACCATTTCTCAATTCCCAGAGTTAATGAATTTGATTACTTGGGATGAACTCTGGTCCGCCATTTGTGGTGCACCGTATAGGAAATGCCCAGGTCCAGATGGCATCCCTCATGAGTTCTATAAGAAGTATTTCAAAGATTTATCCTCCTTGCTGCTTGCATCTCTTAACAAATGCCTTCTGGAAACGTGCCTCCTGCCTGGAGGGCAAGAGGCCTTCCACGATTACATTGTACAAAAAAAGGGATAAGCTGGACTTGGCCAACTGGATCCCATTTCTCTCACTAACACAGACAAATTTTTTTACTAAAATTATGGCTAACCGTCTAGGCGTTGCTGCCTCTGCTCTCATTTCCCTTGAACAATTCGGTTTCAAACAAAAAGGTCATTTGGGACAATATACACACCGTAGCCAATGTCTGTCAATCCAAGGCTTCTGGAGCACTTGTGTTTTTAGACCAGCAGAAGGTCTATGATAGAGTCAATTGGGACTACCTCAGAGCCTGCCTCCACAAGTTCCGCCTCCCCCTTCGCTTCATTAATTGGGCGATGTTGCTAATGGAGTCCACCACAATGGCTGTGCGTGGCCCTGGCTTCCTCACAGATGTAGTCCGCCCTCAAAGGGGACTGCGCCAAAGGGACCCTCTTAGCCCTCTCTTGTATAACTTCAGCCTTGACCCACTTCTTCAAAATGTGAATGCCCGCCTTACTGGTGTTCATGTGCAAGGCCAAGCACCAGTCAAGATGTTGACGTTTGCTGATGATTGTGTGGTTGGGGTGTCTAACAATCATGATGCATGTGCGCTTGAAGACACTATCCAGGTTTACTCCAGAGTAAGTAATGCAGCACTCAACGCCTCCAAAACCGAAATTATTCTCCTTGGTCAGTATCAAGCCCGCTGGGCCCCAGAGCCCTGTTTCCTCCCTTCCTCGTCAGCTGTTGCACGAGATAGCTTGCCCACCCCACACCGTCCCGCTTGTGATCCCCTTTGTGCCAAGCCCCACAGTTGGCCCTGACCGCCATTTGGGGGTGTGGCTGGAGGCAGGAGGGTGCCGCCTCAATGGTGATGGAAAACAACATCCTAGACAACATTATGAAATGTATAGCTTCCCTCAGAGCCCATCAGACCTCTCTTACAGGCAGGGTAGTGCTAGAAAACTCTATGCTCCTCTCTAAAGTCTGGTTTGGAGCCCACGCCATCGATTTTTCCCGTGTTTCTTCAAGTCACTATATGCCCTTCTTCAAGGGTGGCTTTGGTTAGGCCACCCACCGCCGGTGCGCCTGGATGTCATGTTTGGCCCTCGCCTTTGTGGTGTATGGTCTGCTCAACTTTGAGACCCATGCTGCCAAAATTCTAGGCACCTGGATCTCTGCCATTACTAACCCTACAATCTCAGCCCAGCACTGATCCCACGCTGCCTGCTCCAACTTCTCCCGCGCCCTGGGCCTCACCAATCCTTCCCACCACTACTCTCCGTTAAAGTACCTTGCCTCACATCCTTCTGCAGCGGGCCTACATGAGACGTTGCCCAACTTCAAAAGGGTCCTCCTCTCCATGCGGAGCGCTGAGTGGAGAATTTGCATCTGTGGGCACACCACCCAGAGGGGGCGTCCCTCTCCTCGGTTCACCCAGAAAGTACAAGGACTTCCCATTCTGAACGGAGTGTTACCCATGCGGCCCCTACCATGGCCATGGTGAACTACCTAGACATGTTGGATATCCCCTACCCCTTGATACCCAGAAAGACATTTGGAAATATGCCCACCACTCTCTTCTGCAGCCGCATATTTGTTCCCATATGTGGCGCTGCTTGAGACAGGTATACCATAATTCCAAACGCTCTAACTCTTTGCACTCATCCTGTGTCATGTGTGGCCAGTATGGAACGCTGATTCACCGCCTGGAGAAGTGCCCTACCTCTAAAGTGATATGGCGCGAAGTATAACGTCTGCTGGGCCAGGATCAAACGCATCCCTTCAGCCAGTCTAAGTACATGTTTGCTTTATCCATGGCTTCCCCCTCTTCCACCCTCCCTCCATGCCATGGTAGTCGCAATTGCTATGTGGACTATACACACGAATGCCCTAGATGATATTTCAGGCTCCAACCCCACCCTCCAAGTAGCTGTACGCCAGTTCTGGTCTCACTTAGTGTACCACTTTCAAGCGTGGTGTTTGGGTACCTTTCACCATGTCACCGCCAGTTGGTCTCATCCTGGTTCCCAGTTTGGTTCATCGTTTCAGACCCCTTCCAACATACGTGCTCAATAATGGTGCAAGCCCCTGCACACGTAACCCCCTTCCTTCTCTTGGCGTTCCCTCTGGCAACAGGAGATAGCTTTTGCTTCTCCAGGGTGCCCTCCTCTCGCTGAAGTTTTGTTTTTTTAGTGTCTTATCAGAAGTGTCCATCCCCTGGTTGGCCTCTAAAAATAAATTTAATTTACTATTGGGATTCCATGAAATTTGATATCCAAGACATAATCAATAAATGTCATTCATGACAAATTGCAAAGCCTATGGAGTCAGATATGAAATATTGTTTTACAAACCTTCTGGTCCTGGAATACTGTGTTGATTGATGTAGTTACCCTTTGAGTATGAGTAGCTTAGGCAACAAATACATAATTTATGCTATTGACCATCAGACGAAATGGGTAGAAGCAAAAGCAATTATAGATTTCAGTGCTCTAACTACTGCCAAGTTTATTATGGATAGAATTATTAATAAGCACAGATGTCCCCAGAAGATCTTGATGGATAATGGCACAAATTTTACTGCCCAAATGGTACAACGGTTAAACAAGTTGATTTCCATCAAGGAGCGTTGTCAACACTGTACCATCCTGAGACTAATGGTATGGTAGAACAAGTGAATGGCACTCTAGTTGGCATATTGTGTAAAATGCAGCTGCGGCGCTTTCATAATGCGCTACTTCCATTAGTGCTACTGTATTTGCATACAATATTGGACACCACAGAAGCATGGGCCACTCTTCATTTTGACTTCTGTATGGTAGACAGCCCACTCTACCTCCACTATTATATTTGGTACTAAGTTCAACTGAAGCAGTTGGCCCAAATACTTATGTTGAGCAACTAGCAAAGACCTTAATCAAGTTGCAATCTGAAGCCTATCAGAATGTGATTAGTTGAAAAACTAGTCAGAATATCTATGATGACAATCAATGAGCTATGTTGTCTAAGTTCAAGGAAGAAGATTTAATAGTATTGTGATACTCATGTGCAGGCTGCGCACATAAGCTGACCTCGCTTTGGAAAGGTCTGTTTATTATACTGGAGAAACCATCCAAAAATGTATATACCATTAATGATCAAGGTAGCTGAGTTGTGAATCAAATACATTTAAGTTCCTTTGTCCGTATCATAAAGAATAACTATATATAATAAAAACAAAAATAAAAAATAAAATACAAAAAATAGTAAAATAAAAACAATTAAAAACATGAAAAAATTTAATTTATAGATTTGAGGCCTCATCACCACTGTGGCTAGTAACCCTTCTTTTGGAGGGGGAGGAGAGTGAGATAAAATTAGGAAAGCCTGTAGTGGTGTTGGAGAAATGTGAATCTCATATAAGTCTTGACTATCCAGACCTTGTTGGAAATGTGTCAAACCCAAAAAGGCTCAGTACCAGGCACACTGGCCTGGTTGGCTTAGGAAAGGCCATAAAACTAAAGGAAAAGACCATTGGAAGGGACTCCAGAACAGGTGAGAGAGGTTTAACTCGGGAGAAAATGCCGCAGAAAGGAAGATAAATTTGGCAAAAAGGCTTTCAAGACAGGGGTAAATTGGGGGAGGAACACTTTCCCAAAAAACATCTGCAAATGGACCTCATCTAAAACCCTGCATATATCAGGCATAATTTGGTGGAAAGTAAGGAAGGAGGGAAGTGGACGCATGTGCTCAGAAGAGCCATCTGTGGGATATATTTTTTGGGAAGCCCTTTTTGCCAGGCTTTTGCAAAGGGCTCATTATAATACTAGGATGCGCCAACCTTTTTTCAACCCGAGTTTTTGAGGCTCAATGGGACTTTTAAGTTGGTATGTATCAAAGTAGGTTTGCACCAAAGCCTAGTTACCAAACCTAGCAAAAATAAAAGCCTGATTGGCCTCAAAAATATTGAATGAGGCAACCTCAGGCTTGTTAGCAAGTTCAGATGAGAAGTAGGCTTCTAAAATTTCCAACATCAAATTAAGCTCAAAACTAATGAAGTCACACTGCCCATGAATAAGGAAGAAACAAGATTGTTGGGCGGAAAGACTTGAAAAAGGGAGAACAGAAAGTCAGAAAGGAGATTTTTATCTAAAGCAAATAGGTGCCAGATGAGGGTTTCTTGGGGCTGACTGGCTTCAGAAGCCTGAATAGTTAGGGAGAGAGTCAAAGGAGGATCCTGCTCGACTCATTGGGATGTTTGTTGAACAGAAATTAAAGCCAGAGGCCTGTTTTGGTTCATATATAATTTGCTGAAGTTGCAGCGGGATGCAAAGCTGAACTCTCAGGCACAATTGAAGCGTAGCTGGTTGAACCAAATTGAGAAATCAAAGGCAACACCAACCAAGTTGACCATAGCATGCTGCATGTAAGTTCTCAATCTTATGAAGACACATGTGTCTGAGGCCAAAAGGCTATTGATATATTCTTCATATCTTTTTTAGCTCTATTTGTTCACATCCCAAAAGGGGGAGCCACCTCGCATCTTTATTTGCAAATGGGCCAAACAAAGAAATTATCAGAATTAAAAAATTCATAATATGACAGCTCAACAAATAGCCCATGAAGCCATATCAGAAGGTGAGGAAGCTTTGAGGAAATTTTTGTTTGTCGCCCACTTTAGCTGGTGGACCATGGCAGATAACATTGGGGAAGGAGCATCAGCAACATGAGGCATAAGGAGGTACAATTGTGGGTTTTCTTAGTTGAAGAGGCTGGCAGTGTCCATTGCTTCAACGTATTGAGCAATTTGATGTTCAGAGAAAGTGATGAGAGCAGGCACACAAGTGAATGACTTGATGTGCTGGCAGGTTTCAGGATAAATGATGTCAAAAAGAAAATTTATTGCTGCATTGATGCAAGTGCAGCTCACACTAAAAGCAAGCTCCTTAATTTCATACTTCACATCTTCCTCAAAATCATGGAAAAATTGGGGATAGAAATATCCTCAACAAGGGGCTCCATACCCCATGAAGTTTCTGGCAAAGTAGAGTGTTGGCAGGGTGTAAAAATTTATAGGGTTTCTGATTATTCTCAGCTAATAACCTCTATAAATAAATTAACTGCACAGTTTTGTTTGTTGTGCAATTCAACGCGTTTTTTGAAAGTGAAATATAATTATTGATAATAGTATGGAGACTGGGGGTGGAAGGCGAGTCAGTAGGGCATACGGCTACCAACCTGAAGGTTGCAGGTTCAATTCCCGCCCTTTGCACATCGATCGGGGTGCCAGCTGAAGGAAACTATTGGCGGTTACTAGGTATAATAACACGAAAACCTTACCCATGATGTAACCAGAAAAATCCGAGTCCTGATCCAGAGGTGAAAAAACTTTCTACAACAGAGTTGACCCTGCTCAGGTTTCATGTCAATACTTTCTTTCTCTATTTTAGTAATGTCCATCCCCCAGTCAGCTTGCCTCAAATAAATAAAATAAAATAAAATAATAGTATGGAGATTATCATCCATAGTTGAAGTAAAGTTCTATAATTCAGTCCAACACTCAGCCAGTATCCTCTCTCAAAAAAATATGATGTCCTAAATAGGGATTCTTTCCTGGTACGCCT
This sequence comes from Massospora cicadina, assembly GCA_022478985.1. Classification (NCBI taxonomy): domain Eukaryota; kingdom Fungi; phylum Entomophthoromycota; class Entomophthoromycetes; order Entomophthorales; family Entomophthoraceae; genus Massospora; species Massospora cicadina. The sequence continues at coordinate 412,722 of JAKSZP010013137.1, forward strand.
AACTCAATCTATAGACAAAAAAATTTTTTTTTACAGTTTCTCCTTATAACACATAGTCAGCAGCAATCCACAATTTAATTCAGCTTCTTCTCTGGATACCCTCTCAGATCTTTACTCTTTATCCTAAATGGTCTCCCAATTAGAGCACACAGCAATAATTTCCTTGAGAAAGAGTAGAATACAAACTGGATTCTAATAAAGTATACTAAGGTAATACTCTGGTAATTAATCTGGTAATAAAATGTCTTTTATTAGTGAATTCTTTATGGAATTTATAGTGGGAAATTTGGCACCAAACCATCATTTGGAACCTCCTTTATGAAACAGTAGCCATTGCCATTAAATTACCCATCCTTGTCTCAGCATCAATGGTCTTCCCCATCCTGGCTATGATTCTGTCATTGGTCATCCTTGAAACCTAAAATGAAAGAGTTGGAGAATGTGTCCCTAATTTTTTCCTCTTGATCCAAGTGAACCAACCATATTTGGCAAGCGACCTGCTTAGTTAATGGGACTTGTTACCCATTAAGGCAGGTCATGAACCAGCTCATCAATTCACTAGTTGCAAGCAGCATCACTCATCTTGCAAATTAATTCTTAAATCCCAATTGGTTGGTGATGAAACCTGATTAATCCCAATTGGTACACCTGATAGTTGATCAACTATCAGGTGCCCCTATTTCATCAGCAACTCTGCCTGAAAAGATCTTAAGCATTCATTTGGATTGATCTCAACATATCTGACCTAGGTGAATAACCTAAAATCACCTGAACATTGTTACCCCAAAACTAGGGTTAACCAATATCAAATTACTTCGCATTAGGGAATTATCCCCTAGTGAACCCCGGTAATCTAGACAGCTGAGAATATGGGTAAAAATCCCAACACATCCCCCTTTTGCCTAGATTTTCAGTGAGACAGGATTGGGGCATTAGAAAACCTCTTCAGACACTTGGTTAAATACTTCATTTGTTCAAGTAGAGTATGATTAATCTTTACTCAATGCAGCTCGGGATGACCTTTGTCATGCAGCTCTCTTTCTCTTCCTCCTTGCTAACACCTACTCAGATCATTATCCCCACGACCTTCTGTCATGCCATGATAATTGATTTACTGGTGACATTATTAATCCCAGGATCCAGTTTCCCCCCATCAGGGCATATGACCCACTGTCATATTCAGGATTCTTAGTCCAGCGTCCTTGATTTCCTGATTTTCTCCTTGTCCTTGACAAGAGATCTTGCCGTTAATGTTTTCATGGCTCAATTAAGAATGCTCATTTATGTTCACTCTTGTTTTTTTTCTTATAATAACCTCTTGGCTCATGTCATTCTTAATTCTTCTCTGGAGAGCTTATCCCATTAATTTTGAAATTAATTTCTCCAAAATTAAAGCTTAATTGATTTCAGAGTGCCTAATGTCAACTATCATATAGGTTTGACATCCCCCTGTCATCCTGATCATATATCAACTTCTGAGTCTCAATACCAACAGCTGCTCAATATCTTATCTGATAAAGACCTTTGGCTCTTCCAGCTGATGAGTCAGTCTGCACGCCAGAACCTCTTCTATGTTCCTTCCAGGACTCATAACCTAGTCAAGTACCCATAACCAGTCTTTTGTGGAATTATCAAAAAATAATAAACAACCCCAATGAAACCAGGTTAGCAATTGTCTCAAATGACTTGTGACCAATCCTTCCTCTGTAATCAATTCCTGAGTTAGATTTTGAAACTCTCCTGGATCCAGATCCATTCACAGATACTCCTAACATCATCATCAACTTTCCTGAAGCAATGCCCTTCACTCTCAATTGTTCATTACTTTTTGGATCAGACTTGCTTCTGAAGTTCCTCTTCTAACTCAGTCAATATTATAAGCCAGATGTCTTGGCCACCAAACTAACAATCAGCAACAGCATACATTTCAAACTCCACTACTGCATATCTAAAGTCTCAAGTCACTGAGGCTTTGTCCATAGCTCTGAACTCTTCCAATCTTGAAAAATCTTATATTGAGATGTTGCAGCCTATGATCTTTGCTTTTATGTCCCAAGTTCTTCGAAGTTGGGCCATGAAGCTTCCAACCTCTCCCAGCTTCCATTGCTCATTCTGCTTAAGCTTTTGAGAAGCTCATAGTCGTCACTTGCAGGATGACATTCACTCCTTGCATAACTATCTTATTTCTGGCACATCCCATTGGTATCTTCCACTGATGACTTTGATAGGGGGCATGATTCAGCAACACCCACCTAGTATCCCTTGATCATTGATGGCCCATATGTCCACTGTTCTTGATAAAACCCATCAGCAAGCGCTCAAGACCAATCTTCTGGCTCTGGTGCCATATCAGGATTACTTGGAATTATTCACTGACTGCCTCTTTTTATACTGTTGCTTCCCTTCCCACTCTGGGGTATTGCGTTTGGCTTTCTAAAATTTCAATTTCTCTTCCCCTAGTTGCTTTCTCGCAGAGATCTGCATCCTCTCAATAAACTTGGTTTCAAGTAGGTCTATCCATCACTAGCATCTAATCTCACATAGATTTAAATGGGTATTTCGCTCCTACTGTGATCCATACTCCCTCCCTCAAGAGGCGACATAGGCGGGATCATCCACAAATAAAGGTCAACCAATAAAAATAAAAATTATAAAAATTTATCAGTTTTTCTGTATGTTTTTAATAATTTTTTTCTCCAATATATTATCAATTTTTTTTCTTTTTTCCATGGGGCTTGACCTTTTTTGGTTCAGCGGTCCACCTTTTTACTCATTATTCCCCCAAATTGGATCCTAGGTATTATTAGACCTACCAGTTTTCTATGGTTCAGAGGTCTTACTTTTTTAAGACTTGACCATCTAGTTTGGTTCAGCGGTCCTTTTTTCAGACTTAACCAAATCGTTAGGAAATCTTCAATTTAATGGTTCAGCAGTCCTTTGAAAAGTATTTTTTTATTTTTATCAATCAATTGCTTTAAAACTTAGCATAGTCTCGATTTACTATCCTTCCATCTAAGGTTCTTGATGAAGAAGGCATCCATTTCCATCTTGACGATAATATCAAATGGACTAACCACAATGCATCCAATTTTTTCTTCTCCCAAAACTATGCATATTGCAATAGGCAACTCTTTTGTCTATTTGGTATTCTGATAAAGATGGTCAGTTATTATCATCCATCATTTTCGCTCAAATCCTTTTCATCAAAGTAGTATCAAATGCTTGCAATTGCATTTCAATCAGGATATTCATCAATTGGTTCAGGTATTGGCCAGCACTCATCCCCAATGTTGGTTCCACCACCAAATATAATTTTGTTGGCAACGCAGGCTTCATTCCATATATCGACTAAAATAGCATTTTTCCTGTTGCCATACGATGATTATTGTAGGTGAACATCACCAAACTCAGGTATGTTCCCCACGCAGAAGCGTTTCCTACAACCAGCTTCCTCAGCGTCATGGCCAGCGTCCCATTCACCCATTCTACCAGTCCGTTCATCTACAGCTGGTAGGGTATAGATATGGCTCCTCAGATCCCCATTATCTCATTTAATCACAAGATTATATGAGATGTGAAATTTGTCCCATTGTCACTCAGCAGGACCTGTGGGCATCCATGTCATTATACTACTTGATCTAGGATGAATTTCGCAGTGCTGGTAGTGTCTACTTTTGCCAGGGTCTTTATCTCAACCCATCTCGTCAGATAATTGATCACAACTATTATGAACTTGACTCCCCCTGTGATTCACCATCAGTGGTCCCATCATGTCAATGGACACTTTATGCCAAGCAAATCAAGGCGGACCAGTCAGAATCCAGTAATATTCTTATGTGTCTTGGACAACTGGTAAACCACACAATAGGCCAGATAGTCTGCAACATCATAGTTGATGGACTCCCAGTAGTACAGGTGAATATGGTCAGTCATTTTTCTCAGGTCTATATGCCCAACAACCTTATGAGCATCTTGAACGATAGCCGCTCATTCTGACAGCTTTGGGAATAGTAATTGCTTCCCATTGATCAACTTGAAAAATTGTCCATCTATGGTCTCAGTGTTTTCCATCACTTTTCGAAGAGCAGCTTGGATTTCTTGGGGCTTGTTCCCAATTTCTCCATTGACCATTCTCCTAAATAGCTCATCCGCCTACTGGTATATCATCTGAACCATTGGTAATTGAGACAAACCATCCACATTCTGATTAGAAGCCCCCACTTGGTGGACAATCTCATAATTGTAAGCCTGTAGCTTCAGTGCCCGTCAGGACAGTCATCCTTCTGGTTGATCATAAACTGTGAAGCCAAAGCAACGTGGAGTGGTCTGTCACCACTTTGAAGTGTGTTCCATGGACGTACATCTAAAACTGTTAACAGGCGTAAATGACCACTAGGCATTCATACTAAGTTACAATGTAGTTCCTCTCAGTGACTGAGAATGTCCGGCTCAAATATGTCACTGGATGTTCATTCCCAAGTTCATCTACTTGGATCAATATGGCATCAATCTCCATCAACAAAGCATTAGTTTGAATAATAAATTCTCAATTAAAATTCAGATATTTCAAAATCATAGAATCAATCAAGTACTGGCATAACTCATTAAAGGATTCTGTGCTTCTTCATTCCAAATGAATCCTTTCTATAGATCCATCAACAAATAGAATAAGAGCTCGGCGATTCTGGAAAAATCCTGAACAAATCTTTTAGAGTATCTGACCATTCCAAGGAACACTTGTATATCTCAGACACTCTTTGTCACAGCCATTTGTTCTGTTTCATTCTTCTGGGCTTGCAGCTGCAGTCCACTAGAGTTGATAACAAATACCTGGTATTCCAACTCTTTCTTGAAGAAGTGACATTTCCTTGGCTTAATTTTCAGGTTGGCTTCAGACAGTCTCTTGAACACTTCCTCAAAGTGGTGCAAATGGTCAGTAAACGTCCTACTGAACATAGATATTGTCCAAGAAACCAGGACGCATGACAACTTCATAGTCATTAGTATTGCCTCTATGACCCTCTGGAACGTCACAGGCACATTGCACTGATCCTGGGGCATCCTCTTCAATTGATATATCCCCTGTGCGGTGTTAATCACACATTTTTCTTGGTTTTCTCTTGGAAAATTGCTTTGCCAATATCCCAATATTAAATCCATCATGGAGAAGTACTTTACTTCTCCCAAGTAATCTAGCGCATCATCAATTTTTGGTAGTGGATGTGAATCCTTCTTCATAATCTTGTTCAGCTTCCAATAATTGATTACCACCTGATTAGAGCCACCCTTCTTCTTAACAATAAGAATTGGACTTGCCCAGGGACTCAACGATGCAACTAGAAACCCATGCTTCACTACTTTTGCTAATTTCATCTTCCACTACCACTTCAGCCACCTTTGACCGTCAGTTTGTTCTCATCCTGATTGGTAAATTTCCTCAGTATCAACCTTTGGATCACATTTCTCTCACATTTCAAATCATGGTTGTCCTGGGTGAATACTTCCCAATATTTGTTGAACAATGTGAGCACCTCCTCTTACTGTCCTTATGTCAGATCAGCGAGTTGCTCTTGATCAACCAATAGATTGATACTATCATCTACCCCGGCCAGTAATCCCATTTCATCAAGGATCCCAAAATCGTGGAATTTCCTTAGTTCAGTCATTGGGATTAGATGAACAAGCTTAATGATATGATTCTTCTCAATCTTCATTGGTTTTTTGCTTGTATTTGACAGGAGAACTCGGATTTCTTTATGGCCCAGCATTATTAGTCCAGGAGCCACCCAAGGCTCTACTCTGGACTTCTTTCAGGGGCTTCTGACCTCCTTATACAGCAGCTCCAGTATCTTTAATGTCAACCCCATATCAACTATTATTTTTAAACCCGGTGGTATGGTTACTGCATTCTTGATCCTCAGTGGAATTCCCCAATTTTCTAGGATTTCTGTCAGCATCTCTCGTCGCTTCCAGCAAACTAGTTGGTATTAAATCAGGACAATGACGTCATTGTAAATCAAGTTGATGAAATTATTTCTCCTAATCAGTGGAGCTTCCCAACCCTTCTGATAGACCAATGGTAACATCTGACCCAATATGGTCAACGTATTATCCTCAAATTTACGTTTAACTCCGTGTTTCAATAGAAACTCTGTTCTGATCAGAATGTCATAGTTTTGGTTGGTAAAAACTATCGCTGGAGCAGATACCACCAAAGATTAAATCAAAATGGTAGAGCGCTGTACGCTCCAAATGAGATGGTGGTACTTGGCACAGCTGTCCATACTCTTTCTTGTGCTTTAAATCGGGCGAGATCTTCATCCTATTTACCAACTTGATCAAGACAATATTAATGGGTGCTCCTCTGACAAAAATTGCTCTCACCCATACTCAATTCACTAGTATATCTATATATGTACACTCAGAGTATTGTAAGATAGTATTTAGTGAGTGTATAGCGGTTTTAAAGCTGAATCAAGGGTGTGAATTATTTGCGCCTATAAATTAGAATTGATCTCTTGATTGCGGTGAGGAGGATTGACAGGTTTGCCTCATCTAATCAAACTTTGGTCAATTCTTTGAATTTTCTGCAGCTCAAATCTTGTCTGCCAACTGTCAGGCATATGGCTGAGCAACTTCTTTAATTATCTTGTGGTTGATTCCTTTTCCTCAGATCTTGTTACCACGTTCATATCCAAATTGACTACTTGATAAGGCTTATCCTGCACATCTTTATTTATGAAAAGATCACTGATGTCAATTTAATCATTCATAATAACAAAAGGAACAGGCTTCTCTGAAGCTCTAGAAAGTTCCCCGTCTAGGCTGTGGGCCCTTTTTCTGACTAATTTGTGGGTGCAGACTCTTTCACTTGGACCACGTTAATTTGATATTTGGGTTTCTTGGAGTGCATATCGAAATGTCCTCTCCCTCTGCACTAGTAACAGACTTTATCCTTCTTATTAATCCGTTTAAAGTCTTTGAGCTTTTTCTCAGCACGGTTCAGCTATTCATCTCCTTAGCGCCCTTGATCCCCTGTGTTGGATATGAAGTTCATAATATTAATGTTGCTTCTTCTGTTTAGTCATAAAAGGTAGCTTTCAAGATTTCTGAATTGTCTACCATCTAAGAGGTAGTAATTTATGTTGCAAACACGGAAGAGATTATCTGATGCAAATCGCGGTAGAGCCAAAGGGATGCTTGTAGTGCAATTCAGGAATCCAAATCATACAGAACTTAAGCTCCAACCAGGATTTGTGGTTCCTGGTAGAAACAATGATGAAGCTTAATAAGGATCCATCTTTATGGAATTGAATGCTTATAAACTCTTGTTTACGCTTCAACATGTGTCAGGCTTCTGAAAAACTTAATAATGGCCACTTTGGCTCAGTGTCCAGCCAGCTGTCCCCCTCCAGATGGGGCAACAATAGCTTTTGCCAATTGGTAAATAGGCAATTCATTACTATCTATGCCTTTTGATGATTGCCATATCCATACATTGACATATCAAACAATTTGAAAATTGCAGGGGCATTATCCCAGTGGAAAGTCAGTAAATTCAATGTTCTTTGAATTCCTCTGAGGTTTCTCTAGCCACCTATCTTGATTCAGCTACTCAGCTTACTTGGGAGTAATTTTGGGAGTCATCTCCAAGTAGCAGTAAAAGTGGGCAGCATTTTTCTTAGGTAGTCATCTTTCCAATTATCATATGGGAAATTCTTTCTTCAGTGTCAGTTGCCAAATATGGCTCACATTTGCGTTTGTGAGTCTTCAACTCCTCGACCTGTTTAATCAGCCACTCAATATCTGCGCTGAATGCTCTTAAATAAATGCAATCCGCTTCTCGCTCCCTTTTTTTAGAAATAAGACTTCTCAAACTAAACCCCTGCTTTCTTCAATGACGTTACTTTTTAAGTAACTCATTTCCAAAACTTGTGACATTATCAACCCCTTCCTTCATCTTGGCGACTCTCTCCTCCAAGGCTGCAAGTTCTCAAATGATCCACCAAGTTCAGGGCATTCTGGCTAATGGTTGCCAACACCATCCATAGTTTTCTTATTTCACCCTTATATGACATCTCATTCTAGTATATTCTACTCAACTACACCCCTGTAGTAAGCACCAATTGTTAAAATTTATAGGTTTTCTGATTATTCTAGACTAATAACCCCTATAAATAAATTAATTGCACAGGTTCAGTTGTTGTGCAATTCTCCGCGTTGTTTGATAGTAAAATATAATTGTAGATAATAGTATGGAGACTTTTATCCGCAGTTGAAGTAAAGTACTAGAATTCAGTCCAACGCTTGGCCAGTATCTCCTCTCAAAATAATTATGATGTCCTAAATAGGGATTCATTCCCTGGTACTGCCTAACTCAATCTATGCTCAGATCCCTGTTTATGGTTTCTTCTTATGACACACAGTCAGCAGCAATCCCTGATTTGATTCAACTTCATCTCTGGTACCCTCTCAGATCTTTACTCTTTATCCTAAATAGTCTCCCAACTAGAGCACACAGCAATAATTTCCTTAAGAAAGAATAGAACACAAAGTGGATTCTGATAAATTATACTAAGGTAATACTCTGGTAATTGATCTGGTAATTAATTAATGTTTTTATTATTGATTTTTTAGGGAATTTATAGTGGGGAATTTGTTGCCCACCCTCAGTTGGCACCTCCTCAATAAAACAGCAGCCATTGTCATTGAAATACCCATCCTCATCTCAGCATCAATTGTCTTCCCTATCCTGGCTATGATTCTATCATTGGTCATCCTCAAAACCTAAAATGGAAAGAGTTTGAAAATGTGTCCCTAATGTTTTCCTCTTGATCCAAGCGAACCAACCATATTTAGTAAGCGACCTGCTTAGTTAATAAGGCTTGTTACCCATTAAGGCAGGTCATGAACCAACTGATCAATTTACTAGTTGCAGGCAGCATCACTCATCTTGCAAATTAGTTTCTTAAATCCCAATTGGTTGGTGATGAAACCTGATTAATCCCAATTGATACACCTGATAGTTGATCAACTATCAGATGCCCCTTTCATTGGCAACTCTGCCTGATGAGATCTTAAGCATTCATCTGGATTGATCCTCAATAGATCTGACCTAGGCGAATAACCTAAAATCACCCAAACATCATTACCCCAAAATCAGGGGCAACCAATATCCTTTTCACTTGCATTAGTGAATTATCCCCTAGCGATCCCTGGTAATTTAGTCAGTTGGTAATATGGGCAAAAATCCCAACACTGGGGAAGCTGCAGCGTCAACTGCCATATATTTCATATCTTTTTTTAGTATTAGATGGTCCCACATATATTTCATATCTTGAAGATCGCGAAAGGTTAGAAATTGTGACCCAGAAAAAAGGGTACCCGATGATTTTATCCAGTCAAGGTGGGGGATTGTTGAGTATTTGAATGGACCTAATTGTTGGATATTTGATAGGGACATAATAATGTTAACTTATGCTTCGATTTATTATGGATCATATCAAAACTATCAGTGATTATGGATCAGGAATATCCTAAGCTTATGCAAAGCTTGGGATCCGCGGCCTAGCAATTCCACTTAATAATATTTGACTTTGATGACTTGGGCCTGAGGGCTTTTTTGGTTAAGTCAGACTTAATAGTAGTTGACTTTATGACCTGGGCTTGTGGGCTTTGTCAGTTTATGTCAAATTTAGCTTTCAATGTTGATCAAGTTTTTTGATCAAATTAATTACTAATTAGTGGTACAAATCTCCTTGGTAATTGCTACCAATTGCTCAAGAGGAGCAACGGTTTAGCTAATTGCAGATGCATCAGAAATGCTATCTTGAGATGTTTGTGAGTTTAACGCCAACCCTGAGGCTGAGCGAGATGCCCCAGAGTTGAAAGGATTGAGAGAATCTCAGACAAACTTATTACATGTTCCTATGACTATGTGCCATTGGAAAACGAGGCGTCATGGGTAAGATATGTTTAACATCAAACCCTATAAATTATCTCCAAGTTTATACTAATTAAACACAATTCTTTATTACCATAAGCTCATAGTTTATAAACAAATTTTTTGTATTTAATACTTTTAAGTTATATTAGGTTAATATTTTACCTGGGATCAGAAGGATCAGGGCAGCGAGCAATTGTCCAAGTAACAGCAGAAGAATACAGCTTCAAAGTGTCATTTTTAAGGAGTTTATATCTTGACTATTGTCACCGTCTGGTCTATTTTCTCCATACTATAGACGCTCAAAACTCCAACTTATCCCAGAAGAAGAACCAGCCCATCTGAAGTTAGGTAAAACTTCAACACTATGATATAGGATAAATTAAAATTATGCCATCTACTTTATATGCATTCACAATATCATTACTTTAATGCTAATATTTAGGACTAATTCATCATGTCAAGGTGTCTCAACTACAAGGGTTAATTCCTTGACTATTAAAGAACGCCTCCTAGGCCCCTGTTATAATTTCTTTGACATATAGGAGATATGTCAAAGGGGTTTTGCACAAGGTCAATCCCACTGAGCAATAGGACTGACGATATTAAGATTGTTATCCTTGAGAAAACATGTCAAATTAATAAAATATAATGAAATTGCCTCAACGACACTTCTCTATTTAATTTGATATTTACAGTAGATACTTGCTGTCCCACTCTTTCTTGCCTACTAACAATCCTCTTCTCTCAATCATCTCATCTCATTTATATATCAGCAACTTTGATTGATACTGCTCTTTTGGCTTATATTGTTTGGTTCTACCATATAATCATTGGCTCCATCAGGTATGGTATTCTTAAGTTCCCTATTGCCTTAGTTCAAGGCGATTTACTCAATATTTGTTGAATATCAACATGGCCTTATCATCTTATTTGGAGGCAATCCATAATTTACCCTTCCTGACCCAATATTCCTCATCCCAAGGCTCCCTAAAACATTTGTACCTATAAAGCATGGTTGGCGGATTCTAGCCAATCTACCAGGGCAATTTTGGGCTTATTGTCCAGTCATATTAGGATCTTGACATTACCCCCCTTGAATGGACAATAAGTCTCCTATTGTTTATATGCCCTAAGAAACTTTGCATGCACTCAGTTATTAATTTAAACGCTTGCAGGGTCCTTGATAGTATAGGCGTCACCAGTTTTCTCAATTATTTCAAATGGACCATCCTAAATGCTGGCCAATTTGTGCTTCCAACAAAAACCATGTTGGTCATGGAATATAACCATATCCCCATCTTTAAACTGAGTTAACCCACTATATGTACCTGATCAGCAGCCTGATTCTTTATTTTCTTGGCTATGATTGTTAAGAGAGTGTCTGTAAATCTCTCATTCCCAGAAAGGTGGTGTGGGATGCAAAACCACACTGCTAGGGAACTAGCCATTAGGAGAATGGAAAACAAGGCACCTCAAACAGTGCCTGTACAAAAGGGACCCAAGGCAAGGGTGTAGAGCGCAATATACAGTACCAGGTAATCGAGAAACAACACAGCTTGAGTGGACCCCAGAGGGGAGACCATAATCAAGTGTAAATCGGTGCCAGTAGGCTTGGGTGCCTTAATCTGGAGGGGACCTGAGCGGCCCAAGGGAGCACCTGGGATTTTTGTAAATTGAGATAGGATGTAGTGGCCAGCATAGTTGGAGACCTCATTGGAGAGGTCCGCCCCCAAGTTCGCCCAAGGAACCATAAGTAAATGTAAAAAAAGTAATTTTATTTGAGAAAGTCGACCAACAAGGAATGTTGGTCACAAAACATATTCAAAGCAGGATGGGGTAATTAGGGTTCTGCGGAAGTGTTCCCAAGCCTTGACGCTCCAATAGACAAACGCTTCCATCCATTTTGGTAAAATACACCAAAAGTGCCTTCATTTGAGTGATTAATTGAAGCTGTATTCTACCCAAGCACATGATTTCATAACTCAAACAGGATTCAAACCCTCATTCTCCAATTAACTGAATCTAACTATCTTTTTTTGTTATGTAGATCATTTGTTTCAGTTCCTGGGCCGAGATAAGGGGCTGGGAGTTTTTGCACCCCATTAGTACCAACCTGGGCATGTTTTGATTGCACCCAGCGTTGGTCTAAGGTGTGTTTCAGGTCAGGAAGAGCCTGAAGTTTCACCTTCTGGGACTCCTGTCACCCATCCTTATATTTGGCGTTGGTTCCCACTGTTAAGTCATCCAACCATGATAATGCTGAATGATTACGCTTTGTTTTGCAACTTGATTAATGTGTCCACTAGGTTAGTCAAATAGCTTTGGGGATCCATTCCACATGTATCTTCTACGCAAGCATAAAGCAGTTCCAGAAGAGCAGGGTGTTGTCCATATAGTTGTTGAAAGGGACTTTTCCCCATGGCAGAATGGCAGATAATGTTGTATGCAAAAACAGCAATGGAAAGGAGAGCAATTCAATCAGAAGGTCAATCTGTTACCAATTTCTGGAGTATGTTCACCAATGTCCCATTAACTCGCTCAAACATTCCATTAAACTCAGGGTGGTATGGGGTCATCAGAACCCCACGGATGCCCATCAGCTCATTTAACTTTGGAAGGATGTGCGAGGTGAAGTTGGAACCATTATTGGTAAGAATGAACTGAGGGAAGCCATGTCACTAGATAATACATTCCATTATAAACTTAGACACTGTGAACGCCCACAAATCTTGTATTGCATGTGCTTCAACCCACCTGGTCAAGTGGGTGATCACCACCAGAATGTATTTGGACCAGTTAGCTTTCATTAGTAGAGGGATAATGACATCCATGGGAACCGTATGCCAAGCAAAATGTGGTTTCACTAGCTGCTATGAAGTCTTTTGGAAGAACGGCATTTCCACTTGGCACTATGGAATTATGAAATGGTTTCAAGCATGTAAAAGTTAATGGTTTTTCAATAATACTGAGGGTGCAACAATTCCAACGCCTTGCGCATGCCATAATGTCTGACTGCTTTATGGGCGCTCATGATAATGATAGGCCGTGTTGAGGGTCATGTGAAGTTCACCGTTGAGTCTCCAATCTGTTTGTACATTTCCCCGTTACGTTGGAAGTTATTGGCTCGCATTTCATTCAATGCCTTTATGAATTAAGGCGGCTCATTATCATACATGCCGCTGAGCATCTTATCATACAATATGTTGTTCAGATACCTGTAACTGTAATTGTTATTAGCCTTGACAAGCAATCAGCGTTCTGGTGTTTTGATACAGGTCTGTGGAGGATCTCAAAGTCATAAGCCTGCAGTTTGAGAGGCCATCAGGATAGGTTCCCTACAGACTCCTTGAAGTTCTGCAACCAACATAATGACGCATGATCCATTATGACTTTAAACTTCACTCCATGAAAATATAGACAAAATTGCTTATATGCGTAGATCTTTTCTAAGCACCTCTGCTCAGTCACAGTGTAATTGCGCTCATGGCAGTTCAGGCTCTGACTGCAGTATTCAATGGGGTGCTCCTCCCACTCATTGTTTTTTTGTGAAAGGACCTCCCCAACGTTAAAAAAATGTATCCGTATGGATGATAAACTCTTTATTAAATACTGGTTAGTGCAGCACCGGTGCACTGATTCCATCTATTCAAGCGTGACATCCTTCATCAATTTATCAAGCAGTAGACCTCTAATACAGCTGAAGTTGGGTATGAAACGTCAGTAGTAACCAAACATCCCCAAAAAATGGATGTCACATTTACAGTTTGGTATGGTCATCTTTTTCATAGCCTCCACCTTGGTGGGTTGAGGTTTCAGCCGTGTTGCATCAACCACAAAGCCGAGGTACCCCAGCTGGTCCTTGAAGAAGTGTTATTTATGATGCTTAACCTTGGTGTTGGCCTTAGCCAGCTGGCGGAATAACTCCTCCAAATGGTTAAGGTGCTCGGAAAACGTGCAAGAGAATACATTGATGTCATCGAGGTACATGAGGATGCATGACAGCTTAATATTGCCAAGGATAGTGTCCATCGCCCATTAGAAAGTAGATGGGGCATTACACAGCCCTTAAGGCATACAGGTTGGTTTAAATAGACCTTTGAATGTGATTACGTCACATTTATACTGTTCTGCCATGAGTAACTCAATTTGCTAGTAGTAAATATCAAATTCCATTGCTGATAATTAACAGGCCTCTCCCAACCAATACAAATCATTGTCAATCCGCGGCAAGGGATAAAAGTCCTTCTTGCTGATTTTGTTAAGCTTCTGGTAGTCTATTATTACCTGGTTGGTGCTTTCCTTCTTTTTAACAATAATAACAAGAGAAGATTATGGACTCTTTGATTATTCAAGTATTTTTTGATCCTGTAGCTTTTTGATCTCCTCTGCTACTACTTCCTCAGGTGCCCTAGACCAGCGGACCAGATGAGACCTGATGAGGAGTTGAACACCATTGTTTAATCAATGCACTACTTGCCGTGCGCACTATAAATCATGGTCATCAACTGGCAAAGATCTCCTTATATTTTAATAAAGCTATCACTTTTTTTGGTCCTCTAATAACCCTATTAAATTTTTAAACAGTACCACCACCATTACTCTGAGCTAAGGTTTAAAGGGTAACCAAATTCATCTAGCAATCCAAACTTGTGAACCTTAAGGACCTCCTTAACTGGGGTCAAGTGTAAATATGCCACTATTTAATGCCAGTAGATTTTCAATGCTTCGGTTTGTAGATTTTCTAGTAGAACCTTGATTTCACCATGACCCAGTAGTATAATGCCTGGAGCCACATGAAGCTCAAGTTGTGATTGCTGATAAGGTTAAATGATCTTTCATCGAGCTCAGCTGGCACTTCCACCTCTAACTCAGTGTGTACTATTACTTGGTGACCGGAGGGGATGGATATAGGGCCAGCAGCTCTGAGTTGTAGCCTTATGATATTCTTATATTTGCTGAGAAGGGGCCCAGTCTTGATCTTTAGTTGATGGTAGCAAACTGGAATCACCCCGTCACTATATGCCAGGTGGATATGCTCATATACAATGAATCCTTTGGCACTCCACCAGAGGTAAAGTAGATTGGTATACGCTGACCCAAGGGTTTATAGTATCCTCCATCATATCAATGACAGCCCCAATTTGTCACATGAAAGCAATTCCAATCAAAAAGTCATAATTATTATTTGGTAACATTATCACCAGAGCTACCACTAGAATTGACCTAAATTGCGATGATAGCGCACTGTACGCTCCCTCAGAGATTGTTTTCCGCTCCAGTAATCCCATATACTATGCAATGTTCTACATTAGGTTTTAATGTCAACTTCGCCACCAACTCATTGGATACTATGTTGACTGGGGCGCCCATATCTATTATAGCTCAAACCTAATTTTTGCTACAAAAATTTCACAGTATGTACACTCGAAATTAAAAGAATTTTAACAGTTTAATACGTGGACATTTAAGGAGTCTCTTTTCCCAAAGAAGCTCATGATCTAGACCAACTTTGGGGTATTATTTGGCTATAGCATTTAACATGAGGGCGACGTTTACATCTTTCAGGAAAGGTTCATTGGAGGCTGGATCCAGCTCGCTTGAAGCAGTTTAATTAAAAGTTTTGCAGGCGTAAGATTAGGTTGCTCCTGAGGTCCATATTCTGCTGTGACCTTAATTTGCACCCATGTCAGTATGTTTACTCCTCCGCCAATCTACTGGTATAAAAACCCGTCATTGTACTGAGGGACTCCATGGATATACTACAATTGGTTCGGGTTGGACTTCTAGGGTGGAGATAGAGGAGGTAGAGAGTCCCATCTCTACTCCGCTCCATCTTTTCCCTAGTAGTATTGGTCCTGCTGTACATAGTGTACCTGACGGCTGGGGCAAATTTAGGCAAAATAACCAGGGCGACCGCATTAAAAACAATTCACCCCATAGGGTCTACGCCCTTGGTTTTATAATAAGGGCCAGGCCAATAATCTGACTGTGACAATCAGCATAATTATGCCCAGATCAGTAGTTAGCAGTTGACAATTATCATAAGAAGTTCCATGGCGGAAGTTGAACTGCTGGGGGTAGCTTGGCTAGGGATGAGGCACATAATTAGAATAAGGCTTGGGGTTACTAGGTAGAAGCTTAACAAGATGAGAGAAATCCCCCAAACGAGATAGTCCATTGACGGCAGCAGTATGTTTCCACTCAGTATTGGGTGGAGGGAAGGTAGGAGATTGATGGCGCAGAAACTGAACAATTTTGAGTAAGGGTACACTGTCAATCAAAATAGGAGTCATGATATGTAAAGCTCTCATCATGGCTTCACCGTGGAGGTCATTGCAATGCACACGTTGGAATCAGCTAGAACGCCTAGTCCTATTAACATATATGCTTCTGGAACAAGCTTTTCTCTCTCGTTGCAATCACTTTTGCAACTTATTCAATTCAAGTCTGATTCTAGTTTGATAATCTCACAGAGGAGATTAGTCTGCGCCCATGTCAGGAAGCAGTTGGGCAAGTAAGGTAAGAGGCACAGGTGGTAGGCCCGCGACCTCCAATGTGCGAAAACGCCCCAGAGAAACCGCGGAATAGAAAAAATTAAAAAAAACTGGCAGTCACTATTTCCCCAGAAGGCCTCGCTTGGCAAGCGCGATGCAACCAGTACATCAAAATGCCGCACTACCAACCACTCTCGTTGGGGAAATGGAGTCCGTTTGTTTCTGGACATCCAACAAATAGCTCTATGGAAAAAATTTTGTGGGGATGTGCACACTTTTTTCCCAACTGCAGTGTATGTCGCACCTCACTCCATGTCATGCAGTTGGCTGGACCTCAGTTTCAAAAATAAGGAGGCAGCAGACAAAGCTGCTGCGGTGTTCATAGTGATTGACCTCCCCGAAGGGCAACAGGTTGTCAAAACCAAATGCACCAGATGGACAAAATCAAACCAAATTTTCCTCACGTTTGACTTTTTGCCTACTACGGTAAAACGTGCCATTTTGGAGCAAAACCTGAAAGATGGTCTCACTGTTTATGGCGAAATACAATCTTTTGAGATGAAATGCTTTATGCTGATGCCACACCTGTGCACTGGCAAAGCCATTGCAGTTCTGACCCCAACTGAGGAGATTGTGAAGGACCTAACCCAGATCCTGCACTCCACATATATCAATATCAAAGGGCATACCACCCACCCTTTCCAGGTAACCGTGGACAGCGCGCCCCCCATCTGCACCCACTATGACATGTTCAGCCATAAGGCACATGCATGCCCCACCAAGGAGGGCATCACATTCCAAGAGCACCCCTCGGCGGCCATGGCCAGTAGAGAGGTGCACTACAAACCAACTGCAAGCACCAAAGAGGCTTTCCCGTGGGGAGCACAAGGCTACTACCTACTGGTAAAACCTAAACCCCCGCAAGAGCAGAAGAAGGCCAAGCAGGCCCGCAGGGCCGCGGCCAAGGAAGCAGCCAAAGTCACCACCACTATCCTACACTCCCAACGGCAGGAGGACATCGAAACCTTCATGGTGGAAGCAACTTGGGAATCCATCAATCAATCAGATTGGGAAGCCCATGCTGATTGGGCCACCCGATCTGAGGATCTGATGGGTGACTCAATTTCACCTGACCTTTGCAACCAAGCTCCAGTCAAAACTGACTTAGTCTCAACCTACCTGAAAAAAAATTTTTGACCCACTTGATGATGCACCAAACTCATCTGCACCGCAAAAAATTCGTCCAACATTGGGGAAACAAAAAGTGAAGGCAAAAGCCAACATGAACTTTTCTGCTAGAATCAACTAAACTACTGATAGCGTTGCTGCAAACAACTGCGCTGCCGTGAAGGCCCATGGGGATCAAGAGGAGGCTAGTGGGCCCAGGTGCCCACTCCCTCACACCTAAGGTGTGATGGGGGAAACCTTCACTTTAGGGACGTTGAATATTGCCAGACTCAAGGTCTCGCCATCCCAGGCTAGGAAACTGAGTTTTTTACAAAAAAATTTACCCGTGGATATCCTGGCCATCCAGGAGTCCCACTGTCTGCGAGGTTCTGAGGATGCTTGGAAAACCATGCTCCTCCCATCCCTATCCTTTTGGTCAGAGCACTGTGGGGTGCTAGTCCAGAAAAACAATTTTTTAAATTTTTATTGTCATAATCCTTCCTCAATGGCTGAGTCCTCGTTGTCACTTTCTCATAGGCTGACGTGGCGCATGCTATTGTCAACATCTACGCCCCAACCTGTGCATGAGAACATTGGGAATTTTTCTCGTTGGTCAAATCCCTCCCATTACCCCCAGACCCTTTCATAGTCAGTGATATGAACTGTTGGCTAAACACCAACGGACCATTGGCCTTCCTCCTCTCACGCCCCCAGGGTCACGTAGAACTTCGCGTTCTAAAGGCCACCCTTGGGTTAATGGATGCGCTGCTGCGGTGAGCCCTGCTGCTCAAAAACATGACATGACCCCACATCCACAACGGTCAATTAAGGTCCAAGACTCGTAGACCTTATCCTTACGCTAGCAAAATTCCAATCCCACATTTCCCACTTCAAAACAACAAAAATTGAATTCTCTGACCACCAGCTGGTCTCGATAACCTACCACCTACCTGTCACAGTGGCTAAGGCCCCACATTGGTGCAAACTCCGCCCTCCCAAACTTGTGTTGCCAGGATCTTCCACTTGGGTGGAATCAGAAACTTTGGGAAAAGAGTTTGTTACACCATTTTGCGTGGACCCCATCTCCACATGGGCAGCCTTCAAAGAGGATACCATCCGCCACTCTCGCCACCTCTCCTCCTGACGCTCACAAGCCACATTGGCTGTCATTTCGCGCACTCTGGCAGAGTTGGCACACCTGGAGTCCAACATCTCAGCCACAGGCTACAGCCCTGCATGGGGCAGAAGTGGGCAGAGGCAGCCGCCCACCTCAACGCACTCAAAAGGCAACACAAACATTGAGTTTGTGTTCAGTACAGGGCCAAATGCATTACAGAGGGCTACAAGTGCACCACATTTTTTTAAAAAAATTTCACACCACACCAGAGCATGGCCTGCACACAGGTGCAGAGATCGGATGATTTTGTCACGAATACGCCAGCTAAAGTCGCAATCAAAATACAAAAGTATTACTCTGAGTTATACCAATCTGATCCAATTCAGCCAGCCAAAGTGGCGGAATTTCTCAACTGAACCCACATCTGCACCATTTCCCAATACCCAGAAATAATTAATTTGATTACTCTGAACAAAGTATGGACAGCCATCCGCGGTGCACCAAACCGGAAATGCCCAGGCCCAGATGGCATTCCATATGAATTCTATAAAAAGTACTTCAAATATATATCCCCACTACTGCTTGCCTCACTTAACCAGAGCCTTTTGAAACACGCCTCCTACCAGGAAGACAAGAGGCCTTCACTGTCACACTCTTCAAGAAAGGGGACAAGCTAGACTTAGCCAACTGGCGCCCCATTTTTTTAACTAACATGGATACAAAAATTTTAACAAAATCATGGCTAACCGTTTAGGGACTGTAGCATCTGCCACCATCTCCCCAGAAAAATTCAGTTTCATATCCAGAAGGTCAATTTGGGACAACGTGCACTCTGTGGCTAATGCATGCCAGTCCACAGCCTCTGGGTCACTTGTATTCTTGGATTAACAGAAGGCCTATGATAGAGTAAACTGGGAATACCTCAGGGCCTGCCTCCATCAATTCCGCTTACCCCCTCGCTTCATCAAGTGGGTGATGCTGCTCACGGAATCTGCAACAATGGCAGTATGTGGCCCTGGCTTCCTAACGGAAGTAGTCCGCCCTCAAAGGGGCTTGCGACAAGGGGACCCCCTTAGCCCACTCTTATACAACTTCAGTCTTGACCCACTACTTCAAAACGTGAATGCCTAACTCATTGGGGTCCATGTGCCAGGCCAAGCCCCAGTCAAGATGATGGCGTTTGCAGATGACTGTCTGGTTGGGGTGTCTCATAAAAAAATGCACGCGCACTTGAAGCTATCATTAGGAGTATTCCCGGGTAAGTAACGCTTCACTGAACGCTTCCAAAAATCGAAATCATCCTCCTTGGTCAGTATCAAACCTGCTGGGCCCCAGCAACCAGTGCCCAGCCTGGCCCATCTGCTCGCACACGTGCTCGCCCTCCCAGCTCACCCCACACCGCCCCACTTGTGCTCCCCTTCGTGCCACGCCCTACCATAGGGCTGGTCCGCCATCTGGGCGTGTAGGTGAAAGGCAGGCAGGTACGCATCAGCAGTAATGGAGAGTCATATTCTAGACAACGTGACGAAGCGCATCGCCTCCCTCAGAGCCCACCCTACTTCCCTTACTGGCAGGGTTGTTTTAGCCAGCTCTATGCTCCTCTCCAAAGTCTGGTTTGGAGCCCACTCCATCCCCTTCTCCCCAAGATTTTTCAAATCCTTGTATGCCCTGCTGCAAGGATGGCTTTGGTCAGGCCACCCACTACCAGTACATCTAGAGGTCATGTTTGGCCCTCATCATCATGGTGGCATGGGCCTGCTTGACTTCAAAACCCATGCTGCCAAGATCCTGGGCACCCGGATTGCAGCCGTCACTGCCCCTACGCTCCCCTCCCAACACTGGTACCGCGCGGCCCACTCCGACTTCTCCCACGCCTTAGGCCTCAACAATCCATCGAACCCTCACTCCCTGATGAAATACCTTGCTTCACACCCATCAGTTTACAGGTCCTCACGGGACTAAAACCCACTACAAACGAATCCTCCTCTCCATGCGGAGCGCTGAGTGGAGAATTTGTATTAGCGGACACACAGCCCAGAGAGGCCGCCCCTCTCCTCAGTTCACACAAGAGGTACAGGGGCTACCCATCCAAGATGGCGTGATCCCCACACGGCCCCATGTCCTATCCAGGGTGGACTACCTGGACATGATGGACATCCCTTACTCCATTGAGACTCAGAAGACTATTTGGAAATATGCACGCCATCCTCTGTTGCAGCCTCAAATCCGTTCCCATGTGTGGCGCTGCCTGAGGCGGGTGTACCGTATGGCTGAGCGCTCTAACACTTTACACTCATCCTGTGTCATGTGTGGCCAGTATGAAATGCTATTCCACCGCATGGAGAAGTGTCCTACCTCTAAAGTGATATGGCGCGAAGTTCAACGTCTGCTGGGCCAGGATCAAACACATCCCTTCAGTCTGTCAAGAGATATGTTTGCTTTATCAATGGCCTCCCCCTTCCACCCTCCCTCCTTGCTCTGGTGGTTGCAATCGCCATGTGGACTATCCACACGATTGTCTTGGATGCCATCGCAGGCTCCACCCCCACCCTCCCAGAAGCTGTCCACAGATTCCGGTCTCATTTGGTGGACCACTTTCAGGAGTGGATGTTTGGATACCTCCCACCGCGTCGCTGACAGCTGTTCTCCTCCTGGTTCCCAGTTTGGTTCATCAAATCAGACCCTTTCCTCCACACGTGTTCAATTGTGGCTACGGCCCCTTCACACGTCCCCTCCCCCTCCCCATAAGTGGCGTTCCCGCTGGCAACAAGAGATAGCATCACTTCTCTGGGGTGCCTTCCATGTTACTAAGTTTTGTCTCTTTTGGGTCAAATTCGGAAGTGTCCATCCCATGGTCAGCCTTCCTTGCAATAAATTTAAAACATATATGCTTCCGCCATAAATCACTCAGAATTGCAGTGAGGGTCGCATTATGTTGGAACCCAATTGTCAATAAATCAGCCTTATGCTGTGACATTCTTGTGGTACCTCTGAACAACTGCAGTACAGTATCCTTCACTTCTTGGTATGTAACAGAACTGCTTGGAAGGTAGCAGGTAACTTGGTCAGCACCCCCAACATCCAAGGCGGATATCAGCAATTTAGCCTTCCGCCAATAAGAAGCTCCTTCCGCTGCAAATTTAAGTATTTTTAAAAACTTTGGATGTTTCCATTTCGGTCAAATGGAGGTAGTTACAATCCAGACCTCCTCCACTTGCTCATAACTGCAAGCCATAGGATTATAATGCGGATTTGAATGAGGCTCATAGCTAAGATCTTGATGAGGGGCTGGATTAGAAGGGTCAGCGGCACTAGGGGTAGCATAGGGCTCTTCAGCGGGCAGGACTGCCATCACCTGGGGGTAATGTTGGGTCGAAATATAATCATCCCCAGAGCAGCCATCATGATTCAAGCAACTCATGCTGCATGTGAGTTCTGAGAAAAGCTCTTCAGCGTGGTATTCAGTCTCATATTCATTGTAAAATTATCCTTCTTGAGCTATCCCTTGTTATTAAACTTACCATTGGGGACAAGGCGGGAAAAAAGTCGGTGTTAGCTTCAACTCTGTGAAGTTCAGTTTTCAGTAACATCATCTTGGTGATTGGCGAGTTGCCCGTTATGTTGTCCAAGTATTTGCAGATGACTAGTCGCACTTTTAAGTTGATTCTTTACATTGTCACACTATTGGAGCTTCTCTTGATTTTTGAGCATGGCGTCCACAACAAGTTTTAGTTCCGTCATTTTGGTAAGCGCAGCTGTTCAGGACAATACTTTTTCAGTGCAGACCTGGTATTCCATGGCCTTGGATTGGATAAATTTTGATTTTAATTGTTGTTGTTCAATGAGCCCCCTGTAGTGAGCACCACTATTATAATTTCAGCGATATATAGGAGAAATTCTGAAGGGTCTTGCATAGTTCAATCCCACTTAGCAATAGGAACGATGATATGAAGATCGTCATCCTTTATTTATACGAGGATGGCCGACCAGGACAGACACATCCAATATGGAGGGAAGAGGAAAACGGAAAACAGAAGAGGAAAGAGAGTGAAAAACAAAGGAACTCAAAAAATATGACTTGGCACACTAGGGTGTAGCTAGGAGCCACGGGTGGTGGTTGACTAGACTCTAAGTGGCATGGCAGCTCAGAGGCTAGTAGGGTGTACCGCCTATGAAGACTGTGAGGTTTTTAATGTCATAACGAAGGAACCAGATTGGAATCCAGTTGCCCATCCGTTTCTTCCATTTGTGTTGGAGTGATCCGAACAGCCAGGCTTGGAAGTGGTTGGCCAAATGGCTGTGGAACCTGACGATGGCTTGGTTGAAATTGTGGAGGATCCCGTTGAAGGCATTAAGGGTAATTGTGTGAATGGACCATATTGCAATACTCACAATTAGAGCCCTTAGCGTCTGGGGGATAGGCGAGGCTATGTTGAGTGCCAGGATATCGCGGGATAGTTAGAATTCAAATGTAGGTGATTGTTGAAACAAGTGCATCACGTTGGCCCAGATATGCGCGGATGGCGGGCACTCTTCCAGGTGGTGTGCTAGTGTGTTGGGTCCGCCGCAGATGGCGCATATCTTGAACATTGAGAAAGTGCGGTTGGCTGTTCTAAACGTATGGTGCATGTAGCGCCCCACTGTGGAGCACACTTGTGGGGATAAGAGGGGGCAGGTGACGAGGTCCCACACCTGCTTTTGGGTGCGCAAGTCATATGGGACATCTTGGTGGTCTAGGTAGTCAATCTGGGAAAGGGGAAAGGGTGGTAGTGAGGCAGGCGCGTTAGACACCATTTGTCCCCTGTGAAGTTGCACGTAACCAGTTTGAGGGTGAATGTCTTCGGATTGCTGTGCATAGGAGAAGCTCCAATCCCCTTGTCTTAGGTTGTACAGGATGCTTTTGAAATACTGGTTGGTGTTGTGCGGTCCAGTGGCGGTTAAATGTGTTGCAAGGTATTTCATCAGAGTTGCAGGGTTGGAGGGGGACCTCAGATGTAATGCCCTTGCGAAGTTGGTTTGGGCTGCCTTAGCTCAGTGGGGAGATGGTGGGTTGGGTGACGTTATGAGAGCTATTCATGAGCCGAGGATTTGCGTTGCTCTTTCCATGAAGTTGAGCAGCCCCACCCCGCCTTTCTTCCGTGGGCCATACATGGTCTCCAGCCTGACAGGTGCGCGGTAACCAGACCATAGCCAGTTCTGCAGGAGCTTGTAGACTGCGTTGGTAAAGTTGGCGGAGAAGGGAACCGCGTGGGCGGTGAACCATAATTTTGACAAGATCAGGGAGTTGGATAACACAACACTCTCAGTTAAACTAGCTTTACTCCTCCGCATGCATGTCATTCTTTTTGTGATGTTGTCCAAAATGTTAGTTTTGATGGTGTCAAGTGCATATCCACCATCTTCGAGCCATATGCCCAGATGACGGACTGGGTTGGTGGTGGGGTGGTGTGCAAAGTGTAAACACAGTGGTTTAACTGGCTTGGACCGTTGTTGTGTGGTTGGATGTGTGGTTAGTTGGTTTGTGTGGTGGTGGGAGGGTGAGGCCCAGTTTGAACTGAATTTGCCCATAACAATTACCTCTGTTTTCTGTTTGTTCAGCATGGCGTTACTCACTGACTCATATTGGTGAATAATGCGCTCGATCGCCCTGGCATCCCTGTTGCCTGAGACTCCAACAACGCAGTCGTCAGCAAAGGCGAGCATTCTGGTTGGTAGTTGTCCCTCCAACCTGATTCCAGTGAGCTTTAAGTTTGCAATGCGGAGGAGAGGGTCAAGGGTAAAATTGTATAGTAGGGGGCTAAGCGGGTCACCTTGTTTAAGGCCCCTTTGGGGGGTGATGGTGTCAGTTAGGAAACCTGGGCCTCTGATTGCAAACCTGGCTGAGCGCGTTAGGAGGAGCGCCCAGTTTATAAAGCGGGGTGGTAGGTTAAAAGCCTTTAGACACTGTTCTAGGTAACCCCAGTGCACCTGGTCATATGCTTTCTTTTGGTTTAGGAAAGCAAGGGCGCCTGTGGGGTTAGCTTGGCAGATGTTGGCAATTGTGTGGATGTTATCCCAAATTACGTGATTTGGGATGAAGCCAAACTGATGGGGGAGAGGGCTGTCTGAGCAATGCAACCCAGACGTTTAGCTAAGATTTTAGTTAGCATTTTGGTGTCAGTATTGGTGAGAGCAATTGGATGCTTTTTGTTCAGGTCTGCCTGGTCTCCTTTTTTGAAGAGTGTGACCACATATGCGTCTTGGCCGCCAGGTAGAAGGGATGTGTCTTCCAGGCACTTATTCATAGTTGCCAGTAGTATTGGTGAGATATTCAAATTATTTTTTGAAAAATTCATATGGTAGGCCATCAGGCCCAGGGCACTTGTTGCGCGGAGTTGATCTTATTACCTCCCATAGTTCATATTTAGTGATGGGTGCTACAAGGTCTGGTTGACCAGCTATAGTGTCAATATTAGCAGATGATAAAAAATTTTAATTTCTCTAGGTGATGCAAAATCTGCCGTGTACAGGTCAGTGTAAAATTGGTGTAGGTCGGCTGATATTTCAGATGGTGTGGATGCCAGTGTGTCATCTACTCGGTGGACCTATGTGCAAGTCACCGAAGTTGAAATTGGTTTAAAACGGTGGAAAAATTGGGCCATGTGAGTTTCTCTGGATATAATGTATTTTGATTTGTAGCATACTTTGGTGTAATGCTAGTGTTTTCTAAAGAGGGAGTTTACCTGTGTGGATAGCTGGAACCACAGGCGGCCCCATTGGGGGGTGTATCCCTCACAAGGTGTGTTGTTTTCTAAGTGTTAAAGCTGTCTGATAGCCTTGTTGATTGTTGCGGACATCGTGGCTGTTTTTCTGGAGTTCAGGTGGAAGGCTTTCTTGGTTGCACGAGCCTTTTAATTTCCCACTCAGTGATAGGGTTCCTGTTAGGTGGTCATCTTTCTTGCTGTGTTGTTAGCACCATCTTGATCTAAAGTTTGAGCGCCGGAAGATGGATGGTGCTTGGGTGAACTCTGTGCCAGGTTGGTGGCTTTTTGTATTTTTCCAAGGATGATAATGCTTTCGAGACCATCTGGTGGTCAGTTAAAGGGATAATTGTTGTTGTAAAATATGATACCCGGTGATGGAAGTCTATAGGGACAAGCATAAGGTCAATCTGGGTCATTGAGACCAGCTGGTTATTGTTGTGGTGGGGCCTCATTATGTTGGCCAGGGTGGGGGCTTGTTTGGGAATGGTGTCACATAGGCCCAGCGTTGCCTTTAGTATGCTTAAGCTGTGTGGCCATGGGGTATAGCCTTAGACTTGGGCCAGTGGTCAGTAATGGTGTTAAGCCAGAAGTTAAAATCTCCCACGAAAACGTTGCCTCGGGGAAAGGGATTGAGAGGATATCAGAGAAAAAAATTTGGCGGTTGTTTGGATCATTTGGGGCATACACACACGCCACAGCAAAATTTTCTCCAACCCACTTATGATATTCTAGAAGCTGCTGTCCCTCCAGGTGGGAGGATGTGCTTTGGATATTTACTTGAGGGTCACAATTTGTTCAAATTACCACCCCACAGTGGTACGTCCAAAAGGATTTGGTCAGAAGGAGCATGGTTGACCATGAATCCTCCTCTCCCAGTGGACAGTTGGTTTCTTGGATGGCCAAGATGTTCACGGGGATATTGTGCAGGAAAGCCATTTTTTGGCCTGGGATGTGGGGGCCTTGGCTCCTGCGATGTTAAGCGTCCCTATGTTGATTGCAGTAGTCCATACATCAGGAACGCTGAGGCGACCCACTGAGGTCACCCAGTTCCTTATTATGGGTCATACTGCAATTATGGGCCGATTAGCCAGATTGGTTCCAGTGTGTTGGTCGGTGGTCTTAGTACTAGTTTTGTTCAGTTTCTTCTGGCTCGGATTACTCCATGGAATTTGGGTCTGGTGTGGGTTGGCTTGTGCCCCATCAGCAAAAAATTTTCTGCCGCTTGCCTGTGGGTTTGATGGGCAGAAACTAGGAGTTGGGTGATTGGGTTTTGTGCATGAGTGTTGTCACATTGTGATTGGCTAAGATGTTCTTCCATATCATCGCTGATCACACGTGATTGGCTGGGAGGATCCACAGTGGTGCAAGGTGGATTTGCTCCCACTTGGTTGGAGGTGTTTGATTGGTTGTGTCCAAAAATTCATCATTTTGGTTGCGTTGGGTTATATGTGGGGGATCTGATTGGTTATTCCGCTGCGCTGCCATGGCATCCACCTGAATCTGTTCCCAGGAAATTGTGGTGCAGGTTTGGGTCTTGGCGGAATTTGCAGCCTGCTTGTGGGCGGTCTGTGCATGATGGCAGTCCTTGAACAAAATGGGCTTGACCAAAGCAACGTCAGCTCTTTCTCCCCAATAGAAGGCAAAAGTGGAGTTCTTAATTTTGCCAAAAGTTGGGCTTTTTTATCCATATTGTCCTCACAAAATTCCGGTGCTTCAATACCACACTTGACGGTGCACGCGTGGTCTTTGTGGCCTATAGCCGAGCAGAATTTGCAGATAGGCGGGGTGTGTTCTGGTGTGATGCAGAAGGGGCAAGATATGCTGCCTTCGGGGAGGTTGATGGTCGCTGTGTGGGGAATGAGAATGATATCCTCTACAACGTCCTGATCGGGTTCTATAATGGCTATTGCCTTCCCTGTACACAGGTGGAGCAGGAGGGGGAATTTCTTGAATTCAAACTTTTTGATTACGCTGTAACCTTTGAGGCCCCCATGGAGCTTGTCCGTGAGGATATTTTGGTGCACAGTGCTCAGGAGTCAGTCAAATACAATGAATAGGTCGTTTGCCTCATTCCATTATGTGTGCACTGTGCAGATGGTGCGGTCTTTGTTGTTAATCTTTATGGATAATACGATTTTTGCTGCTTCCGCCGCTTCTTCCACAGACATGAACCTGACATCCACCCATCCTATATGTAAATTTTTATAATTTACTGAGATGGTGTTTGGGAAAGTCGTGGAGAAGGCCTCCCCCATTTTTTCCCACGATTTGAGGGAAGTATCACCAACCATAATTCTAAGGCCATGATCAAGTGAGGACAGGGGTTGGGAGTGTTCCATTTTGGTATATGCGCCCATCTTTTTCAAAAATTGCAAAACTCCAGGTGCGGCACTATACTCACCCTTTTTGGTGGGAGGGTGTGTCAACATTCAGATGGGGCGTTTTTCCCCAGCGGGTTGGGAGTGCTTTGGGCCTTTTGCGCTGGCCACTTTCGCCCAACTGGTGTTGTTGCGGACAAATTTGCTCATATTCCTGGTTGATTGTCAATCTTGGAGAAATTGCGTAGAATCATGTTACTAAAAGTGATAGTAATGGGAAAGAAAAGCTTCTACCTTTTTAAGATTGTCATCCTTTAGACAACACAATAAACTTAGTAAATATGGAGCAATAGCACAACTACAGTTCTTTATTTAATTTAATATTTACAGTGGATACTCACTGATCCGCTCTCTCTTCCCTACTAACAATCCTCCTCTATCAATCATCTCATCTCATGTATACATCAGTGACTTCTGTTAATACCAATATTTTGGCTTAGACTATTTGGCTCTTCTGTATTCTCATTAGCTCCAGCAGGTATCATATTCTTAAATTCCTTATTGCCCTAGTTCAAGACGTTCTACTCTTTATTTGTCAAATGTCAACATCGCCTTAATGTCTTATTTATAAGCGCGATACAATAATTACCCTTCTGGAACCAATATCGCCTCATCCCAAGACGCTAAAAAATCTGTACCTATAAATCTTGGCCAGCAGGTTCTAGCCAATCCGCCAGGGCTATTATAAGCACATAATTCATTCATATCAGAATTTTGACAACCTCCATTATAATACTATTGATAATGGTATGACCAATTTAGCTGGACATAACAACAGGCAAGCATAATCTAAATCAGCTAGAAAAAATGATTTACAAAATTCTGAAGCCATTTTTATAGGCTTAAAAGGGTCTAAATTCCTGACAATGGAGACTATTATATACCTCATACAGCCACTATAATTTGACAGCCAGTCGCCATGGCGGTTGAGGGTGCACAAGTATAAATACTGTTTTAAAAGAATATGAACATGACATCTCAAACAATGCCCTGAAAGAACCTTTTTGTACCTTTAAGTTTGACTACAAATGATAGGGTAATTACCAAACCCCTTTAATAGAAAGTTTTTCAATTTGTATAAAGCAGAGTAATACATAATTTCATTTTGAAAAGCAACAAGATTTTTCAAAATCCATCTTTTGAGAAAACTGATGTACCCATGCAGACACAAGACAACATGAGTCATGAGAATAACAAGAGCTACTGTTGATCTCAGAGCAGCAGCCAAGAATTTACAAGCAGGTCGGAGTTTTAAAATATAACTTATTAAAGAAGCCAAGAAGATATGGAGGATAAAGAAGAAAACTATTAAGGAAAATTCATGACAAGTGAATTCTAGATTATAAATCTAGGGCTACAGCAGCCACAACAGCAGGCCTAAACTACTGAGCTGTGCATTATCAGGATTCAGTGAGTAGGAGTGAGTGATATTCTTATCGTGTTGATGTGCTGGTTTAAGCAAATTTTAGTTGAATTAGTGCCTAAGAGTTTAACTTTAAATTAAAGAAATATGTTATACCCTTATATAGCTTCAATCTTGTGATATCAGGGACGACAATTTTAGAAAAATTTCATATAAATAAAATAAAAGCTGAGAACTATTCACAGTAATATTTTTATATAGAAAAATCAAGTAAATCAATAATTAAATAACCTACCATTTTCAAGGTGCTAGCTTTTAGGGTTGGTATATAAAGGGGAGTCTTGAGACTACAATGATGTCCTTAAAAATATTATTATCAGCAGTTTTGTACTAGGGTTTGACTATTCCAATTTTAAAGGGTACAAAGAGTATTCAATTGACTCTAGCGTTTCATCAAGGTCTGATCCCCATTCTAAACGCCATATTTTAATTTGATGTTACCTGAACTCAACTGGATAAAATCTTAACGCTTTCCATTTCAATTCAAGATTGAGCATATGCAGGATTTGAAGGAAAAATCACTGCACTTGCGGATAGAACCAGAAAGCAAATCTTTTCAATTGAGGGCGCCCATCAGGGAGACCTCTTTTTGGTAAGGAATTTAACACCTGCAGCAATCATCTTAAGTTTTCCTAAAATCTATGATATACGTTCTGATTTTTGGAAGCATTGTCGTTCATATTCTGAAATAATAGTTGGAGTGGACTTGGAAAGTTGCACTGAGGTTGAAAGGCAAACAAGGTAGGAAATATGCTACCCATATCTTTTATGGGGTATGCTTTAAACCAGTAAGATGGATAAGAGGGAGAGCCTTAGAGTTGACACCCTTTCTAGTTCTAAAGGGATGCAAAGTTCTATCCAGCATAGTAGCTGGGTCCTGGAACATTAAATTATCCTTTCCTATTAAAACAGGATACATGAAACTCTATACGTCCTGGACCAAAGTGTAGTTATTTGGGAACTGTAATTTGGGGCTGCAATAGCAGATGGATTGATTGAGAAAAAAGCGGGCTCTTCAGGGTTTTTGGAATGGAATTTGGTTTCCAACTTCTGTAAGTTGATAAAATACTTGTATGGAATCAAAATATTCTCATAAGTGGGGTATTCTTTACAGAACACTAAATTTTGAATCCTGCGCTTAACCCAATGGGAGTACAAATCCTTTCCACCTCAAATTCTGGAGCTCTTCTACCATGATAAGCTCATACAATGAGAACTGCTTTTTAAGGAAGAAAGTGATGATAAATGATAGTAGATGTGAATTTTCCAGTGTGGGGCAATTACACATGTAAAGATCCGTTATTCATCACCTGGGATATATAAAGAGGATCCGCTTACTTGCAAACAAACTTATGACAAGGCACTTCGGGGTGCAAACACTTGGCATCAACAATAATTAAGTCACCAACTTGGTAGTCTAGGGCCTCATAGCGTTTATTGCCAGAAATATGCTTAGGTTCATTAATTGATTTGGTTAAATGCTGTTGAACTGATGATGCACCTTCTGGATGTTTAACAAAGTTATCCGTAGCTGGGATATTAATTCAAATTTGGGGGGCAATAGTGAAGTTGGGATTGTAACCCAAGTAACTGTACATTGGTGATACCTCTGTGGATGGATGTAAAGAGTCACTATACATAGACTGACCAAAGGAAAATCTCCTTTCATGTATCCTAAGAGGTAGTAGCATAGCATCAAAGATCCTGCATAATGACTGGTTTGTTTGTTAAATTTAGCATCTTAATTAGGGTGTTATGTTGATGACCTGAAAGGTTTGATCTTCAGCACGTTTCACATGGTATCCCAAAACCTTGAGGTATATTGAGGTTCTAATGCTGATTACTTCCTTATGTTGACCAAACAAAGAAAAAACATAATAAACAAAACAGCCGCGCCATGTCAAAAGCCAAAATTGTTGTCGAGCAGGGGCTAAAGATGGCATTTCTTAGTAAAGCAGTCCATCAACACCATGACATCATCATCCTCATGTAACATTAGCAAACCCACAATAAGTCCACTGAAATTGTTTCTATAGCCCTTCTGCTTGTTATTGGGAGTGTATGAGGCTATTATCCCTTGTTCAATCAGATTTGGAGTGGGCACACATTAATAACCTTATATCCAAATGGGGATGTCTTTCTAAGGCCATTCTAATCATACCCACATTTTTAGGTTGTTACACTTCTTCACGCCTGGGAGACCCATAGTGGGAGGATCATGATGTCCCCTTATAATGTGGAAATGCAGGGTAGAAGGAATCCATACTTTGTCACAGAAATTTTTTACTCTACATTTTTTAGAAAATCATCCATATAGATCCTGGACAGCGACAATTTTAGACATAAGTTTAAGGTCCTTGCCATCAGCTGCTTGCAAATCCAACACATCATATAAGAAGAACCCTCTTCAGTGGAAGGTATTTGTGCAGTAGCGCTTGGTGCTACTTTACTAATAGGCTCAGTGGGAAGGCTGTCAAGAGAGTGTCTGTAAAAATATCATTCCCAGAGGTGGTGCAGTATGCACAGACACACCACCAGGGAACTAGTCATTAGTAAGATTAAAACAGGGCCCCATGGAGGATGCTGAGTTAAAAGGGACTCAGGGTAATGGTGTAAAACGTGGGTTATAGGATTAGGCAGCCAATAAACAACAAAACTTGGTTGCATCCTAAAGGGGAGTCCATAACCAAGTGGAGATATGTGCTAGGAAGCTTGGGTGCTTCAATTTGGAGGGGACCTGGCGGCCCAGTAGTGCACTAGATATGGTAGATAATTTCGTTAATATAAAGTGATTAACGTTTTTAGAGACTTCCTAAATGAGTTCCACGCACAGGTTCACTCAAAGAACCATATCCAAAAAATGGAAAGCTAACGGGAAATTTTACTTAATAAATCAACCAGCGAGGAAAGTTGGTCACATGGAAATATATAAACAATGGGAGGCGAGTCATCAATTGGTGGAAATGGTGCTAAGACTAAGTGAACCAATAACGCATGCTAAATAGCCTAGGGTCTTGTAACTTGATATTGATTGAACTCAAATTATAGATTATAACTGGACTAGTCCCAATTTATAAGATATAAAAATGAAACATGTTTTGAAACCTTTTCCTCAAGCGACTATAACTAAATTTTTGGGATCAAGAACATAGCTGGTGCGCTTTAACGCCCTAGCTGTAATGTTGGGTCAAGCATCACGCACATTCTCAGAACCAATCTGAGCATATCTCGCCTATACTCAGCGTTGGTCCAGGGTATGTTAAGGTCAGGGAATCCTGCCAACTTAACATTTTTGGCCTCCTGACGTCCATTTTTATCCTTATAATTTCCTCAATTTTCATGGATCCATGACATTACCCTATCATCCTTTTGAGGCTCCACACCCCCCCTCCATGAGCTTTTTCCAAAGAAAAGTTCTTGTGGGCCAGGGCAAGCTTCATGACAGAAATAGTTGCTTTGATTTAGGTCCTGCAGTCTTGAGGAAACGCTTGTGAAAAATTTTGATTAAATCCTTGGCATTGGCGCAGCGATGCGCAGGTTTTTAATTGTTCTCCACTGTGTTGAATCTCTTCCAGTATATAAGGTATCTAAGCCTTATTCTTACTTGGCATGAGGCTACAAACCTCCACTTCCCACTCTGGCGCCCCATCCACGAGATAAGCCTCTGGAAGCTCTAGTGGGAGGCCCTAAGCAACATAAGCTTACTTTCATGGAAGTTGGCAAAGATCCAGAACGATGAAGAAAATTCCAACTGATATGAGGCGTGGCCCACCTTTTGGACAATGCGGTAAGGCCCAATCCTCTTTGGTCCCAGCTTTAGCATGGCTGCTTGATATGGATGTTTCTAACATCAAGCATTATTAAATCCCCTTCTTTTTACGCAAAACATATCTGTCTTTTCCCGCCTTTATTATCCTTATAAGCTTATATAGACACATACAAGTTCATGTTCACCCTCCTGGTGTACTTTCTTGATTGTCTTTGCAAAGTCCACCACCACTTCCACCTTAGATCCACAACTGGGCTCCTTGTTGAAGGCGGGGTTGAAGCCATAGTTGGCGAAAAAGGGAAACAACTGATATATGCATGTTGGGCGTTGTTATAGCTAAATAGAGCCATGGGAGATAAAGAAACCAATCTGAATGATCCGCGGCAGTGTAAAGCCTTAAAAAATTTTCCAAGCACTGGTTTGCTCATTCAGTATGCCCATCTGATTGGGGGTGACAGGCAGTAAAATGGCATGGGCGAATCTGAGGAGTCTTACACAACTCTTTCCAAAAAACAGAGGTAAACTTAGGCCCACAATTACTAATTTTATCTTGGGGGACCCCATGAAGATCAAACGCATGTGAAACGAAGAGCCTAGTCATCTCAGCGCGGTTACATGGTTTTGTAGAAAATAAAGTGGGCGAAATTTGTAAAACATTCACCACTACCATGATGGCAGCATATAATCTGATGCAGGTTATTCCACAATAAAAACACTAATAAGGAAGTCCAAGACTCTTTAGCCTTTTTGAACTCGTACCACCAATCCCACTAGTGGCTGGCAATTAGGCTTCATTTAGTTGCAGACCAGACACTCCTTACAATACTTGGCCACCTGTGTGGCTAAGCCTTCCAATTGTAAGTGTAGAGAATTTTCTCCAGAGTTTTTCCTTCCCAGGATGGCCAACGGTGATTCCATCATGCTGGTATAGATAATTTCCAGGTGAAGTGGTCCAACAAGAACCCATAGGCGCCCCTGAAACCACACCATCTCATCCTTCACATGATAGCCCCTGGCAATATCTTCTTAATTCAACTTGCTCTTGATGAGGACCATAGTATACTCAGCTGGCAAAGGCTGTGAAAGGACCATCTTTCTAAACACACCATATTCCTCCACCTTTTCCAGAGGAGTAATCTCTGACCCATGGATCACGAGAGAGGGATATTAGGACACAATCTTACCCAGAGGAATCATCAAGTGGGTGTTGTTTACCTCTACCTCAGTAGGATCAGGAGCTAGTGCAGGCTTTCAGCTTAAAGCATCTGCAAAACCATTCACCTTGCTCATTGTAAACTCATAGGATAACACAAATTGGGCCAGGGTCTCATTCCAGAGGGTTTGCTGTGGGATCAAGACATGAGGTGCGTGGTAGTACAACAAGTCATGGTGATCTGTATGAACTCATAAGGGTTGGGATGAGCCATGAAAATGATGAAGCCAATAGGTAAGCGCCTCAACCACTGTTAATAACTCTTTGTCATAAACGGCGTAGTTTAACTCAGGCAGAAACATCTTCCAAGAAAAATATCCCACCAAATGATCTATTTAATCTTCGTTTACTTATATAAGACCACTGCTATGACGAAGTTGGAGGCATTGGTAGCTATAATAAAATCCTTTTTGGGATCTACATGGCAAAGGACGGGCGTGGACAACTGGGTGCACTTCAGTGCTTGGAAAGCATCCTCCAAAATGGGGACCACTGAAGCACTTTTGCACCACTAGCATAATAAAAGGGCGCTGCCACCTCATGAAGATTTGACGTGAATTTCTTAGGGAATGTACACATCCCCTAGGAAGATCCTCATTTCCTTGAACAAAGTTGGGGTGAGCCACTTAAAAATTGCCTTCTCCTTGTCTGGAGTTATCATGTGGCCTTGATAAAACACCACATTGCCCAGGAAGGTGATCCAAGACTTAAAAGAACTCATACTTATTAATTTTCAACGTAACATTATCTGCCCTTAAACTCTCCACCACTTTCTGCAGGTGTAAAGAATGGGACTCTAGATTAGGGGAAATACCAGAATATCATTCATTTAAGCCACCGCGCACATGCCCAACAGGTCCCTCATGGCCACATCAATATGGCGTTGAAAGATAGCAGGCGCATTTTTAATCCAAAAGGACATAACCCAAAGCTTAAAGATACCTTTTCAGGTATGGAACGCTGTTAACCACTTCTGGCCCTTCTTGATCCTGATCTGATTGAATGCATTTATGTAATCCAAAGGGTTGTTAGCCTGTCAGGTAAACTGCTTTTTACCCTAATGCAGGTTTCAAGTTCAAAACCTGTACTGGCTAGAAAAACTCAGTGTGGTATATTTGTCCCAAGGTCAACCCACATTATATATTTTTTATTCTTTATGTAATCCAGTTTAGAGAAGACTTTCGCCTTCTTCACATAGTGAGCAATTTTTGAATTCACCAGGATTGGATTTAAATCTGAGAATTTGACGTTGTTGAGATTTATATAATCTACACATGGATGTAAGGTACTTTCAGCTTTCTTCACAAAAAGAAGTGGGGAGCACACTGGGAAGATACGCTGAAATATCACGCCCTTAGCTAACTGCTCTTTTACCCGCACATACAGGAATGCTTCCTCCAGTACAGTCAAAGGGTAATTTGGAGAAGATATATGCACCAGATCATCGGTGAGTTTGAGCTCACAATCAAACTCTGAATGAGCTGGTAGTACATTGGCTGAAGCCACATCAAACAAAGATTCCAGTCCCTCCAAACAGGAAGGTAAAAGATCTACAAAGAGGGCAAAATAAACGGAGAAAGACTGAGGGTGTGAACCTTGGGCCATTAGGAAAATCTCCCTGAGAGTTAGATCACACAAGGGGACCGCTAAATTTTGACCATTCTTTAAAATTAAGGACAAAAGTATTGTCTTTCAAATTGGTTCAAACATCAAAGTCTCTCCAAAACTCTACCCCCAAAATAATGGGTTATAAAAGGTTTTTAATTTTTTGGAAGCAGTCAGCCAAATAATATTTGCCAACTTGATATTCCACTTACCCCAGAACCTTTAGCATGGGAATATCTTGGGATGCCCCTCCCATAACCATACCACCTGGAAAGTAATTCAGCTCAAGGTAGTCAGCTAGGTCTTTGTCAATAAAGTTTTCAGAGGCTGCTGTATCCACCAAAATAGTTGTGCTGAATTTACCTAAAGGGGGTGAAATGGTAGCTGTCAACAAAAAATATCCAGAATGGTCTTTATTCAAAGAAAAAATGCCAATACCTCACCAGAAAACTCTTTATCAGGCAAAAGCATGCCTCCAGGGTATGTTTTTGCATCATAAAATGGAGAGAAATAATTGGTCACTCTTACTACTGAGGTCATATATCCCACCATATCTTCAGCAGTTACATTAATTTTTATATTTTACTGAAGCTTATTTTCCAACCCCTGCGTTCTGAGGATCAAGGTAGTGGTCAATCAAGGGGTTCTCAGGTGTAATTTGATATACTGAAATAGGGTCCTCGTCAGAGCTGCAAGAACTAATAAAAGACTCATTTTTTGTATTTTATTCATGTTATAAAAAGCGTTTTTTGGGCGTCAACAACCTCATACCTGATCTGATGGCCAGGTGTGCTTCATTATCCAGGGCCATCACCACCAAGCCCTTCATTGATGCTTTGGCCTGAACCATAGAATTGTAGTGCAAAGAAAAATCGTTTTTGGTGAATTTTTTTGTTAGATTCAGGGCTAGAATCTCTCAGCCCCTAAAATTCTACCACAACGGGGAGGGAATTGGTGCGGAGCTCTGCCTATTCAAGAGGAAAACACTAGTCATGGTCGCTGTATTTATGAAATGATGCAGTTTTTCTCATTGTGGCGAAATCATCTGAAACATTTAATTTAAATTTATGGGCTAGACTCCTGTTTTCCTTTGAATTTGGCAGAACTCAAAGTCTTAGAAAAATAAGATTTCTCCTTTTTTGAGATGCATGCACAAATTTTTGAGGCCTTATTTATAGAAGCCGCCCAGGTAAAACAATGACTGCTAAATTACCTGGTCCCTTCCAAGTTGGGGT
This sequence comes from Massospora cicadina, assembly GCA_022478985.1. Lineage (NCBI taxonomy): Eukaryota > Fungi > Entomophthoromycota > Entomophthoromycetes > Entomophthorales > Entomophthoraceae > Massospora > Massospora cicadina. The sequence goes on from JAKSZP010013137.1 coordinate 449,812, forward strand.
GAGGAAACCTCAGCAAAGAGCTTCAATAAGTTAGTCAAAGTTGGGGAGGGGTGGTTGCCAAATTGGGGAGTTTCTCATAAAGGGTCCAATGTGGAATGGAGAAATGACGTTTTAACAACGTTGGGCAAAGTTAGGGCCTGTGCTCTTTCACAGAATAAATTTGAATATAACTTCATTGGGCGGCCAGCTTGTTGCAGAGAGAGAACTCGTAGAAGGTGTGAATAGATGACACATTAGAACAATTCTGCTCCAGGACATGATCCAAACCCTCCATTGATTTCCACAAAAGCATCTGTTCATGGAACACTGTGAAAACCCAGTTGGCGGCTTATGAAGACAGCTGATATAGCAAATCCACCCCTCAAAAAGGTGAACAAGAGTCAGACAATTTATTATTACCAAAAAAAAGCTTCCAGCGAGAGGGAAGAAAGAGCCTGTTAAATTTCAAAATAAATTTTGGATGAAGGTTATGAAATCACACCAACAGGATCATGAAAGGTCCAAGTCTACCAGGTACAAGCAGGAAGGGTGGGCACTTCCAAGTTGGTAGTTGCAAGAATAACGCTGAGATGCATCAAAACAAAACCAAATGTAAAAACTGTAGTGAGCACCATAGTGGCCATGGCAAACTGCCAGCGCACCCAATTTACACAGAAAAAGCCACATTCGGATAATTCACATGCATGTAAAATAAAAAGGTTGGTCAGATAATGTCAAGAGAGTGTCTGTAACCCTCTCATTACCAGAGAGGTGGTGCAGGATGCACAGCCACACTACCAGGGAACTAATCATTAGTGAGATTGGAAACAGGGCCCCATGGAGAATGCA